>BSBK01007321.1:150000-390008 GCA_027943335.1 Chamaecyparis obtusa | reverse complement strand
GTATGTATATATATATATACATATATATACTTACACACACACACACACACACACATATATATATATACATACATATCTATACATATATACATATATATATATATATATACATATATCTATATATATATATATATACATATATATATATATATATATACATATATATATATATATATAATATACATATATATATATATATATATATATATACATATATATATATATATATATATATATATACATATATATATATATATATATATATACATATCTATATATATACATATGTATATGTATATATATATATATATGTGTGTGTGTGTCTATATATATATATATGTATATATATATACATCTACATATATGTATATACATATATATATATATATACATATATATATATATATACATATATATATATATATATATATATATATATATATATATATATATATATATATATATATATATATATATATATATGTATATGTACATATATATGTACATATATATATATGTATATGTACATATATATATATATATGTACATATACATATATATATATATATATATATGTACATATATATATGTACATATATATGTATACATATATATATATATATATATATATATATATATATATATGTACATATATATATATATATATATATATATATATGTATATATATATATGTATATGTACATATATATATGTATATGTACATATATATATGTATATGTACATATATACATATATATATATGTATATATATATATATATATGTACATATATATATGTATATGTACATATATATATGTATATGTACATATATATATGTATATGTACATATATACATATATATATATATATATATATATATATATATATATATATATATATATATATATATTATATATGTAGTATGTATATTTATATATGTACATATATATATATATATATATACATATATATATGTACATATATATATATATGTATACATGTACATATACATATATATGTGTGTGTGTATATATATGTGTGCATGTATATGTATGTGCATGTATGCATGTATATATATATACATGTGCATGTGTGCATGTATGCATGTGCATGTATATGTATGTATACATATGTACATGTGTATAGATAGATTTTTATGTATACATATGTATGTACACATAAGACCTAGATAAGACTAATTACACCTAATAAGACCTAGATAAGACTAATTAAGACTAATAAGACCTAGATAACTAATTAGACCTAATACTTGACTAAGAAGACATAATTATATACCTAAAATTAGACCTAATGAGTAAATTGTGACCCATTAAGACCTAATTTTTAACCTATTACCTGACCTAATATGAGTAATAAGACCCAAATTAGGACCTAATATCATTAAAATAGGATGGGCCTTAAAGACGTAATTAGACCTAATAAGACCAATTAACACCTAATAAGACATGTGTAACTAGTCCCAAGTATACCTAATATGAGTAAGAGGACCCTTTAAGACCTAATTAGACCTTTAATTAAGACTAATTAACACCTAAATATCATGAGTAACAAGACCTGCTAGTACACCTAATATGAGCAATAGGATCCCTTAGGCATAATTAGACTAATTAACCCATAATTAGACTAATTATACCTAATTTTATACTATTTAATTTACCTTTAAATACATGTGAGTAATACATACCTAATATAAGTAATAGGAACTAATATTGAATAGTAATAGTGCCTAATTAGGGACATATTTATGAACTTAATAGGACCCCTTAGACCAAATTAGTCATAATAAGCCCTAATTATCTATGTAATATGAGTAATAGGACCCCTTCTAACCTTGTAATTAGATCAAAATTAAAGACTAATTAACACCTAATATACTCGTACTACATGACCCTTTAAGACCTAATTAGACTCAATATGCTTAATATGAGCTCTTAAGACCAAAGTAGACCTATTAGAACCTAATTAGACCTGCTTAGATGCAATTAGACCTATTAGGTCATCATAATTCCTAGTTATCTAGGTCTATTTTAAGAGGTCTATGATAGGTTATATGAGCCCTTAAAACCTTTTAGGACCTAATTAGACCCAGTTAGATGTATTACAACCTAATTAGACCTATAAGACCTATTACAATGAAATTAGACCCAATTAGCACCTAAATAGACCCAATTAGACCAATTAGGACCTAATTTGACCAAATTAGATCTACCTATTAGGACCTAATTATACCCAATTAAACCAATTATGTCCTAATTAAACCTATTAGGACCTATGACAGGTTATATGACCCCATAAGACCCCATTATACCCACTATGAGTAACATGACCCCTTAAGACCTATTAAAGCACCTAATTAGACCTATTAGTACCTAATTAGACCCAGTTAGTTCTTATGACCTAATTAGACCTATTAGGACCTTTAATATGTTATATGACCCCTTTAATACTGAATTAGACCCTCTATGAGTTTAATATGACCCCTTAAGACTTACTAGCACCTAATTAGACCCAATTAGATCAATTTTGTCATAATTAGACCCAATTAGACCAATTAGGACCTAATTACACCCAATTAGACCTAATTATACCTAATTAAACCTATTATGACCTAATTGGACCTATTAGGACCTATGATAGGTTATATGACCCTTTAAGACCCCATTAGACCTATTAAAATGTAATTTACATTTAAATGTAATTTATGTAATTGATTTTACTTTCAAATAATGTAGTGAAATGTGCATAGTATTTAATTTTATTTTTATTTAAATTAGGAAAACATACATGTATATGTAGACTTTATTTGATAGTAAATAAAATCTTTCGGGTACATACATATTCTAGATCTATCAGACATATTATTGCACATCACACACAGCAGATGCATTGATTCCCCCTGCAGAACTATTTTCACGCACAAATAGAGAGATTGAATGGTTGCAAGAATCTATAAATAATCTGTCTAGCTCTACTATCTATAAGAGCATGTGTCAGTCCATCCTTAATAAATTGATTAGCATTAGGGATGACATTCATGGTACCACTCCCTATGCCCCAGATATTATAGAGGCCATACTTGAGAGGAAGAGACAAGAGGTTGGCTCTGGTCTTTCTCTTAAGGAGGTACAGGCTTTAGTGCCTAAAGCGACCCTAAAAGGGGAAGTTTTCCCATCTTATGCAGATAAAAAATTATGTGAAGGGGTATCAGGTTACCAAGTGTGAGGATCCTGCTATATCAGCATTGATATACCCTAGATTTCTAGCTGCCCATGGTTGTTATCTGAATAATGACCAGATTCCACTGTACTTTGCACAACAGATTTTTGCTGAGGTTCATTTAGGTCATGTTGTTAATTACACTAATTTTCCAACACATCTAGGATAGGGGCATGGTAGGCTTGCTGATAGAGATGCTTTTCATTGAGTTGATCGACAGAGACCAGTACACAAGGCCATTATTGGTCAGAGGGAACCTGCTATAGCTCCTTCATTGGGTCCTGTTGTAGATGATGTTATTTATAGCACCCATCTTTGAGTTGTGATTGATAGTGTGGGGGACATTGCAGTAGATGCCACATCCATTTCTAGTGATCAGGTTGGTCAGTACCTAATGTCTCGATGACGCTCTAGATCATTAGGTGGAGCATCCGCTAGCAGGACCGCAGATGACATGTACACTGCAGCAGGCATCCCTTCACTTTTTAGCCTGGAGGACTTACAGGAGAGATGACACATGTGACACTGACTAGATTGGCTGAGGATCTATTGTTTGCATATGCATTTATAACAGCAGAGCATGATATCCCCATATCAGAGGTTAGATCTCATGTGGGTATTGTCAGATATGCTTAGCCACATCCTTCTCACCTAGACCTTGGCCATAGTGGTAGTGCTCATGAGGATCCACCTACTAACCACTCTATTGCTATATAGGGAGAAGCACAGCGTACAGACCCTTCAGTCAGTGTAGGGCATCAGTTCTCTGATGTTGGCCTTGACGATGTTGAGTTCAGCATGACCACTACAGGTTATCTAGATTTGTTGACCCATGATGATACGACTTCCATGGCATCTCATCTGGTTAGTCCATTGCATTCATCATTAGAGAGGCATGTGCAGTCTACTCATGTTGCAGATGCATATTTGAGCTTGGACCAGACACAACAAAATTTTGATACCTTGGTTGATAGGATTGAGGCCAAGGAATCTGAGTACTATCAGTTTCCACCACCTACACAAGTATAAATCAGATTATATACATGTATTTAATGTTACAATTAAACTTAAATTTATTTTCAAAATTTCAATCAATTGATATGCCTCTTGTTACCAGGATATGCCTCTTGTTACTCCTTTGGGTACTGATCATGTATGTTGTTGGGACTCACTCGATGATGACATTAGTAGTGGACAGGGGAGTTTTTAATTTATTATCTATGTGTACACACTTTATAACATGTTTTCTTCTACAATATTTTAAATCAAACTTAAGAGATCTTTGTACAATGTTTATATATTTTAATTTATATATCTCTTTCTTTGTAGGGATCTACACATCCTTCACAGCATGATAGTCACTCTGGGTGTGACCGCTTAGTGAGGAGTTGACATGATGAGTCCTAGGCACTTTCATATTTGATCAGAGACATATTTCATATTATGTATATATATATTCACATGTGTTTGATGAACTATATTTCATTTCTAGACTCTACATGACCGATTGATGTGTTTGATGTTATATTTCATTTCTAGATGGGCTTTTGATAGAATGTTTGACACATGATTGATTCATATGTTTCATATTTACAATACTTGATCTACACACATGATTGATGTTTCATGCACGTTATATATATACTTTCACTCTAGATACGTGTGCATGTGTGATGAACTTGTAAATTTTCAATACTTTCAATAGATTACATACACATGTACATGTTTAATTTAAATTTGATGAACTTGATTTCAATAGATTACATACATGAATGATGTTTGATTGTACACATGTTTATAATGAAAGTTATGAATGATGTAAATTTGACACATGTGAGCTATATAATTGAGGTCCCTAGATGTTTCATTGAATCTTACTTGTACTTGAATGTACATTCAATAATAGTTGTGCACGTACTTTTAATTTAATGTTATTGTACTACATTCAAGTATAAGTAAGATTCAATGAAACATCTAGGGACCTCAATTATATAGCTCACATGTGTCAAATTTACATCATTCATAACTTTCATTATAAACATGTTTACAATCAAACAGCATTCATGTATGTAATCTATTGAAATCAAGTTCATCAAATTTAAATTAAACATGTACATGTGTATGTAATCTATTGAAAGTATTGAAAATTTACAAGCTCATCACACATGCACACGTATCTAGAGTGAAAGTATATATATAACATGCATGAAACATCAATCATGTGTGTAGATCAAGTATTGTAAATATACACACATGCACATCCTAATGTAACATGCACGTCCCTAGATTTTATATTTAAAACATGCACGTCCTAATGTAACACATGCAAATTCAATACATACACACATTCATATTCCAAAGTTAGAGTACTTCATATTCAAGTAAATAATTAATATATCATATCCACTTGTAAGACATAAATTTGAGATCTATATATTCTTAATTTTTAATTTAATTCAAGCTCCATTCACTCTGGGCACCAGTAGGAAAGAATGGAGCTAAGAAAATCTCTGGTCTCACACGTGAAAAATTTAGTTCAAATCATATTTCATGTTCTACGTATAATAATTTATACATTAATGAGAGAAACACATACTTGTTTGACCTTGGGTTGATTCAACTTGGGATGCCCCTTGTCCAACATTTTCATCATCAAAGGCTGCATGTACACAACAAAAACAATAACTTCTTAGGGGAAAGACCCAAAATGTATATTCACCAATAAGAGACTAAATCGAGATAGTGACTAAATCAAGAGAGTCAGTGAGAGAAAGAGAGAGATGTGTAATTGTTTGATATTTTGAGACTTGTGCTTGTTGAGCTTATGATGACCCTTCTCCAACTTCTGAAGGTTGCGCAGCTTGTTGAGCTTTTGATTTTTGAGCATTTCCTACACATGTATGAAGTATAAATTAGTCTTAATTGAGTCTAATTGGTCTTAATTGAGTATAATTCGATCTAATAGGTCATAATTGAATCTAATAGGTCCTAATTGAATATAATAGGTCTTAATTAGGTCCTAATTATTCCTAATTGGTCTAATTGAGTCTAGTTGGTCCATATTAGGTCCTAATTGGTCCTAATTGAGTCTAATAGGTCATATTAGGTCCTAATTGGTCCTAATTGAGTATAATTAAATCTAATAGGTCATAATTGAATCTAATAGGTCCTAATTATTTGTAATTGGTCATAATTGAGTCTAGTTGATCCTAATTGAGTCTAGTTGATCCATATTAGGTCCTAATAGGTCCTAATTGAGTATAATTGGTCCATATTAGGTCCTAATTGGTCCTAATTGAGTATAATCGGATCTAATAGGTCATAATTGAATCTAATAGGTCCTAATAGGTCCTAATTGAATCTAATTGGTCCTAATTGAATCTAATAGGTCATATTAGGTCTAATTAGTCCTAATTGAGTCTAATAGGTCATGTTAGGTCCTAATTGGTCCTAATTGAGTCTAATAGGTCATATTAGGTCCTAATTGGTCCATATTAAGTCCTAATTGAGTATAATAGGTCATATTAGGTCCTAATTGGTCCATATTAAGTCCTAATTGAGTATAATTAGATCTAATAGGTCATAATTGAATCTAATAGGTCCTAATTAGGTCCTAATTGTTCCTAATTGGTCATAATTGAGTCTAGTTGGTCCTAATTGAGTCTAGTTGGTCCATATTAGGTCCTAATTGGTCCTAATTGAGTATAATTGGATCTAATAGGTCATAATTGAATCTAATAGGTCCTAATTGGTCTTAATTGAGTCTAATTGGTCCTAATTGAGTCTAATAGGTCATATTAGGTCCTAATTGGTCTTAATTGAGTCTAATAGGTCATATTGTGTCCTAATTGGTCCTAATTGAGTCTAATTGGTCCATATTAGGTCCTAATTGGTCCTAATTGAGTCTAATTGGTCCTAATTGAGTCTAATAGGTCATATTAGGTCCTAATTGGTCCATATTAGGTCCTAATTGAGTCTAATAGGTCATATTAGGTCCCAATTGGTCTTAATTGGATCTAATAGGTCGTATTAGGTCCTAACTAGATCTAATAGGTTGTATTAGGTCCTAATTGGATCTAATAGGTCCTAATTAGTTCTAATAAGATCTAATTGAGTCTAATTGGTTCTAATTGCATTTAATTAGGTCCTAATTGGTTCTGATTGCATCTAATTAGGTCCTAATTGGTTCTAATAGGTCATATTAGGTCCTAACTGGTTCTAATCAAGTCTAATTAGGTTCTATTTGGCTCTAATAGGTCCTATTAGGTCCTAATAGGTGGACTATTGGGTCTTAATAGGTCCTATTGGGTCCTAATAGGTTCTATTAGGTCATAATAGGTTCTATTAGCTCCTAATTTGTCATAATAGGTCCTATTAGGTCCTAATTGGTTCTAATTGAGTCTAATTAGATATAATTGAGTCTAATTAGGTCCTAATTGGTTCTAATAGGTCATATTAGGTCCTAATTGGTTCTAATTGAGTCTAATAGGTCCTAATTAGTCCTAATTAGGTCATAATAGGTCCTAATAGGTCCTAATTAGTCCTAATTAGGTTCTACTAGGTCCTAATAGGTCCTATTAGGTCCTAATTAGTCCAAATAGGTCCTATTATGTACTATTTGGTTCTAATTAGTTCTAATTGGTCCTAATTGTGTATAATTGGTCCTAATTGAGTCTAATTAGGTGCTAATTTATTATAATTGAGTCTAATTGGGTTTTAATAGGTCACAATTGGTTCTAATTGAGTCTAATTAGGTTCTAATTGATTCTAATTAGGTGCTAATTGGTTCTCATTGATTCTAATTGTGTCCTAATAGGTCCTAATTAGTCCTAATAAGTCCTATTAGTCCAATTAGGTTTGCAGTTAGGTCTAGTTAAGTCTAATAGGTACAATATCACATTTACATGAACATTAAGACAAGTCTTGACCATCAACTTAAAATATCTATCTAGAGACATCTTAGACATACCTTGTTTACGACGATGATATCTTTTTTTTAATTCTTCACATCGTCTTTGTTCAGTCTCTTCTGAATAATGTCGTGTACTTTTGTTTAGCCTTCTCTTTTTATTTCCCATCATAACTTAGAAAATTATTCCATGCCAAAATGTTTTCCTTCTCCTAAATGTGAATTATTTTACAGCTTTCGGATTTATGAAATGAAAAAAATATACATTTATTTATGCCTAATCCTTATTAACTAGAAATGCCACCAAAAAGGCTGACATAGGTTTCTATCAAAAGTCAAACTTGACTTTCTATCGAAACTAAATGACTTTCAATCAAAACTGGCTTAGTAATGACTAAAATTTGCATTTTTTGGCATAGTACTTTCGATAGAAAGTACTTTCAATCGAAAGTCAAAAGTTTCGATCGAAAGTGCCTGGTTTGGGCCATGGTTGCAAGTTTTGAAGAAATTCTGAGAATTTCATGGCTTCGGGCCTAAAGTGAGCTGATCAAATAGATGAATAAGAAGACATCCTTTTGCATACAACAAGTACTCAGAACTATCTTTCTAACAATTATATATTTGACTATTTTTAAATTTATTATGTGTATGGTTTTTGACGTTAAATGAATGTAGGTTTTTTATCAAATATAAACCTTTGAGTTTGACATTCAATGAAAAATAGTAAAACAAGGAAAAAAAAATTGAAAAATAACAGTGCCCTCCGTATTCGAGTCTACTTTCTATCAAAAAAAAATAAAAAATTCGATAAATACACAATAAGTTATAAGCTATGTAGTCAAGGTACGTCAAAATTTTGGTTTAGTCAACTTTAAACATTAATAAAGTATGCAATAATAGTGATAATGTCATTAAACCAATTGCATGCCCTCCGTATGGATGTTACAAAACTAAATTTGAAAGAATCGCATTCATACCTATTTTACAAAAAAAGTTATGCTCTATGAAAATTGTTACTATTTGAAAATGACATTTTCAACACCATACAAGTTTTCATGGGAGAAAGAAAAAAGTATTCAAAAAAATTCAAAAATATATATTTAGAATCTAGACAGAAAATTCTAAAAGACTCTAATTTATTTCATCCTCCAATTTTGAGCGGTTCAACAACAATATGCATCTGAATCTGAAAGTTTTTCTCAAAATGTAGAGTTTAGTGTCCATTCATGATAAAAAGTGTAATCCAGTATTGTGGGTTCACCTAGTACATAGAATCAAATACTAAATACATAGCTCACACTATCAAATCAAGGAAGCAGTAGAACCAATAGTAGCAACCCCCCCATAATGTTGACAAGGAGTAATGCAAGGTACACTGAAAAGATCATCCAATATGAACTGCATGATGAAGAAGAATCTAAAACATCAAAGGTGTAGAGAGAGTACAAACACATATAGAGGTACCAGAGGATAATGTCATTGGAGGACTGCTCACATGACAAAAGTAGATGGCAAACAAAGACAAACATCAAACCCCTCCTGTCACTTTATAATGGAGTGCGAGTACATAGAGCACGAACATGTGGAAGATACCATACATGCAATAGAATAACTCTTTATCTCAATGCGTATGCATAAAATAATGCTACAAAAGTGAAGTATACATTGTTCAAAGTAGAGAAAAGGCTACTGAAACAAAAGAACAACCTAAGACATGTCATTCCACAAAAGGAAAAGATCCCAGGACCTGTAACATCCAAGGTATCCACCATAATGCAAAAATGCAAGAAATTGAATAAAATATACCTGAAGTAGAATATGAAAAAAATGACTCATGACAATTGAAAGACCTCAGAACGAGATTTCCAATGATATATTATTTTCCCAAAATGGAGTCTGGAAGTGCAAGATAGAGCTCCTAGAGTGCAAACCTGAACATATGTCTTTGATAGTAAAAAATACCATCAAAAAAGAAAAATTAGAAATTCAAACCTCCATATCTGGATAGAGCTCGGAACCAACTTTCTGACAATATCTTATTTTCCTGATTTCAACACCGTATGCTCAAGTTATGAGCAAAATACCAATAGCTACACTAAAGGGCCCAAAAAAGTACAGAAGAGGGTTGATGTAGTGATGACATCAACAAATGAGTGGCCTAAAGTTGACAGTTGTATGGCCGTCATGGCCAAAAACTATCTGGGGGCTAAAAAAATTGGGCCCAAGTCGCCATACGACCAAGGGTTGAGACTACATCCTCTTTGGGGTTAAATTTGACGACCAAATGGTCTTCGCCGCAAAAATAAAATAAAATAATTTTTTTGTATGCACACCTCAGAATGCGTGCCAAAGTCATACGACCCTTATATGCAAAAAAAAATCCTCAAAATGCAATGTCATTTGAATCGGACGTGCCCTATAAGGATCTAGGGGTTCTTGGCCACTGCAAGCTCAACAGTGAGATCTGTTTGAGCAAAAAATGCTCCAAAATACCAGTGACCACCTCCAGATCTGTGTCGGTGCCAGTTGTAAAAAATTTTTTTGCCACATATTCCAACTTTGTCCAAATCAAACAAAATTTTATATGGATCTAAGGGTTCTTGGATGCTTTGAACACAATTGTTCGGTCCGTTTGAAGCCAAGATGACCAGAAAGAGAGGTCCCCCAGATTCAACAGAAAACCCTCTGAAACATAGATTTGACGAACAAGGTCGAATCTCTCAGGAAGAGGATAGGGGAAAAAAGATTTGAAGCTCTGATACCATATTGAAGTTGATGAGTAAACAACCCACAGCTCCCAAGAACACCTGTCACAGAAAGAGAGAGAGAAGCAAGAAGCCAGAGAGGCCTAAATGCATGGATCCATGAAAGAGGAGACATTCTTGATGTGCAAAAATAAAAGTTACAATTCAATAAAATGAATATTTTTCAATAATATTACAAGAGAGATCCATCCTTATAAAAGGAGCTCAAAACCCTAAAAGGGTGAACAAACCAAGGTTGCATGATAATAATTAATAAAGCAATTAATTATTATTTGCCTAAAGTTTAGCTTAAGTAGAAAGAGATAATAAGTGACTTAGTAATTAAATCAAACACTTTATTACTCTAACAATTAGTTATCATCAAAGATTATTATTTTTATGCACATCTAAAAGATATTTATTTTTTTGTTAAATCATTTAAACATAATTATGTCATATTTATAAATTACATAATTATTCCCTTATGTTCTCATAAGATTTATTTTGGGTAAATTTTCCCTTGCTTATCTTTTATTTATATATAATAAAATGATATTAAATCATATTTTTAAACTGAGACTTTGAAATTTTAATACAATAGTTTAATTACATAAGTTTTATTTATAAACATATTAAATAAAAATTAAACCTTATAATTAATTTGAGGAGGAAACGAGGAGCTGGGCTCTGTGTGTGTGAATTTTGTATCTACATGTGGACACAACACTTCAGTAAAATATTAGAGGTTAGTGAAATCAAAATCTGCAAGTAATTGAAACTATGCTAACCAGGTGATTTACTAACTTCTAGTAGGTGCGAGTATGATGTTCTCAGATTAAAATTGAGATCAGTGACAATGCAACACCTAAATGAAGGATTTGAATGCAAAAGAATGAAAGACTGTTTGAATGCAAATTATTCTATATTTTTGTATTTTCTGTGCAATAATATGAAAAACTGTATGAATCTAAGCTATATGAATGAAATTGAATGTAGATTTAATCTAAGAATGCTATGAATGATATGAAAATCTATGATACAAAACTATGCAAAAACTATGATCAACTATGAAAGATCTCACAAATCGCCTGTCGCAAGTGCTTAATCCTTCAATTGCAATTCGCTAGAGTAATTGTGCAAATTCGAGTGTTGATAATTATGAAGACCCGAGCCTTGATTTTATAGAAATCCAGGGCTTGAGGATGCAAGAGAAAAGCCATAAATCACTCTTGATAAACTCAAGTTGATTTTTGAGTTATCAGGAAATCAGAGATAATTAACTCACAAAAATCATGCAAAAGTAGGGTTTAACTCAAAATAGAGTTTAGATCAAATTTCAACTCATCATCAGATGTTGAGTTTCAATTTAAAATTGATTGTTAATTTCTAGTTGCCTGCTTTTCTGATTGTGCATGATTTAATTATGAATTAATTTAAAAATAAAGTGATTTATTCTCAACTTAACTAATTTTTGAATTACAATAATTGATTTATGAGTTAATCAATTATTAAATCAAACTTTATTCAAAAACTATATTATTAAAAATGGATAATTGACTTTAATTAATTAAATAAGAATTTAATCAATTAGTCATGAGATTTTAAATTTATTGTCAAAATTGAATAATACAATTTAGGAATAAATTTAATTAAACAATTAAGTGGCAGTATTAAATCTGATTAATTAAATATTCAGAATATTCAATTAATCAAACTTTAGGATAAATAGGATTTTATTGCCAAATAATTATTAAATCAAAGATAATTAGGATATACAAGAATATTCAAGGAATATTCTCCAATGCAAAATTTAGGATAATCAATTAGGATCCGATAATGTGCAGATGTGCCTTAGGTTAAGACTTTGATGTCGATTTCATTCGATTTGAAGATGTAGGAGGTTAATGAACCTATAGCCCATTTTTGGGGTATTACATTTTGTCCCTCTTTGAATCATTGTGCGAAGTGTAGTGGTTCAAAGAATAGTCTATGTATGATAAAGATGTATGAAACTGATTTGAAAGATTTAACCGATTCTGAGACATAAACCAATTGAAAGATTTAAAGATGTAAGATTTAGGTCATGATTGACCAAAGATAATGTTAACTATAGCAACAATGAACCGATGATTATGAAAAAGTATCAAAACACCTAATTCTGAATCTTGTGATTGCAAACAAGTGAGTGACCAATTCCAGACCTAATTGTCCCAAGAGAATCATATTGGTATCACATCTTGAACCCATCAGTTATGAAGAACCAAGGAAATAACACTAATGAACCGATGGTTACGAAAAGCTGATACAATTTACAAAATAGATTAGGATACCAGATTGATATGGATCTCGATGAATCTGATATGCTCCAAGCAATGATAGATTTGCCCCAAGCAACGAGGGCTTTAGATGAACCAACAACTAGATGTGGTTGTTATTTTGATTACTGAGGAAAGATTTGATTTTTAGATAGATTTGCAGACTTGAATGATGTGTAATACCATGCCCCCTTCGGGATTAAAATTGAAATCTGACAAGAAAAGTCAGCGTTGAATGGTTTAGAAGCATGTTAATTGATTTGAGAATTGGTTATACACGTTCGATAATGCGTTCTGCATCATTTAGAGGTCTCGTAGACCAAATTTGACTAGGTTTGACCATGAGTTGACCATGGTTGACCAAGTTGAAATTTTGATAGTTTGATGTAAGATAATCAGTTAAGTTGAATTCTGGATTTCTATGATGATTGAAAGTTGATTATGCAAGCAATCGGCCATCCTGGGTCAAAAAATTTTAAATCATGATTTTGACATAGTAAACGATCTTAGATTTTGATTTTGATCTCGAAAATGGGTTCCAGAACGTCGAAATTAACCAAAGGTGCAATTTTCATGGAAAACAAAGCACTTTTGAAAATTAGGTCAAAAGCTATATAAGGACCAAAAGGGTCATTTTCAATTCATTATTCACTTTTGACTTTTGAATCCTTGCGGAGCCCTCTAAGCGAGAAAATGGCTGAGATGAAGGTACCTGTCTCTTTCCATTGATTTGAGCAAAGTCGGAGACATCAACGACCTCTGTAGTATGGACATTCGGTAAGTGGACCTCTGTGCCTCTTTGTAAATTCTATTTTTGCATGTTTGTAGCATTTTTAGGTTGTTTTTCATACGTTTTTAAATTTCAATTCTCGCATGCATGGAAACTCGTACGACTATCCTCCGTGACTCATACGACTTTTCAATTCCCTGTAGATAGTCGTATCAAAACCCCCATAAACTCATTTGAGAGGGACCCAAGAGTCATACGACATTTTGTCGAGTCCCTCATCTATCGTACGGTGAGACCTAGAAAGTCGTATATGCATGGTTTGTCGTATGAGACCTTGCTGAAACTCGTACGAGTTTTGATGCCAAACTGCATTGTCGTATGGAAAATAGTGAGCTTAAAAATCATCTTTAGGTCAAAATTTTTGATTTTTTGATTCCTTAGGCTGATTGCTGAGCATTTAATGCACCTTCTAAGATAGTGAACTTTTGAATCTCTATACTGTTAGCTTGTTCTTCAACCAATTTACTGATAGGAATTCTTGTTTTTGTTCTGTGTAGGTCATATACCTTGACATTCATGTGCGTATCTCTCATCCTGCTACTCAGAGACTATGTATTTCTCTTCCAGACCCTATGAGGGTACATTTAGCTGCTTGTGGTTTCGAGTATCTGATTTGGTTGCCCGAGATTAGGGTGAACCATGGATTGCTCACGGCTTTAATTGAGAGGTTTCATTCAGAGACCCAGACCTTTCATCTCCTGATAGGAGAGATTATTGTCACACTAGAGGATGTGTACAGGATATTATGCATTCCATTCCATGGTCGGCATCTAGATTATGTGAGCTCGGGGAGCTCTAGATTACATGCCTTCAGATGATTGTTTGGAGATGATACACAACTCACTAGTTCTATTTCTTGGGAGACTTTAGTGCAGCACTATGGGTAGACTCATAGATTAGAGTGCATCATAGTTGGTATGATAGGAGGCATTATCATGTTTGACCGTCAGCAAAATAGTCTCTTGATGGGCTGGGCCCTGATGGTTGCATAATTGATGGCCACTCCTTCTAAGTTGGGTTGGGGTCAGTGCATGCTAGCTCACATGTTCTCTGAGAAGCATGACATTGTGTATCAAGAGGGCAAGTCTTTTGCTTCTGGAGCTTTAGTTCTTTAGATATGGGCCTGGGAGTATATCCTAGTATGTAGACCAGTATGTCAGGATCAGCGCTAGCCATAGGAGCCGATGATATATATATTCTAGTTATGTTACATAGGTGTGCATGGGTCATACAGAGTACTTTAGACACTACCTGGATGATAGCACATATGTCATCTGGTGTCCTTATCTACAGATTGAGGCCTAGCCTACTGCATGGGAGCAGTTCAGCTACTTCTACCAGAGTCAAGTATTGATTGGTAGATCTACTACAATTATTGAGTGCTTCCTCATCACTAGAGTGTGGAGATAGTATGACATCATTTAGGATGCACCATAGGAGCATGCTGCTTATGTGCGGATTCATAGAGAGCTCGAATTAGGATGGGGCCCTAGATTGTCATATGCTCTTTGTACACATGAGTACAGTGGTATTGTGGGCCGAGATTGGGATTATCGAGTAGATGTTCTAGATGCAGGGGTCACAAATGGATTCATTGGATGGCTTGCAAAGCATCCCATATACAGGTTCTCAGATCCTACATAGTTGATACCTTCCATGGAGGAGGCTATCGATGTTATAGGTGCTCCGATGGGTAGAGGATAGAGACATATAGGCACACAGGTCCTAATGCCCCAGCCTACACCTCCGAGGCTGAGAGTAGTTTTCACACCTCCATAGAGACCATCTGGTCAAATGAGACCACCTCATCCCCCTAGTTCTTTAGCAGGCAGAACTGTAGTTTTACATAGGAGATCGACTAGAGGAGAGAGTGGGACTCTAGGCAGTATTGGTATAGCAAATGAGGTACTTGGTGCAGAGCAGTATATAGGTGTCAATTTGGATTCCACATATGTTGATACCAGTTTTGATCTGGGAGCTGAGGTTAGACGTCATAAGGCGCAGAGAGAAGAGACTACCGAGTAGCCTACTGGAGATACCGATATGCTTGCAGAAGATGCAGATCCTAGTGTACCACTGACTCCCCAGGAGATCATTAGATGACTCACGTATGTAATGATCATGAATATGTAATGTAAATGCAACAATACACATGATATGTTTTGTAGGTATTGATGAAGACAAGTACTTAGTCTTATGTCAAAAAGGATGTCTAACCCAGGATGGTGACTACTCACGGTTTTGTGTGAAAACCTTCGTGTGAGATTCAGCTCTTCGTTTCCAGTTTAAGTTTAGTTTTGAAGGATCATTGAAGTGTTCAAGCAATTTGTGAGATCATGCCATCATGTAAAATGCGAAGTGACATGCAAAATGAAATGCAAACCTAAGACCTAGGACCTAGTCACTGATCATGTGTCGATTTGTTTTCATCATTGAACTTTTTAGTTAACCAGATAAATCAATACAACATCCACTATTTGTGAAACTATAGACATATGAATATTGATTTGTATGCACAAGAATCAATACAACGCCCACTGGCTAGACAACCATGGACATATGAATATTGATTTTGTTTTCGGAATGTCAGATTAGATATAAGCACCAAGGCACAAACGCCAGGATGACCTGAATATCATGTCCATTTTGATATAGCAATTTGTATAAGCATCAAAACATAGATGTCATGATGACCAGAATACACCTTGCGGAACAAACACATCAAGCAATCAAGAGACTGTTCTAAATCCAGTGTGAATTACCCGTAGTGACCCTTTATCGTTCACATCCTTAAGTAAGATCATGTTTCATAGTAGGAGTAAGAACTTTCTCAAAAAGATAATAGTTAGATCAAAATTCTTTGAATTTTTTAGGTATCAATGGTTGAGGTACTCATGGCCATCCAATACAAGATAGAGGCTCTTACAGATGGACACCATTTCAATCCAGAATTTCCAAAGTTGTTAGATTTTCACATACAAGCAGAAAAAAGTAAAAGATTATGCCCCTAGTCATCACTCTCTAAATCCTATAAAGGACATCATTGAAGAGCTCGAAGTGACACAATATGAAAAAATCTCAATGTGAATCAATAAGCATATAAAGAAGATTAAAGCACGCAACAAAGATTGTTTTCATTCGTCTTAATGTTTGATTGCATTGTTGTAGATGCAAAATCATTTCTGGAGAGGAGACTGACTGACTGACTCAGATGAAGCTTCAAAGGACTCTAACTGGATATGACACATCTAAGGTATACTGGAGGGCATAGGATATGACTTTGATTTCCCCCAAGTTTGAACATTGATAGGATACAGATGCTTGAGCTGACTGGTGTACAGACCGACTTATTGAAAATAAGAATGCAAAAACAAACCAGGAGATATATACAAACTAAAGCAAGACTAAAAGTTGGGAAAGACCAAGATTGCACTGATAGATGGATCATTTTGAAACAAGTGGCACTTGTTTTTCAGGTTTTCACCATCTTGGCAGAGATTCCATTTTTGCTACCAAGGCGCCTGTTTCCAAGTTTTCACCAAGGCACTTTTTCTTTTTCTCATTTTTTTATTTTTCATTTTTTCAATTTTTTTGTGAATCATCAAGGTGCCTATTGCTAGGTTTTCACCAGGATGTTCCTTTTTTTTAGGGACTTTTCTAATTTTTATGATTTTTTTAGGACAGTTTACCATAGACTGAATGCCTTAGGCGTAGAATTTCTTCAGATGGAGAATGTTGATTGGTTCTCAGAGCTGTTCTCCTTCAGTTGTTGAGAGTTGATAGGCTCCAGAGTGAAAATTAGTAGTGATAACAAAGGGACCCAACCAGTTGGGTTCAAACTTCCCCTTGCATTCTCTATGTGATTGATTTTTAGGATTCTCTCTCAAGACTAGATCGCCAACCTAAAATTCTCTATGTCTAACTTTCTTGTTATAACCTCTACACATTCTCTTCTGATATACTTTGATATGATCATACACTACTTGTCTACGCTCATCTAGTAGTTCAAGTTCTTGCAACCTAGACACCCTGTAGTCATCATCAGTTACTAGACCTTGCATTCTGATTCTTAGTGATGGGATTTCAACCTTAATAGGTAGTACCACTTTAGACCCATAAACTAAAGCAAATGGTGTAGCCCTAGTGGGTGTTCTGATACTTGTTCTATAGGCCCAGAGAGCTGGATTGATCATGAGATGCTAGTGTCTTCCTATTTTATTAACTGTTTGGTGCAAGATTTTCAATAGATTCTTGTTTGAAGCCTTTGCTTATCCATTCCATTGAGGATAGTAGATTGATGACCAATGTTGTGTAATCTTGAATTTAGCACATAGATCATCTAAGTCTCTGTTCTTGAATTGTCCACCGTTATCTATGACTATAGAATGTGGAATATCATACCGACATATGATGTAGTTCAAGATGATCATTTGAATTTGTTTTCCAGTTGCTTGAGTCAAATGAACTGCTTCTACCCATTTTGTAAAATAATCTGTACCTATGATTATATGGGTATGTCCATTAGAAGAATGGGGATGTATGGATCCTATAAGATCAAATGCCCATTGGTGAAAATGCCATTGTGTAGTAAAGGGAATTAGATCTCTCCCTGGTGCATGAATTAAGTTGTCATGTACTTGACACTTTTGACAGTTCTTAGCAAACTTGATAGCCTCTTTTTCCATTTTAGGCCAATAGTACCTAGCCCTAATAAGTTTTCGAGCTAGTTTTAAATTGTTAGAGTGTGACCCACATATACCTTTGTGGACTTCCTCTAATGCACATTGAGACTCTTCCCGTTCTAAACATCTAAGTAGTGTACCATCTAGACCTCATTTGTACAGATCATGACCAATGATGACATACCGGGATGCATTTTAGATAAGGTATCATTTCTCATGGCAGTTGAAGGTATCGGGAATGATTTGATCTTGGAGATAGGAGAAAAGGTTTTTGTATCGGGATGAATCATGACCAACAATAGTGTAGATCATGCAGGTTTTGGGGGAATCATATGTAGGATAAGATAGTTCTTCCACTAGGAACTTGTAGCATAGCTCATGTTCAGGCTGCTGTAATAAAGTAGATAGCATTGCCATTACATCGGTAGCCTTGTTCTCTACTCTAGATATTTGCTCAAATGTGATAGATATGAAATATTTCTTTAGATCATCTACCATTCTCTTGTATGGGATCAACTTTCCATCTTTCGTTTGATACACATCATTGACTTGGTGTATTACAAGTTGCGAGTCTCCATGAATGTGTAATTATGTTACTCTCCATTCAATTGCTATCTTTATGCCATTAAGAAGGGCTTCATATTCAACAATATTGTTTGTGCAAGAAAACTTGATTCAGAATGCTTTAGGGATTGAATATCCTTGAGGAGTGATAAACAATATGCTTGCTCATCCATTCTATGTATAGGAGCCATCAAAGAATAACTTCCATGCTCTAGAAGAAAGATTCATGATAGAGGAATCTGGGAATTCCATTTGCATTGGTGTATCATCGAACAAAGGTGCATCAGCTAATTGATCAACAATTACCTCTCCTTTGATAGCTTTTATTTCAACATATTTAATGTCAAATTCACTTAATAACATCACCCATTTAGCTAGTCTATTTGTGAGGGCAGCTTTGCTTAGTAGGTACTTTAATGGATCAATCTTAGCTACCAAATGTGTGGTATGAGATAACATATAATGTCTCAGTTTTTGTGATGCAAAGATCACAACTAGATAGACTTTCTCAATCATTGAATAGTTCTTCTCACACGCTACCAATGTTCTACTGATATAGTATATAGCTCTTTCCTTTGTATTCTCATCATGTTGTGCTAGTAATGCGCCTAGTGATGTATCTATTGTAGAGACATATAAGATCAATGACTTCCCTTGAATAGGAGGCATCAAAATAGGAGGATTTGATAGATATTTCTTGATATGGTTAAAGTTCTTTTCACATTCCTCATTCCATGCAAAGGTCACACCTTTATGTAATGTCTTTGTGAAAGGTTGTGATATGTCTTCTAGCTGAGATATGAAGCGTCTAATAGATTGTACTCTCCCTTGTAATGTTCTCATTTGACTGATATTCTTGGGAGGTTGCATCTCCATGATAGCTTTAACTTTTGCTAGATCTACTTCAATGACTTTCTTTGAAACAATGTAGCCTAAGAGCTTCCCATAAGTGACACCAAAAGCAAACTTCTTAGGGTTTGGTTTGAGACTAAACTTCTCCATTCTATCTAGTATTTTGCTCAAATCATTTAGATGTTCAAATCTTATCATAGATTTTGCCAAAGTATCATCAACATAATCCTCCATAGTTCGATGCATCATGTCATGAAAATATAGATGTCATAGCTCGTTGATATGTAGCACCAACATTATTAAGCCCAAATGGCATGACATTCCAATAGAAGGTACCCCACGCACATGTGAAAGCAGTTTTCTCTTGATCTTCTGGAGCAATTTTTATTTGGTTGTATCCAGAAAAACCATCCATTAAAGAATACATCTCGAAGCCCGCAGTCATGTCCACTATCATATCAATATTAGGTAATGGAAAATCATCCTTAGGGCATGCTTTGTTTACATTTCTGAAATCTGTGCACACTCTTATAAATTCATCTGGTTTAGAAATAGGTACAATATTTGAGATCCATTCAGCATAGTCAATAACACGGATGAATTCGGCTTTTAGTAGTTTCTCTAATTCAGCTTTGACCAAGAGTGCAACATGTGGATGCATCTTTCTTAACTTTTGTTTAACAGGTTTTACTCCTGGAGCAATAGATAAATGGTGCATTATAAGGTCAGGATCAAGTCCAGGCATATCTGAATACTTCCATGCAAAGTTGATCTTCTTTTCTATCAAGAATGTAGTAAATTTTATCTTTTCTTCTTTTGATAAGGATCGTGCTACATGTATCAACGGTGGTTCCTTTGTTGTTCCCAAGTTGATGGATTGAGTAGGCTCAATTAGAACTAGAGATCTATCCTATAAATGACTTGAAAGGACATCAAATATCTCATCCTTAGGCACCTCAGAGAGGTTTTCACCTTTGGATACATCTTTTATTTTACTTTTTTAGGTTCTGAGACTGCCACAAAGTGGTTTTCACCCTCAGAACTCCTTTTCTTTTTATTTTTACTTTTATTCTTTTGACTAAGATACTTGATGTCTGACTCTATCATGCTAACACTTGGTTCACTGATGGAAGTCCTCATAGGCTCAACTGCATTAAGATAGCAAGCAAGGGCATAGTCATTTGGAAAAGTATAAATACCTTGGCTTGGATTTGCGGAGGTTTGGTCAAGAAGTTTAGGATGTTGGATAGTCAAAGCGATGAAAGATTGGGAAATAGTGTTTACGGATATGGATATGTCATCATTGGTCCTAACTCGACTCTCAAGTTCAAAGGTGATATTACAACTTAAGACATTCAATTCGTGAATAGGCTCAATGTCATTGTGGAAGTCCACTTCAGCCATCGGTGGATCAGACTTGTTAAGTTCATTATTTTGCTCTAGACTTACATTGGGTTTAGGTGCATATTGGTGAATAACATCAACATGTTTCTCTGTAATAAGCTCATCTTCCTCTAGAATGGCTCCCCATTCATAGTCATTTGATTCCTCATCTATCCCTCTAGGAAATTTAAGAACATGAGTAAAGTTAGGGTGGATACCCCAAGAAGGGTTACCCTCAGATTTTGATTTGAATTCATACTCATGGGAATCTATTTCAAAATAACTACCACCTTCTTTATCTATTTGATTGCCTTCGAGATTAGCTGGTTCTTGCGGTGCAACTGTCTCTTGTTCCATAGTAGGTTCTTGTGTTTCTACTACATTGATTCTTTTTACTGGATCATTTTCAGCTTGAAGAAGGTCTTTAATTTCTTTAGGCAAGCGCTCGTAAGGAATGAACTCCTCAGTGGTGGTGTTAGAATCATTACTGTCAAATTGTTCAGTTGTTTCTTCCTTTAGTTGATTTGTTGTGGATGGCTCAATCTGTTCTAAGACATGTGGGGAGTTCTTGCTAAGATAGAAAGGCTTCTTCTTATATCCTAGACCTATTGTATCTTTGTTTGTGTGACCATGGTGGTCAAGAGGTGATAGAAGACCCTTACCTTGTAGTCCTAGAGGTCCTTTTCCAGTATATCCCATTTTTGTGATCAATTCGTCCACTGGTCCATATGACTTCTGAGGAATTTTTCTTGAAGTGGAGTCACATTTCTGGACTGATTGGGATTGAGGTTCATCCTTGCATAGCCATGCAAGCACAACTTCATCTTCCTCAAATTCTTGCTTAGATACTTGTTCTATGACAAAGCTTCCATTGAATATGACCTGGGATTCTTTAGCTGTAGGTTCCACTTTGTTAGATGGTTGTCCATAAGATTTAGGGGACAACGGGAGAGATGTGAGAGATAAAATAGGTTCCATTGTGTATTCTCCTATACCCTTATCCTTTATTTTGACTTCTTTATCAATGTCTTTCATTTTGGATGTTGAAGCAATGTCTATCTGCTTAGTGGAAGATTCTTTGTTATTGGGAACAAGTTTATCAACACTTTCTTTCAAAGCATTGCAAATTGTGTATAGGTCTGTTGGAATTGTCACCTCCACCCCTTCATAAGGAAATTTCACACATTGATGGTATGTAGAAGGAATAGCTTTCATTTCATGTATCAAGGGTCTCCCTAGAAGAATATTGTAAGCTAAAGGTATATCAAGAACTTGACATGTAGTATTCATGATGACTGTGATGAACATATTGTCATTGATGTCAAAATCAGAGATCAAGAAGATAACATATATGAATCATATAATTAGTTTAAATATAGCATATATGAATCAGAGATGCACATACATATACACTCAGAGATATACTCAGAAGTATATAACAGTACAGCGAAAATATTGATATATATTAATATATACTGCTATATAACTCAGAAGTATATAATAGTACAGATAATATTGATATATATAACAATATATAGAAGAGACAAAATGTATATAATAGAGCAATACATATGATATATGAACATCAATACCTACAACAGAGAAGGATGTATATGGATGATACGTACATACACAGTGTTGAAGAATGAAAGCAGAGACAAAATACATACATCAAAGAATGACAATAAATAAAGCACATATACAGACGACAAGAAGACAAATATTTGTTACATATTAGAACCAATATATAATAAACAGCGATATACTTTAAAGACAAAATATTATATATAGAAAGTTTTAAAAGAACGATGATAAAATTTGATATACGATAAAAAGTATATATGCAGCGTCAGAAGACATATATATGTAAGTAGAATATTATCAGAGTTTGTAAAGTGCAATATATGATACATATGAATACGTATGCAGAGAACATAAAGTGATATGAAGAAACAACATAAAGTGAACAGAGAATATATAGATATCAATGTACGCATATGTATTTATTTCAGCAATTGATATATATATATATATATATATATATATATATATATATATATATATATATATATATATATATATATATATATATATATATATATAAAATGTTAAACACATGAATACGACAAGAGCAGAGATAGATATAATACGTATGAGCAGATATGTATGCATACAGGTACACAAGGCAACGGTATGTTGTACATACGAATAGAGGTTTATACGTATGAACAGATACATATGCAACAGGGTTATAAACGTTAATCAGAGAGTGGATATTATACTAACTGTCGAAGGCAAATATATATTATATGCGGCAATAAGTATATTGAAGGTTGAACAAAATAGTTTTTTTAATACCATTGACAACATATGATAAAAGCACAGAGATTAATATTATATCGAAGGTTGATATATATATTAATCTATATCATCGAAGAAGGGTTAATTTTGAAACTCTTAAATCAACGTTTTCATATCATAGCCAAAGATTATCGAAGGATGAATATAAAATATAAAATAGTTTGCAGCGGTCAATATTAATATCGATATATATATATATATATATATATATATATATATATATATATATATATATATATATATATATATATATATATATATATATATATATATATATATATATATATATATATATATATATATATATATGCAAAAATATATATGCAACGTCAATAATTATATCAGCGGTCAATAATAATATCAGCAGTCAAAAATATATATGCAATGTTTGAAACGAAGGTTGATATGAATATATTATTATCAAAGTTTTATGCAGAGCAACAGTTATATTATTATTAAATGAAGGTTTGAAATGTTTAAACATATATGTCGAAGGCTATCAAAAAATGGCAGAGGCATTAGTATTATTAGCAATGGTATATATAGCACAGCATGCTAAAAATGTTTTGAAAGATAAGGATATAATACAAGCTTTTTGAATATGAAGGTTATATTCTACAGCGGTCATTCATAAAGGATATTTGGAGATTAAAGTTAATAATATTAACTTTAATAAGTTAATGATATTTTTTAAAAAGGGGGGAGACACCTTTTCATATTAAAAAGACATAACTCTTCAAAGAGACATAATGTTTTGTGTTAAAAATATGAGTATATATACTCAATCTTTTTTGAAAATAAAAAAAAAGTTAGCAAGTGAAAGAGAAAAAGAGAAGAGCAGTAAATATGATAAAAATTAAAGAATTAAATAATTATATATTCAGATTTTAATCTGATATATATATTATGCATTTACAGTTATAAAGGTATTATTTTGAAGATGGAAAAGGGGGAGTTATTGGCTGACTAAAGAGATTAAATTGCATCCATCATCAATTGAAGAAAGCAACAGTATCAAGGTGGAAGAAAGTTTTGAAATCAGTGAGTTGGTGCTTAGAATCCAGACAGGGGGAGTTGGTGCTCAAAATCTGAACAGAGGGAGTCGGTGCTTCCAGTAGGTCGGTGCCTGCGAAGTGTGGGAGTTGGAGCTTCCAGTGAGTTGGTGCTCATAAACATAGGGGTTGGAGCCTCTAGTAGGTTGGTGCCTACAAAAATTGTAAAAGAACAATATTATATATAAAAGCAAATTATTTCATGGTTTTCTCCCATATTGGGTTTCCACGTAAAATTTGTGTTCATGTGCATAATTGTTTGTTGGAGTAATTGAAGTTATCTTTGAATGAAAGCATTTAAATTTCAAAAAGGGTTATTATACTGATTCACCCCCCCCCCTCTCTCAGTATAATCGTGTGCTCTTCAGACTGGACCTATTCTGATAGGCAAGACAATTATTCCTTTGGAAGATCTTTCTTCTTCATCATATGCCATGATAGTTATCTTCTTTTTAGGATCAATCACAGCTTCAGATAATCCCAATTGTGTAATCAAGTTGTAAGAACAAATATTGAGACCAACACCTCCATCTATCAACACACGTTTGACGCGATGGTTTTGGATCAACACTTCAATATGCAAGGGTTGGTTATCTGGATGACTCAAGGAATTATCATCTTCATCTAAAGAGGAGATATACTATGGAGATGTTAGATGACCAACCATAACCTCGAATATGTCTAAATCAAGGTTGTTAGGAACATTGGATCCGAGCAGAGCTTTGTCTAGAATGGCTCTATGAGCTGGAGATATCTGAAGCAACTCAAACATTGATATTTTAGCATTTATATGTTGGAGTTGTTGTAAAATACTATACAAAGTAGGCCTTGTGTCTTTAGGATTTGAAGATTTAGATGTAGCCTTCTATTTAGAAGCAGATGAAAGATTGAAAGGCATCTTAGGGACATTGCATGAATCTGGGATTTGTCCTTGCAGATGTGCCTGAGCTTGTGATCGAGTAAGTGCATTTGATGATTGATTTTCTCTATCTCTTCTTTCAATTGTGAATACATTGCAATGCTTAGATAGACATGGTTCAACCATATTGATAACAACATTGTTTCCAGACTAGGTATAATTGACTTTAGCACCCATATTAGGTTGGGAAGAAGAATCTTCTTTACCATGTTTCGAAAATGGTTCTGTGAATGTTGTATGATCATTATTGCTCTTATGATTATCAATTGTGATTTCTCCATTATCAATTTTATCTTGTATGATATGCTTCAAGTGAATGTAGTTATTAGTATTATGACCCTTATTGCGATGGAAGTCATAGAAATCATTATCTCTCCACCATTTCGGTTTAGGTTCAGGATCAAAGACTTTTATCTCAGGCAAGTAAATGATGTTGTTAGCCAATAGAGTTTTCATGGAAGATTCCAAGGACTCTCCAAGAAGAGTGAATTTGCGGTTAGGATTTGTAGCCCAAGGTTTGTAAGTAGATGGCTTCTTATTAGATTCTGATGTTTTAGCCTCAGAAGCTTTAATGGATTGGGTGCCAATGGTGAGATTGAAAGCGGGTGCCTTATAAGGGGCATGGATATTATCAACAACGCCTTTATTCTTGTTCTAGTTTTTGCTTTTATCTTTAGAACTAGATCCAGATTCATACTTATCCTTTTGAAGTGATATGTACCCTTTTTGCACAAGTACTTTCTCAATTTTGATTGCATTTTCTACCATCTTATCAAAGGATGTATGATTTTGCATTTGCAAATGGTAGTTAAGTTCTGGAACAAGATTGTTGATGAAGATTTCCAGCTTCTTAGTTTCTGGAATGGGTCTAGCATATAGAGAAAACTTTTTCCTCCATCTTTTGAGAAAAGTTAGGAATGGTTCTCTCGATTTCTATTTTAGATTGTAGATATCGATCATAGTGACTGGATGTTGAATGTTATAGGAGTATTGTTGATAGAATAGTTTGATTAACTCCTCAAAATTTTTGATAGTTGGAGGCATTTTTGAGAACCAATGAATAGCTAACCCTCCCAGAGATCGAGGGAAAAGACACATTAAGTAGGTGGGTTTGTGCATAAACTCCATAGATTGAGTACAGAATTCTTTGACATGATCTTGAGGATCAGAGTTTCCATCATACTTATCATATTTAGGCATCTCCACTCTTTTTGGAAATGGTGGCATGCACAAGTCTTTATCGAATGGAAAAGGGCATAGAGATTCCATGGAGAACTCCTCAGGTTCCTTTTCTTTTTCAAGTTTGTTAAGTTTGACTTGCATGGCATGCATCTATTTCATCATAGAGGTGATAGGGGTTTCTTCCTCATGCATGATGATATTTTCAATATTAAAGTTTGGAGGAAGCTTAGCTCCTTGATGAGCTAACTCTAGAAAGTATGCCTCTCTATCTTCTTTCAAGAAATACCTCATCATTTTCTTGAAATCATCATCTTTCTGATATCGAGCAATTTCAGAAGGTGTGGGTTCTTGATCCATATCATGTTGAGAGTGATGTCCTTGAGACCCGTGATGTATCTCTCCATGATACATGTTAGGAGTTTTAGGACTCCCTGGGATAGATTGATGTAGAGATTGTTGATTACCTCTGTGAGTTAATGGAGGGGGTATGTAACCAGTTTTCAATAAAAAAAATTGCCAAGACCGTCGTCTTCGTAAAGACCTAAATTATAGATTTTTTTGAGAGTTGGACCCACATGAGTAGACAAAGGTAAGGTATGAGATGCTTAAATTTCTTGTGTGGGGAGGCTCTAGTTTCCACCATTAACCTTGGGTGAAGCAAAAGGGCAAGATGAAGACAACTGAAGAATGACTTGATTCAAGAAGATCAAATGACACAACCTTGTCAAGATTGAATTGATTGAAGAATAGATCGGACGTAAATGAAGGATACTGTGCCATAGTAGTATGGGTAGATGCCCAAAAGATGGTAGGCACGAGCTCACAACACTTAGTCATTTTGTAAGAAGACTAAATTTGAATATAATTTTGATAAGGTTTTGACACAAGATGAAAAAGACTCAAATCAATAAATCAGAAGGCTAAATCAGACTCAAGAGACCACTTTACGAAAATGATTGAAATTTGTTCTAGTTTCTACTATGTTCCTGATACAGTGAATGTTTTGACAGAATCTGGAAATAGGCTATAAAAATTGGATTCCTAACAAATTTGACCAATCTCTGACAACTTTTTGAAAATTCTCAAATGAGTTTCTGAAGGCTTGTACGACACTAGGTATGCTCTCAAATGACAATTGACAAGACTCGTACAAAAATTGCTACCAAGGATAATGTTCTTTTGATTTATGGTGACAACACTCATAGAACACAGTACTGGCTCTCATACGACAATACAAGAGATATGAAACAACTTTTTCTCAAGACTCGTATGACAATCTGAGACTGTGGGAGGACTTTTGACTCCAGAGAGGAATTTTTCTTTAGATTTTGCAATTTTTAGGTTTTCAATTTCAGATTGTTGGCAAAGTTTTGTCCATTTTTGAAGATCTGTGTGTAATAGTCCATCTCAAATAACCAAGTAGATATCAAACACGCAAAACAGCAAGCAAGGGAAGCAGACAACCCTCTAAAAATAATGAACAAGGGCAAAAGTAACCTTGTGCATGAACAAGCAATAGTGACTTAATGTGCTAATCCCTAGGAGTGCTATTTGTGTATGTTCCAAAAAGTTTTTCCAAAATGCACATATTCCTAGAAAATGAAAAATTTGGCCTCACTAGGGTTTGTAGTAATGGTTTGACTCTACAACTTTTGTGATCTCAAGAAGGTGAACTCCAATCGAGGTGCACCAAGGTTTTGACACAGTCCAAGAATTTAATCAATCAGGAGCTTCTAGGGAGATCTGACAGCCCAACAAGAGACCACACTTGTGAAGATTTCCTCCACAAGGACATTTATATAGCGGCTGCTGCTACCACGGCGAAAATGGCTATTACCGCTTGAGGTTTCGTCCACGTGGTTGACCCAATTAAGGGAATGTCCACTATGGTTAACCCTCTCTAAAGGTGACTCACAAAAGATACCACATGGGGACTGGTTCCAGATTCAAGGATCTGAGTTTCTAATACTACCCAAAAAGGGAGTAGAGCATAGTCCTCTAGCCTTTTCACTTTTAACCAAAACAAAGCAGATAGATTAATCCGATATGGTAAGACTGAAATTATATCACAAAGATCTATGATGTCAACCGCTTAGGATCTATCAACCCCTCCGGAGAGAGAATGTATCAATC
Source organism: Chamaecyparis obtusa (assembly GCA_027943335.1). Classification (NCBI taxonomy): domain Eukaryota; kingdom Viridiplantae; phylum Streptophyta; class Pinopsida; order Cupressales; family Cupressaceae; genus Chamaecyparis; species Chamaecyparis obtusa. The sequence goes on along the minus strand of BSBK01007321.1, from coordinate 360,884 downwards.
AAAAGTTGAAGACTCCAAAATCTAGTAGAACGCGAGACAATATCAGTACCTTCCCTACCTACAAGGGGATCCTTTGTCAAGAAGAGCTTTGCATGGATGAACAAGTGAAAGAAGCCCACTCTCTTGAGATCATCCATAAATAGTGTTCATAGGGCCTATTTACTATGTGTAATAGATATACATAAAGCAAATCTATGTTCATTTTATAGCCCAAAATGAAGTCTATGATATGAAAGCTAGAAAAATCACACAAGCTTGACACGTGAGAGTCTATTTTATGTCCAAATCGAAGTGTTATCAGATCGTAGTAGAATACCTAAATTCCTCACAATGTGCTTAGTAGATTTTACCTATTTTAGTAATTTAGTTTCACTTTTCCCAATCAAACTCAGCAAATATCAGTCAGAAAAAAAAGATCTCAATTGTTAGGGTTAGATGTTAGTCCAAATCTAAAAATCAAATTTGAAAAACTACCAAAAATTATGAAACGACAATTGAATCCTAGTACCATAACTCGTACGACAGTGGGTTACCTCCCAGATGACAGTCTGGAAACTCGTACGACAATGGGTGTCTTACCAAATGACAAAAGAGTTCCCAAATGACAGTCTATAGTTGCTAAAATGAGCCTCAAAATCTTCAACTTCTGTGCGACAACATGTAGCTTCTGGTATGAATTTATGACAAAAGTCATACGAAAAATGTACGAACAAAGAATAAAATCACAATATTGACTAGAAAATGATAGAAAATAGATAGAAATTGAAATAGAAGAAATGGAAACCTGTTTCAGGGCCCCACGATGGGTGCCGAAAATGTGTGTAAATTTTGTACCTAGCTGTGGACACAACACTTCAATAAAACATTAGAGGTTAGCGAAATCAAAATATGCAAGTAATTGAAACTATGCTAACCAAATGATTTACTGCCTTCTAGTAGGTGCGAGTATGATGATCTCAGATTGAAATTGAGATCAATGACAATGCAACACCTAAACGAAGGATTTGAATGCAAAAGAATGAAAGACTGTATGAATGCAAATTATTCTATATTTTTGTATTTTATGTGCAATAATATGAAAAACTATATCAATCTAAGCTATATGAATGAAATTAAATGCAGATTTAATCTAAGAATGCTATGAATGATATGAAAATCTATGATACGAAGCTATGCAAAAACTATGATCAACTATGAAATATCTCACAAATCGCCTATCGCAAGTGCTTAATCCTTCAATCGCCAATTCGCCAGAGAAATTGTGCAAATTTGAGTGTTGATAATTATGAAGAGCTGAGCCTTGATTTTATAGAAATCCAGGGCTTGAGGATGCAAGAGAAAAGCCATAAATCACTCTTGATAAACTCAAGTTGATTTTTGAGTGTTCAGGAAATCAGAGATAATTAACTCACAAAAATCATGCAAAAGTAGGGTTTAACTCAAAATAGAGTTTAGATCAAATTTCAACTCATCATCAGATGTTGAGTTTCAATTTAAAATTGATTGTTAATTTATAGTTGCTTGCTTTTCTGATTGTGCATGATTTAATTATGAATTAATTTAAAATAAAGTGATTTATTCTCAACTTAAGTGATTTTTTAATTAAAACAACTGATTTATGGGTTAATCAATTATTAAATCAAACTTTATTCAAAAACTATATTATTAAAAATTGACAATTGACTTTAATTAATTAAATAAGAATTTAATCAATTAGTCATGAGATTTTAGATTTATTGTCAAAATTGAATAATACAATTTAGGAATAAATTTAATTAAACAATTAAGTGGAAGTATTAAATCTGATTAATTAAATATTCAGAATATTCAATTAATCAAACTTTAGGATAAATATGATTTTATCGCCAAATAATTATTAAATCAAAGATAATTAGGATAAACAAAAATATTCAATGAATATTCTCCGATGCAGAAATTAGGATAATCAATTAAGATTCGATAATGTGCAGATGTGCCTTAGGTTAGGACTTTGATGTTGATTTCGTTAGATTTGAAGATGTAGGAGGTTAATGAACCTATAGCCCATTTTTGGGGTATTACAAGCTCTACCCGTCCCTCTCCCCAAATACCTTAAGAGGTTGCAGCCTCTAAAAAGAGGATTGTGCCCTCAGCAATGGGTCGCAGCCCTCAAGGGGACTGTGACACATTGTTGGGAAACGCAACCCCAAAGGGACTGTTGCGTCTCCACCCCCGTAGGGGTTATTGTCTAAAAGTGACATCAAAAATAAATATTATTTTTAGTAGAATAGTGACAATTTTATAGCAGCAAAAATTTAAAAACATAAACATCAACAGTAAATAAATTGTAGAATTTTATAGCAAGAAAATAAATTGATTCTTTTTAAACCAACAAATTCAGATGCTATGACAGAGAAAGAATTTTTAAAAGATAAGAACTAGAGGCAACATTTAAATTTGCAACAGAGAAATGGAAACTAAAACTACACCAACAATTAATTTTTAAGTGTAAAAAAAGAAGAGACTGAAAATTAATTACAACAGGATTTCAAAATAATAAATTAAATCTATCTTATCACACACACACACACACACACACAGATATATATATATATATATATATATATATATATATATATATATATATATATATATATATATATATATATATATATATATATATATATATATATCCTTGCATCATGATGAACTCCATTAATGAAGGACTTCAAAACTCCATCCCACAACAAACCTAGAAGAAAATAAAAGAGAAGAGAAGAGAAATTGATTATAGAATTTAACTTTTCTAAAATTTAAATATTTATAGAAATTAGCTTTATAGATCTCATATTTTTATCAAATTCATGTTAGTTGCCTTTATTGATTAGAGAAGGATTGATTTTTGCTCATTAATGATTTAGTTGCAAAAATGGACTTTGGTTCTTAAAATAAAATTTATAGATTTTCTTAAGTTGTAACTTCTAGAATTTTCTCTTAGTTGTAATTTTTGACTTTAAGGAAAGATTAGATTTACTTTAGTGACTTGGATTTATTTGATTGTCTTTTATATATTTTGTTAATATGAATTAATTTTTAAATTGATTATTATTTAATTGGAATCTATTTATGGATAGAATAAAGTGAATTAAATTTAATATTTTTGATAGTAACTAAAGGTATAGTTATTTATTAAATTATTGAGAGAGTATTATAGTTAGAAGACTTTAGTGTTATTATTTAATATACCTATTATCCATAATAATTAAGAAACCGTTATAGTCGTTGAGCTAATATGTTTCCTTTCGAATTTAATAATTTTGTTAAATGATTAAATTTAAAAGTAGAGACTATAATATTTTAATTTTTGGGCGTTATTCTTTTTTTATTGGCTTTAATTGAGATTTTTAAATCTGTAAGTTTATTAAGTTAATTAGATTACATTTAATACTTTGAACCTTTGCACGGTCTTTGAGGTTTAAATATTTGGCAAGTAAATTTAAGCCTAGATTTTGCAGATGAAACTTTAAGGTTTAGTAAAGTCAAACCTAGTCAAACTAATAACACCAGAGGTTCCTGCAGCCATTAGTGCAACACCAGGGATTCCTACAGCCATTAGTGCAATGCCAAAGATTCCTACAACCATTAGTGCAATACTTCATTTTAGAAAAATGATAACTTGAGGGAGGTTGACCAAGTCAACTTTGGTCATGATACCCCTTAGACTTAATTGAGTTATGTACTCCTTTAAATCTATTTAACTACAACTATTTGGATATCATGGATAACTTTGGTGTTAGTTTGAAAAAAAATTATTGGTGTGTTGCTCAACTTTTGGGCATGACATTTTGGTATCAGAGCAGGGTTTCGACACTTGAAACCTTGAATCATTACGTTTCCCATTGAAAACTTCTCCATCAAGTTGTAAAAGAAATTTGCAATGAGAAGGATATTGTTTCAGCTACAAGAATTATAGTAATGCTTAAATACGATTTGTGATGGAACATTGTTCAATGTGTATATGTTGGGTATGTTCTCTAAGATTGGTGAAGAGCGGTGTCCTCAAAATTCAGTGGTGGTTTCTCCCTCTTACGTGACTAATTTATGTCATAATATTTATGAATGGTTCTTTTGATTCCTTCTTTTTGTTTCTTTCGAGGTGGATCTTCCCACGTGTTGTGTAGGCTAGCATTTTTGTTTTTGGTTATTTTCTTTGTGTGGGAATTTGTCACCAAAACTATCTCTCCGTGTTAGTTGACACGTTTAATTTATTATTGAATTGAGATCATTTTTTTTAATTTATTGATGAAAATAATTTCCCCATTTGGGTTTACCTTTTGATCTTGGTGACTATCATGAATGTCGTTATTATTTTTATTTCTAGCTAGTCTTATGTCTATGACTCTATCATTATGGACTAATGACAGTACGTATAGGGGAGCACCAGAGAGAACATACTATGTTGTGCCTATGTATTAGTAAGGATGTGGTGTAGGCTTTTCATCCCACTTGATCATGTTGACCCTACGCTTAAAATTTTTAGATGGTGTCCTAATTTGGAAGTAATCTTGCTTGCATGAGAAATTTTTTGGGGTGTATCCCTTGATACACTAGAATAGGGCATAGTAATTCCTTAGAAGAGTGAAATTTTGGTAAGAGGATTTTGGTTCCTTGTTCCAAGTTGATGACTTGGAAGCTCTTGGTGTTCGACCCTAGCGATATCTTGGAGGACAATGTATGTTATTGGATGCCTCACGGTGAAGTATTAAGGGTGGAGTTACGCCTTAAGTGGTGAGGACCATGATTATATGTGTTCTCCTAGAATGTGAAGGACATGATTTAAGGGGGCCTCACAAGAGTTGTCAATTCTCTCTTATATTTATTGGATTCCTTCTGTAGTGGTCAGACCGAGTGGTAGGGAAATTTTTGTTGTTGGGTTGGCTAGTGAGGAATGTGGGTAAGTATTCTTATTTTTAGAACATTTATAGACCTCACATGTGGAGTGTGTTTCCTTTGGCTTGACTTGTTGGTTTTTGGGGTAAGCCTAGTCCTTGTTGGAGGGACAATATAGAGCTTCCCTAGTTCCCCTTCTGTATTTAATACCCTGAGGGGTGTAAATGGATTTATATTTTATTGGATTAGACTAGATTCAGATGCACTCCATGTTGTCCCCTTACTCATATTGATAATCTTATGGTACATTATGTTGCTTTAGGACTAATTGGCTAATTGACTATTTTAGCAATGTAGTAAGCGTTTATATTATATGTACTAGTTGGAGTAAGGAAGTTGTATTCACAATAGCATGAGTTTTGATTCTAAGAATGTTAGGTGATTAAATGTTAATGATTAATAGGATAATGTGATTCAATATTAAATGGGTCAAACTAAGAGGTTAATATGACAAGGATTGATCTCATCCAATTGTGACACATCTATTTCTTTTTAGAATATTTCTGTATTTAGAGAAATATCCCTATAAAGTATTATGTTGTAGAAAGTCTATTTAAGTTATGTGTATATCAGGATTATGCAATGTCCCTTGTGTAGATAAGGTAGGAAATAACATTTGAAGCAATTATGAAGATTCATGATCTTATTATGAACCTAAAACATTAAACCATTTTGAAACTTATAAGATGTCGCTAGTTACATGAAAGGCTCATACACGTGGGTGAGGCCAAAGGAATACCCCTTCTATTCATATGGAGATTAGGAAGGAGACAAGGGTTTCTAGAGGGAATCAAAATCCCTCTCTTGAACCACCTCCTAATTCAAACCAGGCCATCTTGTTGGCTTTGTAAAATTTATCCGAAATCATCCTAGATAGGTTTCCTCCTGTAACATAGCAGGAATGACACCAGGATGCCGAGGGACTTAGAGCGCCATCCAAAGAATAGAGTAGGAGTCCTCCTTCAAGACTTACAGAGATGCATGAAGACCATGGCATTAACTATGTACATGGACCAAAGCCTCCACCAAATTTAGTGGCTCAAGTGGTTGAGAGGCATGTGATAGTTGAGGACATAAAGGGAGAATCTTATGATAGGTCTCAGAACCCTCATGGAAAAAACCCTCCCCCAAAAAGAGAGATGAAAAAGAAATCAAGATGCATGGATGGATGGAGTAATCAAGAACCCCCCATTATAACATACATCATGCATATACAATAAAGAAACCCTGTATAGGAGAGAAGAAGAAGAAGAGAGACTAAGTAACCCCACCTTAATGTAGAATGTACACCTGTAGTAGATGCACCAGGCTCGATGTAGAAACTGCTCCATGAGTGTAGAACAACATTCCTCCCCTTAGGAAGAAAAAAAACTAAAGGTGCATCAATGGAGCCTTCCCAATCTATAGGAAGAAACCTCAAAATGAATGGAATCTCTAAAACTCGATCAAGTGTCCCCATGTCAATACTGAAAGGTGCCTCCTCCAAATCATGAGTACTATGCCACTGTATTGAAAAATACAAGTCATGAACAACTAAGGATGAACGTAGAATAAGTGTCAAAGACCCAAGTATTTCCTTTGAAGATAAAGTAACCTCCTCCATATGCTGTATCAAAGTATCCATTATCATGTCAACCTCAAAAGAATGATCAAGTAGAGAATGAAGATGAGGGTTAACATGTTCCCTCGCAAAAATTGTAGAAGGATCATCCTCATCAAAGAGAAGATGAATGTAATCAATAGTGTCACGTAAATTTGTAATGTACAGGACTCCATAAATAAACCAACAATGTTTATCAAGTACTCATCCAAATGAGTTGTGTTTGGAAGAGAATGAATGTCCTATTGTACTGAATCAATAGGAGCCACAATGGTACCAAAATCATTAGAAACACCAGTTGATATAGGAGATACAATATAAATACATATCTATTGAGCCTCAATCGAAAGAATACCAAGATTCACTTGACCATATTGAATCTCCTCAAAAGTTTCCACACTAGATGCTTGAGTGTGTTCAAAAACCAAAGAAACAGTGTCAAAAAAGTGTGAGAAGGTGTACAATCAAGATTGATGATGTACCTCCCCAACTGCTACAATATCTCTACTATGGAAACCTTGAATAATCAAATAATTTTGATTGAACTCAACACTTTTCCCCTTCCCACAATGTGTGATCTGATAGATGAAAATGATATTTGTGGACAATGAAGGTACACAAAGGTCATCATTAAATGATCCTTCATCTATGTCAATAGAGCCTTTCCCACAAATAGTCGTATATGTGTTAGCCATCAGGATGTTTGGTGATGAACAAATCTCAAATGAAGAGAACATATTATGTGATGAAGCCATATGATGTGAAGCTCCAGAATCAAGGATCGATCTCCCTGTCTTAGAATTTATAATTACAAGAAGTGCTTTCCCCGCTGTTTCCCATTTGAATTAGATGAAGATGGTGAATCTTTTGAAGGTAAATTGATTGTATTATGTGTCAAAAGATGCTTTAACTCATCAATTTGTTTTAAATAACATTGATGTTCATCGTGCCCATATTTCTTGCAATATGCACGTGTGGGCTTCTTCTTTTTAGATGATTCTTTGTTTGAGGAAGAAGATTCACATTATTTTTGTGCCTTGTTCTTTTTCTTCTTTTGTTTCTAGTCAAGATTCCCCACTTCTTTATGTACCTTAGGCTCATTAGTAATCAATGCTTGTGACTTGGATGTCTTGAAGATACCCATTTGAATTAGATTTTCCTTCTCTTAGATTAGAATATTTGAAAATGCATCAAAAGTAAGACCAACATATGCAACTCCCATAAAAACCCTATTGGTATGAAAGGTAGAAACAAATACAGAGTACTTAAGACCAAGCTTGGATAACACATTGATAATCAACTATATATCTTCCTTAGTTATCTTGCAATCCTTTAGATGTGTTCTTAGTTTTTTAATCTTGGATATTGTTGAAACTTATTAGATGAAAGATTCATTAGATCATTATTAATCTGATAACCCTTAATTGTGTTAGTTTTACCATATAAAATTTCAAGAGAATCCCAAGCCTCTTTAGATGTCTTGAGTGATTCAAGATGAAATTGTAAATCAAAAGAGACTAGAGAACAAATGTAACCAAGAGCTCTTTCACAATCTAACTTCCATGCTTGATGAGCATTAACATCAATATGTGCGAGAATAGATTCGTTTACATCTCTTGTGCAAAATTTTTCCCTTACATAATTCCATACCAATTTTTTCCACGATTCATAATTATATGGAGTTAGGAGTTCAATAGGCTCATAATGGCCAAAAATCTTAAATTTAGATTTATCATATTTATTTCATCTCTATTCCCCAATAGTGTCACCATTTTATTGGTTCCTCAAACTGGACTTTATGATTTTAAAAGAAACTGATACATCTATAGGGTTTTAGGATGGGTTAGATCCAAATATGGGATTCTATGATGATTGGACCAACTATAGGGACAAGACTGCCCTCTGCACTTCTGGCTCTGCAAAGCCAAGGAGGGTACTCCTAATCCAATAAACACAAGCCTTTCTTCAACAATAACATACTAGATTTAATAACAACAGATAAATGATAAGAAAATACTAAATGATGACCATTCATTCATTGATTCTCCATTATCATTAGGTGGAATAATAATTTGCAAGTCACTGTACTTACAAAATTTTGAAAGATTTATATCAAATATTAGGAATACACAGAACCTTTTAAACATTGATTTCTACAGAAACAACTCCACTGCTGGCCAGTGCCTTATCCATTGGGAAACACCTTCACTGCAAGATTGTTATACATAAACAAATATATTGAACCTTTTATAGTGTTGCCCTTTGAAAATGCTATCACCCTGTGGTGGATTTTATCAAAGGAATCCTAGGTTCATACTGCTTACTCATATCCTTATGTAACACTTAAAGAATTCATGCCATGTCTAAAGTTCATTTAATATGATCCTAAATTAGAGCCGAATAACATAAACACACACACACATAATATCTATGCAATGAATTTCAATAGTTCATAACTCAAAGAGAGATACACACAGGAGAGATTTGAACTTTGGATTTTATTCAAATGCTATATCAATATCATGTATACAAAATGCTTTAAAGTGCAAACTGTCTGGATTTAACTTGAACCAGCAATATTGCTTTTCTTACAAAAATATGCATAATATAGTCTACAGTATCCTAGACTCAAAACTTGTCAGTAAATATGCTCAAGTTTCGGTCCTTTTACAATGATCCTGGTAATCCTTTTATAGAAACAAGGATTGCATACAAGCTTCAGATCTTTCTTACAAAAGACAAAAAGAGTTTGTCATATAAGAAAAAAAAGGCAAATATAACACCTTCTTGTTACAATTTTACAAAATATTTGCAGAGATGAGTGCCAAAATCTTCAACAAGTCCCAAGGCCAGTTCAACTTCTGCCAGGTGTAGCATCCGTGCATTCTTCAACTATCTGATGTTTCTAGCACTGTTTGCAACAAACTTTTAGGAGATTGGTGCATCACCATTTGTTGCTTCCTCTGTAGATGTCTCCTCTTCTTTCTCATTCTCTACAAGGTATTTTGCTTCCCAAGATGTAAAAGTATCCTCACTTAGCCAATCAAAAGCTAGAATTTCATCCCTTTTTGGTAGGATTTTGTCCCAGCCAGTAACCACTCGGTGAACCTCTGTCATCTCTTTGGTGAAGTGTATTCTGGCATCTTGTAGCATCTCAATCACTTGTATAAAAGGAATATTATTTTCTGTACCCAAGACAATATCTATTTTAGCCAACACCCCATTATTAATTTGTTCCAACCACTGTTCCCTGTCCTCTATGGTTCCATCTGCTTTGACAAGACCGGGGAATATTTGGAAATTGTCCTTTAAATATCTAACTCTTAAGAGTTCTGCCTTCCTCTTCAACTTCTCCCTATTTACTTCAAAATCAAAAAGGGTTTTAACAATTTTATAAGTATTTGTCAATTGAACATTCACAATACCCTAATCTTTAATTGAATCAAAAAATGATTCCAACATATTCTCCCTAGGAACCCATTTATCCAAAATTTGGTCTATAGTAGCTACCTCTTTCTTAAAAGAGGTCAAAATGTCAGATAACTGCTTAGCACTCTTATAAATTTCTTTTCATTTTATATTAGCAACAAAGTGTAAAATTGTATCTTTTATTTTTTTCTCATATCTTTGCTTTTCTCTTTGTTCTATTTCTTCATTGCTCATGGAAGGAGGTAAAGGGGATAAGGGATATTCAACAATAGGACTTGAAGAAGAAGGCCCAACATGGGAAGAGGAAATTTGCAACTGTCCTGAGGCTTGAATTGGACCCTCTTCTCCCAACCTTTTCTTCAAATCTGCAATTAATTTATCTTTCTCAAACATTCCCTGTTTCAAATCCCCATAAGCTTTGAGCATTGTTTCAAACATTATTGTGAGTTCTTCTTTTTCCTTAGCTTCCTTCTCAGCTACCTTTTCTACAAGCTGGGTTGTGGCTACTACCATACTTGATGCTTCAATCATAGATGTGTCAGTAACCCTTTTTACTATAAGGCCACTAGTGAGATCACCTCTAGTAATTTGTTTTCCTTTGTTCTTTTCTTCGCTTTTCAAAGACCACATAACCAAGGCCCAATGGTCATTACTGAAAGCAACTCCCTTAATGGCCTGTTCTACCTCTTCCTTGGTCTTGTGCATAGGAGTGGTTTGTTTCCTAACTGCATCAAGGAACACTACATATGCTATATCCCATTCTAGGAGGATAAGTACTCCTACATTTCTCACCAGCTCTCTCCCCTGTTCTAGAGTAGTCTTTTCAAACCATTCTATCATTTCCTTCCTTACTTCAATCTCTATGACTTTGAGATCCTTGTCTAGATTCTCCTTATGTCTCTTTTCATAGGTTTCTTCAAACTGATTCATATTCAATTTCCAAAGAAATTGCATAAAAGCCCTAGCCTTCACAAAGTCATCATCAGCTAGAAATTCATCACATGCTTTGTCGACTATAGGGTCTAGCTTTGTACCTACCATCTGTTCTGTTGTTAAACCTAGCTTAGGCTCTCTTGGTTGCTCTGGAACTCCTTCATTAATCTCTTCATAAGTCATAAAAATTTAACCTTGAGAGCCCATTTTTTGTGCTTTCTCTGTAATCTCTTGATCATCCTTGAAAATTAAAGGCGATTGGGAAGGAGAGTACTCTTCTTCTGCATCTTGGGGCCTCTCTTCTAACCTTTATTTTTTGGTGGGAGGTGAGAAATCAAGAATGTTCTCAGTTGGTTGATCCTGAGGTGTGTCTGTAACATCCACAACCTCCTTGTGTTTCTTCACCTGCTGTGATGTAGAAGGGATATCCTCCTTCTTCTTTGTTTGTATTCTCCTGTCATATTATGGGATTATGACATTGTAACCAGTCTATTTCTGCACCATATACTTGCTAGGAGGCAACATCATTGCAAATGTGGTTTTTCTCAATATTGATTGAGCTTTCTCTGGGTTTTCACTCATGACTTTCTCTTTCTTCTCATTTAGGGTCTAATAGGTCTCTTTAAAATTTTCCATGAGAGTAACTATCTTCTTCTCTGTAGGATTTATGCTATTTAGGGGATCATATCTTGGATCAAATTGTCTGACAAAATCCAATGTCTTTTTATATACCAACCACTTTTCTTTCCTGACTTCCTAATCCTGTAATCTTGGGACATTCCTGATAATATCCTCAAGGAAGTTGAAAATGTGGTATATTTCTGAGCATCTGATCTTCTTTTTAAACATTTCATTATAAAACCCCTCTAGGTCTGCTATCCTAGAAATTGTAGTAGCCATATGATATGGTTCTAAGAACTTATCCATATGAATCCATCCACCCTTTTTAATTATAAACTGGTGTGCAATTGTAATATTTGGGAACAGAGGTCCACTACCTTTCCTTGTGAGAGTGTTCTTCTCAATATCTCCCAGTTGTCTGAAGAATTCTGCAATTCCAATCTTAAGGGGAACTTGATATGGCAATTTATATGGAGCCCCTCTAAAACCATATAATCTAATAACAGTAGAATAAGGATAGAAGATGACATCCCCCCAATTATGTACTATTTTGAGGTCTTTGGCAAATTGTTTTGGCCTGACAAGTTTGGCCAAGGCACTTGGGACTCTTGGGCTTTCATGAACAAATTTTAGTCTTAGTCTAGCTACAAAACATTTATCAAATTGTAGGAAACTACTATCTTTCCTGTCCCATGTCATGTTGAGGTTCCACAATTGGACTGGCATGTCCTCACCATCCCTCTATTTTAACAAATCCATTTCTTCCTCAAAATAGTTAGCACCTTTAAATAAGAACATGTACATCATGAAGGAGTACCAGCAGAATGGCTTATCAACTTTTCTTTTCTGGATTCCTACTAATCCATTATGAATCAATTCAGCAATGAAAGGGGCATAATGAAATGTAACTGACAAGTGTGAATGTAAAATCTAGACCATCATATACATCAAATGTACTGGCATTTTTTCTTCAGCATCGTCCCCAAAGATCTGACATAGTGACCAATATGTACCTCTTGCTCTCATATCAAAATAATATGTTTTGAAGGGCTCCTATGTACTTGGCCCTATGATAATTCCTCTGTGCATTATATACTTCCCTCAATTCTTCAAAAATAATTTATTCTAGGTCATTTGAGGGTTCACTCAGCCTAAAAACCAACCTGATTTCCTCAGCAGAAATTATCATCAACATTTGTCCTCTAGCATCCCTGATCTCCTTAATGATAGGGTCATAATTCATTGCAACTTGAATCATTAGGTCTGCATCTAAGAAAATTTCGAGCACCACAAGCTTTCCTAAGTCAAATTGCCATATATTACTTGTAGGAACAGGGGCATTTCTCTGGCTGAACCCTACTATGAATAATGTTAAATCAGTGACAAAAGAGACACCACTTGCATTGAGCATACCAATCTTAACATCCCTAATATAATTTCCCGTATCATACAAGCCATCTTCTACCTTTACCCTAGGTTCCTTTAGCATTAATTGTTTAACTTTTACTAAATCAATTGTCGAACTGGGTAATAACTATAGTAAATCTTCATGTAGACCCCTCTTGTTCTAGTCAGTTTCACCAGACAATTCCTTCCTAGGTGGCATTTTTAGGGTTTTGATTTTATACAGTTTCTACAAAAGAAACACTGCAGAATTGTAATATTTTTTTAACAGGAAAAGAAAGTGCAAATATTCACCAACCTTTTCTTCAAATTTCTCAGGAAATGACAATCAGTTTCTACAAATCTCTCGCCCAACTTTATGCAAACTTTTATCTTCCTGTGGTTTTCTAAAAAAGCATAGATCTTTGAAATATTAGCAATCAAAAGCAATCATTTCAGCAATTTACTCCACATGATTTCACCATTAACTCTCTGAGAAATTGAACTATCATCATTCAACGAGAAAAATTGAATTTTGTACCATCTCTGCATCAAGTTTGAATTTTGACCGTTGATCTTCTTTTAAAGAAAACCTAATGGTTGTCACATGATCGCAAGGCCTGAAAGAAACTTATGCAAACATGTGACAATCATTGGATCAATTTGTATCGACGACAATCCTTAAACATGTCATCCAAGACCCACTTAGTACCTTGGATTCCTTACTACCGTTAGATGTTGTAGCGGTCATTTTTATTTCACCTTTATGACTAGACATAAAGTAGGTCATCATGGCCTTGATACTCAATCAACAGTTGTCGCATGTGTTGGTCCATTTTCCTATCAATGCAAAATCCTGTGAAAATGGCCTTTTCGCTGCAATTCTTGAAGATGTCCCGCCCTGCTACAAGCTTGTTTTAATGTGTGATGAAAATCCATAGTGTTTCATGGTTTGAGCTCTTAGCCATGTGTTCTTCATTGTGTCACCAAGCTCTAGTCCAAATTGCACGTGCTGAATTGCAAAACCCAGGGAGATATTCAAGTTTTAAGGTTTGTAGGAAATAATTTCAAAATCTGCCTAAGTGTCGAAAACCCACAATATTTTTGAAAACCCATGATATTTTTGGTCTCCCTGCTACCTTTTGGTCTGCATGAAAACCTTGTGTGTTTTTGACATTGCATTTCTTCTCTTTTGTCAGCACTCCTTGTTCATCAGTCTTAAGTGCGCAAGTGTGATGGTTGGTGGGGCTAGATTCTTCAAGCGGCAGAGGGAGGAGATCGATGGTCGGCATGTGATCGCATGAAATATTCTCACCCCATGCGATCATGCACATGCCGTTGATTTTGTTTGTTTCAAGCGTATCTTTGGCAGGGGTCCCGCTGCCAGGTGAGCTGACTTGGTGATATCTCATTAGTCCACGAGAGTATGAAGTGGAGTGTTGTCAGTGGGACCGGTCTTCTTGACATTCAGGTAGATTAAAGTTCAGTTTAATCTTATGGCTGTCATTATACCATTAATGAAACATGCTTGACTTTTAATGCAGCGGTATAGCGATAGCCGTTGATTCTCATAAGGAGGGCAGGTGGATCCGTTGACACATATGCATAGTTGGCGCTATTTGATTCATCCATGTATTTGCACGGTGGCAGTTCATCGGTGGGACCTAGTTCTTCATGCTTCCAGCATAGTTAAAGCTCAGATAAAATCGGTGGTTGTCGTAGTTTCGCACGGTGAAGATGCACGATGTTTATCTTGTGACAGCCGTTCGATTTTCTTGTATGGGCATGAAGTGGGTCCAGGTCTGCAGGCTCTTCCTGATTGGTTGTCGCATGGCCACATGTTAGACTTTTCTGACATGCGATCATGCGACTGCTTGCCACCTGTCCGCGTGGGTTCAGTTCTTAGTGATGTTCAGCTGCCTGGTGGTTAAGTTTTTCTTTCTGCGATCTGGCGACTCGCAGTTATCTCTTGGTTGCTGATTCTTGGCGGTTAGGCCCTTAACATCTGGTAACTTGGCTGGCAGTTTACTTTGCCTTAGTCATGCAATCACGTAATGGTGGTCCCGGGTCTTCATGTTTTTAAAGGTAAGGCCTCTTCGGCGATGGTCCCACTAATGGTCATGTGGCGGCCTATGGTTGGCTGTCGCATGATTGCGTGTCAGAGTTTTTGACATGCGATCATGCGACCGGTTGACATGTGTGGTGTGGTCCTGATGGAAGGTGGTGAAGTGGCATCCTCTGGATGCTGAGGTGGCAGGGTTCTAGTGGCTGCGAGGTGGTGATCCAAATTTTGTCAGTGGGGTCAGTGTTTTCGGTGACATGGGCATTCCCGATTGGCTGGCGGGTGACAGGGTGGCATTGACATGGAGGCTTGTCGCGTGTTCGCATAGCCCAATTTTTGGCTATGCGATCATGCGACCACTGCTAGCGTCGCGGTTGCGGAGTTGGCGGGTCCACGGTGCTTGTGTTGCTGACGTGCTAGTTTTTGATTGGCTGCTTACTTTTTGAGGGGCCCGCGACTGTTATGAATTAAACATAGGCCCCTCGATGTGCCAGGAAAAGGATGAGATCTATGGCCGTGTTTTAAACTTTTGGGGGTGACCGTTGGATTTCAATTTCAAATCTGCAAAGGGTTTTCCAACAACAGGAAGTACCAGAATTCAATGCTTTCATGGCCAGATTTGATTGGTTTGGTGGCGCTTGCTGTTGCAGTGTGGTCCAGGGTGCCATGAGTGTTTGTAGGGATGTTTTTCCGTGTGGGGAGGATAGTTTGTTGGCTCGAGATGTTTTGATGGTCTAGTCAGACTGATTTTCATGATGAATTTGTGATCCTGGGTACAAATTTGAAGATTTTCTTGCCGTGAGGATCATGCCTTATTTCTGACAGATTGGTGCTGGTTTTCCCTCCAACATATTTTTTGGAATTTTGTTGTGGTTTAGCTCTTGTAACCCTAACCCTAGTCACCCTAAGCTTCATGCAATCTCTTTGAGATTCCCAAGGTGGCTAGTGGTATAAGTTGTAGCTTTTTTTACTTAGAGAGGGTTCTAAATTTTGTCAGTTCTAGTGGCTCCAATTTTTGGTTCCATGAGCGGTTTCTTCATGTAAACATTTTCATCCTTGTTGTATCAACATTAGGGAAAAACCTCATGTATCTTTTGCATATTTTCTATGGTGTTTTCTGAATCAACTTGTAATACAGGGATTTGAATCCACATACTTAATATAGTTTCTCATTCTTGGATCTCTCCTTTAGTTGTTCTTAATGAATTTTGAGTTTTCTGGCTCATTGCATTTGGTTGCTTATGTTTATGTTTCATCTCTCAGCCTTGATTTAGAATCAGGTTAAAAGTCTCTGAGTGAAGCATAGATTCATTTGGTTCAATCATTAAGGATACTTGTAAGTAGTGTAAGAGATGTTTAACTATGTTTATGGCTTGGATTCTTAGATGAATCTAGTAGTTGTCCTTGTGTTCCATGTTCACTTCAGGTATGATGCCCAATGGATAAGGCACTTATCTTAAGCTAGTATCCCTGTGCTAATGCAAAGTGTTGCATTATTATTTGCATCCTGCAAGAAACTCAATTATATTTAATATCTCCAATCTTGCAATCCCTCATAGTCTTGAGGTCACAAGGCCATTTTATACCCAATAGCAATTGAGATTCAATGAATGTCTGGTTAACATTTACTAGTCTCTTGCTATCACCTGCTTTGTTTAATCCAGTCCAAAGTCTTAAAATGTCATAAGTTACTGGATTAGGTGCACCTGCCATGGTTTTACAGACCCAAAAGTGAAGAGGGCAGTCTTGTCCCTATAGTTGGTCTAGTTGTCTTGTAGAGCTTTCACACTTGGAGCTAACCACTCCTAACATCAGTCTCAAGGCATATTGGCAGCCCTCGATGGTATAAACATTTTCAAACACCAACAAGATGGCGACTCTGCTGGGGAGAACAACAATGAAGAAGTATATATGTTAAGATCTCTGGTCGAGCTTGTGATTTTATATTCAAAATCTTTTGTTGACCAAATTGATTTGCCCATCCGAGTCACCAACAAGATGGAGACTCTGCTGGGGAGAGTCTAGAATAGAGTCAGATATAAAAATAAAACATTTGCTAACATCTTCTCAATAAGTATTGAGTGGCAACTCTGAAGTCTCTGTTTGATCAGTGCAGTTCATGATAAACAGTGTGATATCCTGGTGTAATTTTGGTTGATTAGAAGAGGTACAAAGAAAAATAATATTTTTCCTCTGCAAGGAGGTGGCGACTCTACACTATCAAAGAACCTAATGGAGCTGCATGGTGAGCTCTGGATCTACCCTACCTTCCAGTCAACAAAGTCTTTTGCTGCAAAATTCCTAGGTATTTCTCAAAGATCTGAAATGTCTCCTTATTAAGTGGTCAAGCACAAAGAAAAGGAGTAAGGTGTGAGTAGAGGTTTGCATACTTCAAGTTTTTAGTTGCATCTCTGCAAAATTTTATGGAAGTATTGCATTAAGTTATAATGGGTAAGCTTGAGGAGGAGCTTGCATTTCTTGAACAGGGCATCCTTAGGGATTGCATAAAATTAGTAAGATTGAAGGTGGGGTGCAGACAGGATCTATCCATATCTTTGTTCTATGATAGATTTTGTGGTGCATATGATGAGCTTCTGGATGATATTGAGTTTCCTGAATCTAAGTTCATTGGTTTATTCCTAGAGCTTTATTTTCCTAAGTCAACCAGTTGGTCAGATGCTTTGTGGGAGGAGTATTATGGATGTATCAGAGATTGGGTACTTAGTGATGATAGTCTTGAGCTTGAGGATGCACTTGGGGTTTTTATCTTTGGTACTGATATTGACAATGATGGAACTTATGAAGGAGATGTGTCTAGTGATGACACTCTTTCTTGCAATCATGAGAGTGATGCTCTTTCTCAGTATGGGGAAGAAAGTTTATGCAGTCAATCAGATGAAGAAAAGGATTGGATTGATGAATATGTTGCTGATGATTGTCTGTCAGAGGAGGGTGTTCTTGTGGACTGTTGCTCACTTCATAGTGAACAAATTTCAGATCTCTTGTCTTGTGAATATCTCAAGTATGCAGGGAGGGATGACTCTGAGTTCCTACATCCAACATACATTGATTTTGACCGAGAGCATGAGTCAATAGGTTTTGAATTTGACATGTGTGCCTTTGATTCTTTTGCTGCCCCCACATTACTAGATAGCAATCAGGTACAATATGATGATGAAGTCATCAGCATTTGTTCAGCTTCAAGCAATGCAAATATCCCTAATGTATGTATTGATGTTTTCCCTCCCACCCACCAGCAATTTTTGGGTTTGTCAAATGTTGACAAGATGCAGGATGCTCATACTTTTGATGATTCACGTTCATCAGAGTTCTCCTCTTGTAGTTACTTTGAAAAAGAAGAGGTTGAAGGCCATGACAGTGTGTTTTCCTGTTATGAGGATTATTGTGATGAGCAAGTTTCTTGTTCATTTTCTGTTCCTTCTTCTGCCAGATATGATAGTGAAGAAGACCTTCACTTGGTTCATGATGCAGTCAGTGAAGACATCATGGAGGAACCAAGTTGCTCAGTGGTTGAGGCAATGTATGATGATAAATCAGAGGATTCAAGTCCTTCTTAGCCAGGTACTTTTATAGTAATGCATGATGATCAGTATGTTTTATTTCCTGATGCATTACTAGATGATATTTTTACTTCCAGTCAGCGGGGAGAAGTAAGTGATGTTCCTTACTTCTTAGAATATGAATGTGAGTATGATGGTTATGACTGGAAGAACATGGGTAGTGACTAGCATCGTTTCATTCTTCAGCCCATGAATATTCACATATGTTTGTAGCAAGGTGGTCATAAAATTTTCAAGTGGCTGGTTGCATATGTGGATGAAAATCAGACCTTTGATTCAGGAGGGTTTTTTATTTTCTTTTGGTGGCCCGGGGCCACTTTGTAAAGTTCTAATCTTGTAAATCTTATAAATATTCTTCCTTTTCTTCTATGTATTTCCTTTCCTGTTTCCTGGTTCGGTTGCCAGTTTTTGTTGGTTCCCTATTTTTTTTAGGTCTCTGTGTTTTTCCAGTGGGTGGTCTACTTCTTCCCAAAGATCTGAGGTCCTCATTGTACCTGCAAGAGATACATGTCCCCAACTAGAGCCACTATTGGTCCATTTTCCTATCAATGCAAAATCTTGTGAAAATGGTCTTTTCGCTGCAATTCTTGAAGATGTCCCACCCTGCTGCAAGCTTGTTTTAATGTGTGATGAAAATTCATAGTGTTTCATGGTTTGAGCTCTTAGCCCTATGTTCTTCATTGTGTCACCAAGCTCTAGTCCAAATTGCACGTGCTGAATTGCAAAACCCAAGGAGATATTCAAGTTTTAAGGTCTGCAGGAAACAACTTCAAAATCTGCCTAAGTGTCGAAAACCCACAATATTTTTTAAAACCCATGATGTTTTCGATCTCCCTACTACCTTTTGGTCTGCATGAAAACCCTGTGTGTTTTCGACCTTGCATTTCTTCTCTTTTGTCGGCACTCCTTATTTGTCGGTCTTAAGTGCGCAAGTGCGATGGTTGGTGGGGCTAGATTCTTCAAGCGACAGAGGGAGGAGATCGACGGTCGGCATGTGATCACATGGAATATTCTCACCCCATGTGATCATGCACATGCCGTTGATTTTATTTGTTTCAAGTGTATCTTTGGCGGTGGTCCTGCTGCTAGGTGAGCTGACTTGGCGGTATCTCATTGGTCCACGGGAGTATGAAGTGGAGTGTTGTCAGTGGGACCAGTCTTCTTGGCATTTAGGTAGATTAAAGTTCAGTTTAATCTTGTGGCTATCGTTATACCGTTAATGAAACATGCTCGACCTTTAATGCAGTGGTATAGGGACAGCCGTTAATTCTCATAAGGAGGGCGGGTGGATCCGTTGACACATATGCATAGTTGGCGCTATTTGATTCGTCCATGTATTTGCACGGTGGCAGTTCATCGGTGGGACCCGATTCTTCATGCTTCCAGCATGGTTAAAGCTCGAACAAAATTGATGGTTGTCATAGGTTCACACGGTGAAGATGCACAATGTTTATCCTTCACACTTTTGCGATAGCTGTTCAATTTTCTTGTATGGGCGTGAAGTGGGTCCAGATCTGCAGGCTCTTCTTGATTGGTTGTCGCATGGCCGCATGTCAGACTTTTCTGACATGCGATCATGCGACCGCTTGCCACCTGTCTGCGTGGGTCCCAGTTCTTAGTGATGTTTAGCTGCTTAGTGGTTAAGTTTTTCTTTCCGCGATCTGGCGACTCGCAGTTATCTCTTGGTTGCTGATTCTTGGCGGTTAGGCCCTTAACATCTGGCAACTTGGCTGGCAGTTTACTTTGCCTTAGTCGTGCAATCACGTAATGGTGGGCCCGGGTCTTCATGTTTTTAAAGGTAAGTCCTCTTCGGTAATGGTCCCGCTGATGGTTATGTGGCGGCCTATGGTTGGCTGTCGCATGATCGCGTGTCAGAGTTTTTGACATGTGATCATGCGACTGGTTGACACGTGTGTTATGGTCCTGATGGCGGGTGGTGAAGTGGTGTCCTCCAGATGCTGAGGTGGCAGGGTTCTAGTGGCTGCAAGGTGGTGATCTAAATTTTGTTAGTGGGGCTGGTGTTTTCGGTGACATGGGCATTCCCGATTAGCTAGTGGGTGACAGGGTGGCATTGACATGGAGGCTTGTCGCGTGTTTGCATAGCCTAATTTTTGGCTATGCGATCATGCGACCACTGCTGGTGTCATGGTTGCGGAGTTGGGCGGGTCCACGGTGCTTGTGTTGCTGACGTGCTAGTTTTTGATTGGCTGTTGACTTTTTGAGGGGCCCGCGACTGTTATGAATTAAACATAGGCCGCTCGATGTGCCGAGAAAAGGATGAGATCTACGGCCGTGTTTTAAACTTTTGGGGGTGACCGTAGGATTTCAATTTCAAATCTACAGAGGGTTTTCTAGCGACAGGAAGTACCAGAATTCAATGCTTTCATGGCCAGATTTGATTGGTTTGGTGGCGCTTGCTGTTGCAGTGTGGTCCAGGGTGCCATGAGTGTTCGCAGGGATGTTTTGTCATGTGGGGAGGACAATTTGTTGGATCAAGATGTTTTGATGGTCTAATCAGATTGATTTTGCATGATGAATTTGTGATCCTGGGTACAAATTTGAAGATTTTCTTGTCATGAGGATCATGCCTTATTTCTGACAGATTGGTGCTGGTTTTCCCTCCAACATATTTTTTAGAATTTTGTTGTGGTTTAGCTGTTGTAACCCTAACCCTAGTCACCCTAAGCTTCATGCAATCTCTTTGAGATTCCCAAGGTGGCTAGTGGTATAAGTTGTAGCTTTTTTGACTTAGAGAGGGTTCTGAATTTTGTCAGTTCCAGTGGTTCCAATTTCTGGTTCCATGAGCGGTTTCTTCATGTAAACATTTTCATCCTGGTTGTATCAACATTAGGAAAAAACATCATGTATCTTTTGCATATTTTCTATGGTGTTTTCTGAATCAACTTGTAATACAGGGAATTGAATCCACACACTTAATATAGTTTCTCATTCTTGGATCTCTCCTTTAGTTGTTCTTAATGAATTCTAAGTTTTCTGGCTCATTGCATTCGGTTGCTTATGTATATGTTTCATCTCTCAGCCTTGATTTAGAATCAGGTTAAAAGTCTCTGAGTGAAGCATGGATTCATTTGGTTCAATCAGTAAGGATACTTGTAAGTAGTGTAAGAGATGTTTAACTATGTTTATGGCTTGGATTCTCAGATGAATCTAGTAATTGTCCTTGTGTTCCATGTTCACTTCAGGTATGATGCCCAATGGATAAGGCACTGATCTTAAGCTAGTATCCCTGTGCTAATGCAAAGTGTTGCATGGTTGTTTGCATCCTGCAAGAAACCCAATTATATTTAATATCTCCAATCCTGCAATCCCTCATAGTCTTGAGGTCACAAGGCCATTTTATACCCAATAGCAATTGAGATTCAATGAATGTCTGGTTAACATTTAGTAGTCTCTTGCTATCATTTGCTTTGTTTAATCCAGTCCAAAGTCCTAAAATGCCATAAGTTACTGGATTAGGTGCACCCACCATGGTTTTACAGAGCTAGAAGTGAAGAGGGCAGTCTTGTCCCTATAGTTGGTCCAGTTTTCTTGCAGAGCTTTCACACTTGGAGCTAACCACTCCTAACATCAGTCTCAAGGCATATTGGCAGCCCTAGATGGCATAAGCATTTTCAAACACCAACAGCATGATTGCATGGTTTGAAAAGATTCCATGCGAACAAGCAACAACCGTTAGATCTTCCATTCATTATTGATACCTTAAGCAACTGGCCCCACTTTGCTTCGACCAATCAGGAATGTCCATGTTGCTTATCCTGGCAAGCAGATGTGTAACTTTTTCTTACTAAGCACCAGTGCTACTGACATCTTCCACATCATCAAATACCTCAGACCAATCAGCAGCGGCCATGTGTGTACACCTAGCGGCGGACCCACCTTTCTCTTATGCCTTGGAAAAAGTAAAATCAACGGTTGTCACATGATTGTAAGGGATCCAAAGATTCCATGCAAACATGAGACCACTGTTGGATCTTCTACAAATTGTCAGTCCTATAGATTGTCTTAAAGTCATGCCCATCTTACTTAACCAGTGAGGAGCTGCCACATTGCAATATCCGATAAGTAGACATACAAATTTTCTTGCTTGAGTGGTAGCCCTGTCAATGGTTTCCATGTCATCAAATATTGTAGCCAATCAAAAAAGTCCATGTGTAAACACCTGGCAGTGGACCCACCTTATGAAAGCACTTAGGGAAAAGGTAGAATCGATGGTTGTCGCATGATCACATAGCTTGAAAAGATTCCATGCGAACAAGCGACAACCGTTAGATCTAGATTCTAGATTCAAAGCGGAGTATAGTGCTGAAACATTAGGAAATAAGGTGGTTAGGACTTAGGAATATTTAGGAATATCACCAGGCATAGACTTAGGAAAAATTAAAAAGGGGGACCGAGACTAGGTAGTATAAAGTGTGAATAATATGACCCCGCTTGGTGATATTTCTAAATACACATGCGCTTAAGGACTTAAGTGATTTGCAAAAAGTAATGCCCAAATAGAACCTTAAAGCGCAACCTAGGGTTTAATAGAGATAAAGGCACTTAGGGTTTTTTCAGGCCTGGTTTTTCAATTAGGGCCTGCTAGATTTTTAAAAGAAACCTTGGTAATTTTGCAAGATTTTTCTAGGTTTTTTGCAGCAAAATTTTCTCAACTTCAGGATCATATGTATATACTTCAATTTTGTAAAGAATTGCAAGATTTTATGTTTTGAAAATTGAAGTGCCAACAATGGATTTGTCTGGGGATGTATGCCTCTTGTAGGCATGACAAGAATTCAGAATCTCTGGGATAAGCAAACCATCTACTAAAACAAAATAACTAACCTACTTACACAACCTGAAACAAACACACAACTGGAAGGGAAAACTAGTTATTGTTCATGGATAATGAGAGTACCTTAAGAAAAGTACAACTTGAGGAATTGTCCATGAACTAGCAATTCCATTTCGTTTCCAATCAGGTCTTTCAAGATATATGAATCAGGTCCCCATTCTTCACTGATTAGATATGGTCCCAACCAGATAGGATCAAACTTCCTATTTTTACCCTTGTCTTCAAATATAGAATTCCACATTAGGACCAAATCATTATCTTTAAAACTCCTAACTGTGGTTTTCTTGTCATACAAATTTTTGTATTTCAACTGAGATTTTAAATTTGTATCATGTGCTTCCCTTCTTGATTCATCCAATTGTATCAAATCTTGTAATCTGATCTTCATTTCATCATCTTGATCATCATCATATAACTGAATGAACTTGTACATCTGCAGTAAGTTATTTTGTGGTAACCTGGCATGACTACCATATACCAAATCAAAAGGAGCACATCCAATAGCCTTCTTAATTGTCACTCCGTCAACCCACAAAGCTAACTGTAGTTTGAAGTCCCATGCCTTATTGTTTGTATCTAGGATTGTTTTCAAAATTTTAATCAAGCTTTTGTTGCTTGATTCAGCCTAACCATTACCCTGAGGATGATAGGGAGCAGCATAAGAAATTTTGATCCCGTACTGCAGATAAAAACTAACAAATTCTTTAGTTCTAAAACATATAGCATTGTCCACAATCATAACCTTAGGGCATCCAAACCTTGTTAATAGATTTTGCATCAAGAAATCAGTAACCACCTTACTAGTGGCTCTTTTAGTGGGAATTGCTTCCACCCACTTTGTGAAATAATCAGTGGCAATAAGGATCCATGAGTGTCCTCCATTGGACTTATTTGGGATTTCTCCTATGAAGTCCATACCCCACTTTTGAAAAGGGGCCTCAACTGTTACAGGGCTCAAAGGCAAATTTCCACTGAATTTCAACTTCCTTGAAAACCTCTGGTAGGCATCACATTTCTTGACAAAAGAATGTGCATCCTTGAAAACACTAGGCCACCAAAATCTAGACCTCAGTGTTTTATGTGTAGTAGTCTTGGCCATGTAATGGCCACCACACACACCTTCATGCATTGTTTGTAACAAACTTTCATCTCTATGGGGGTCAACACAGTTCAGCAGGACACCTTCATTACTCCTCCACCATAATTCACCTTTAATAATCACATACTTCAAAGCATGTAATTTCACAATTCTCCTTTTGTGGTCGTCCATGTTAGAAGGAAGTAACATTTTTTGCAAATATCCAATGATATCTTCATACCATTCACAACAGTCCAAATCACAGATGAATGGTCTCTTTTCTTCTTCAAGAACATTGATGTGGTTAGCATCTAAATTGCTTTGAGTCATAAGTTTTGCTAACCCTAATCCTCTTACCAACTTTGTGATCTGGATATCAATATTGAACTCCTAGATTCTATTTATCCATCTGCACCTTCTCCCTGAGACCTCTTGTTGAACCAAGACGTCCTTCACAATAGCACTAGGCATATATGCAACTACAATTGCCCCAACCAAATAACATCTAAAGTTTTTTATAGCCTTGACTAGTGCATAGGCTTGTTTTTCATTTATTTCAAACTTCAACTCAGCTGCCTGCAAGGATTTGCTGAAAAAAGATATGGGTTGTTCAAAACCCTCTGAATTTTTTTGTAACAAGACTGCAACAATAGTATGATATGAAGCAAAGGAGAAAAGCTGAATGGGCTTGCTAAAATCTGGTGACCTTAATACAGGGGCACTCTTAATGGCTTGCTTGATGTCAGAAAAGGCTTTTTTGGCCTCCTCACTCCACTCAATTTTTGCATTTTTCTTAAGCATTTTGGAAATAGGGACACTGATTTCAACAAAGTTTGTGACAAACCTTCTGACAAAATTTATTTGGCTAAAGAAAGATTGGGTACCTTTAACATTTCTTGGTAGTGGTACCTTATCAATTACTGCCACCCTTTTCGGATCAATCTTAACTCCATCTTTAGATACAATATGGCCTAAAAGTTTTCCCTCAATTACCCCAAAAGCACACTTCCTTGGATTAAGAGAAACCCCATATTCTAGGGCTCTTACAAAAAAAAATTTCCAAGTGGCCACAATGTTGCACTTTCTTTTCTGAATAAATTGTCAGATCATCTAAACAACAAGAAATTTATTTATAAAATCTACAAATGCTACAACCATGGCTCTTTGAAAGGTAGCCCCAGCATTGGTCAAACCAAAAGGCATCCTAATATATACATAAGTGCCCCATGGAGTAGTGAATGCAGTTTTGAATTGCTCTATTTCCTTGACAACTACTTGATTGTAACTAGAAAATTCATCCATCATAGACATTAATTCAGACCCAGTAACTCTCTGCAACATGGCTTCCATGTTTGGCATACCATAGTTATCCTTTTAAGGAATTTATATTCAAATTTCTAAAATCTACATAGAGTCTGATGTCTCCATTCTTCTTTCTCACTGGGACAAGGTTAGAGACCCACGTTGAATGTCTAATAGGCTGGATAATGCCTGCATCACTCATCTTTTTTAATTCATCTTGCATCTTGGGTGCCAAAGTAGGGTTGACGGGTCTGAGCTTTTGTCTGAAAGGCTTGGTGTTTTCCTTCAAGGGGATTTCATGCTGAAATAGATCCTCTCTATATGCCTTTAGGTCATCATAAGACCAAGCAAAGGCATGCCTATATTTTCTAAGAAGGTTTATCAATGATTTTATGATTTCAGGAGTTAAACTTCCCCCAATGTATATATTCTTTGGGACTTCCCCTATCCCTAAGTTTATTTCCTCTACACCTTCAGGCTTACTCAAAGGCATTTTTTGAAAAGAGCTATCATGATTATCAAATGCTCTTTCTAGCACTACCAAACCCTTTGGGACCCTATTTGACTTAAGCTGCAAGAATTCCTTGTCAAGGAAAGTATCCCCATTGTCTGATTTTTTAATACATTCAGCAAAATTTATTTCCCTATCACCAAAATTAGCATTATAATGCAAGAATCTTAAGATATCTAAGTCATCATCAAAAACCTGCTAGTTCTCAAAATTGTCTAGTGTGGATGGCCTAGTTTGGACCTCAATCTTAGATATCCCTACAAAAGTAATATCCTCTAACCTTAAAGCAATGTTAGCCAGCAAGTCTGCCATTCTATTTTGACCTCTATCCATCCAATCAATATAGAAAGCATCAAAATGTTCTATCTCATCCCAAACAACATTCCTATATTGTTTTAATCTCTTATTTCTTGATGCATATTTAGACCTTACCTGAGATACAACTAATTCTGAATCTCCAATAACTCTGAGATTTTTTATCTTATGTTTTGAGGCTAACCTTAATCCTATCAATAGAGCCTCATATTCTACAGTGTTATTTGTACAAGAAAATAGCAGGGTGAAGGAAAACTTAAAAGTTTTTTCACCAGGGGAAATTAGTAATACACCTGCACTAGATCCCTCTTTAGAGCTTGCACCATCAAAATACATGGTCCAGAGGTCATTTTTACTTGTAACATTACCTTCTTCTTCAGCTAAGAGAGGAGGTTTATCTTCATTCTCATTTTCATTGCTCTGTACTTGAAAGGAGTTTATGTCAGTATCCAAGAAACAATTAATGTTATTATCATTAGTTTCTTCCTCAATCATATGAGGGGTCCTAACTTCCCTGAATACTTTAATACTCTCACCAGTGATGTTAAAAGTAGCATAAGATAAGTCACATTGGATGCTACCTCCCATTGCTACACTCCATTTTCTTGATAACAACATTTCATATTGCAGAGGTATGTCCACAACTAAAACACTCATAGTCAATTGTTTCTCTGGACAAGCAGTAAGCTTGTAGGGTAGGGCTTTGATTGTTCCAATTACTGGTACCTCTTTGGAATCCATAGCTTGGCATCTTCCGTTGGGAGTGTCAACTTTCAATCCCATTGACCTCATGATTTCAGCAGGTATGACAATATTTGAAGCCCCTGAATCAATCATGCAATTTTTTAACATCTTGTCATTTATGACCAATGTCAAGAAGAAAGGGTCAACAGTTCCCATAGAAGTATTCACAACATTAGTATCTAAGTAGATCTGAGGTATTTTTGAAATAATTTCCTCTATGTCTTTCCTTTTAATTGGAACTTGACCCTTCATATTAGTATTCACTAGCTCTTGGACATTTGTGACTTGAACACCACTTATCCATGCGAGGGCCTTCTCTTTGTGTTCACTTATCCTCATCATTTCCATTAAAGGAACTTTTACTGTGATCTAGGATAATAACTGGTTCATGTCAATAGGTGCATAATTTAGAATAGACAAGTCTAACTTGCTTTGTGGGGTATCATTGATTTCAGGATGTGTTGCTGCATCCAATTTGTTTTCACCCTTTGATTTATTTTTAGGCTGGATAATTGGAGTATTTGTCATTGGAGTTTTGGCCTTGATCTTGAGCACATTGATTGGCTCACTTGGATTTTTAGTGCCTTTTAACTTATATTTCTTGGCATCTTCAACAACCTTATTTTTTACAACAAACTATTTTGTGTCTTCTTTATTTCTCTTAATAAATACACCGACTGGCTTACCATTTGTGTTTCTAATAGTTTTGTTTCTAAGGACATAATTACTTCTAGCCTATGTCACCATATCAGCAGTGATCTGGGCTATCTCTTCTTCAGATGGTCTTCTTAATGTAACAGGTTCTTCAATCCTTTTTGTGTTACGATTTATATCATTAACTGCTTCCTCATCTTCATCAGAAAAGACCTGTTGATGGTAAGCTTCTCCTCTACTCTGAGAATTATCCACATCCTAATTTTCATTTTCCTCTTCAGAGTCAACTTCTTCAACAAACTTGGCAAACGTCATTCCACAACCTCTGTCATCATATGATTCATCCTCATTTTCAACCTGTTCTTCATTTTCAGGAACACTTTGAGAAATTAGGCAATAATCAGGGTCATGTGGGGATTGGCATGTTGTGCACCATGGGACCTAATTAGTCATGTTGACCAAATTTTTTTGTAAAGGATCAGGGGTTTTATCATTTGGCTTCAAGTCTTTCCTCTGTAAGGTAGTAGGTTTCCCATCCTTCCATTGGGTATGGTAGGGAGAATTTTGTAACCTAAGCTGTCTGTTGAAAGTGTTGGGAGGAGGCCTATCATTTTCCTAAAACTTATTTTTGTTCTAATTTAGCTTCAAATCCTTTAAGGCATTTTGGATTTGTTTGAGGTTATCATCCTCCCTAGGCTTTATATCGGCAGGTTTGTCAACTTCTTTCTTGCCAAACCTAGGGGGCTTAGGGTCTTCTCTTCTCCCTAACTTGCCAGAGACTCTCCTATTAATTTCAATATTTACAGAAAATCTTTGATCCTCTCTGATATTCCTAGGGTTCTTATCCCTGAGTAGATATCCCATCTTGGCATCAAAAGCATTTAAGTATGTTGCCAAGCATACCTTCTCATCCAATCTCATGACCTGGAAAAGTTTGTGCATTGCCTTTTGAAACCTAACATTGAATTTTAGGACTTCCTCATTTTGATTTTTCTCTATATTGTTGAATTCATTCAACATGAAACCCTCATTAGTCTTATCACTGTACTGATCTTTAAAACAATTAATAAAATCATCCCAAGAACCAATATAATCATAAGGAAGCCCTCTAAACCAGTCCCTTGCATCTTTAGTCAAAGACTAAACAAATAATTTCATGATTACATCTTCATACTCTATTTCATAATCATCAATCATATCAATGAATTTCTTTAGATGCTCTTCACAAGTAACAACATTGTTACTAGTGAATTTAGGTAACTTTTCTCTAATCTTTGCAAGAATCAAATTAGGATAACCAACAATGTTGTTAAAGAGAAGTTGTCTATACCTTTCAACATGAACTGGTCCTCTTTGCAGTGACCCATTTATTTGAGAAGTACAAGCCTTGTTATTTGTTGCATTAGCAACATTTGCAGAAGTGCCCGGTATGATAATGGTAGCCTGAGTAGCAGAAACTCCAATGTTAGCATTAGATGTTATCACAGGACTAGTTATGTTAGAAGGGCCAAAAGTTTGTCTGAGAAAATCAACTTTCTTTTTCATTTCTAAAGTAGTGGCCTCAATTTTTGCTTTCTCTAGTTCCTTTGCTATAATTTCATTTTCCCTTTTGGGTCTCTTACATCATTATCCAATTTGGACAATTGATCTAAAGGGGCTTTATCATTTACAAGTTCATTTATTTGGATCCCTGCCGAAACCTTCTTTCCTTTATCCTTCGGTCCCCTAACCTCAGTAGTGGGTTGGATAATAGGTTTTTCATCAACCTTCTTGGGGGCTCTAACAACATTTATAGCTTCCAAGGTTAACAGTTGCCTTCTTAGCTAATCAACCCTAATTTGAGCTTGCCTTATCTCAGTTTCTTTTTCCATTTCCCTCTCCTTTTTAATAGCAAGTTGTTCTTGAATCATTTTCTCTAAACTGTAGACCTCTTCAAAATTGTCCTCAAAATCAGGGAGAGTGGTGTCAAATCTTGAATTTTCAAATCTATAACCTCATTTTTGACCTCTTGGATTTTGAGGGCTTTCAGAAGGAGAAGGCCCCCGAGTTGGGGGATCATTCCTTCCTTCCAAAAACCTACTCTTACTTCTTGACTTTCTACTTTTCACTTGAGGTTCTGTGTCTGGGAACATTTTCCTCCCATGGTGTACCTCATCATTCTCCTTAGAATGATGAGAATAAAAAATTTCATAGCCTCCTAAACCTAGATCTACTGCCTCCTCATATTCAAAAGCATGTTCTTCTTGGTTATGGTTAAGTAAGCCAATCTCATCTTCATTTTTCTTTTGTCTCCATGCTTGAGACATATCTCTATTATTTTGATCTCTTCTAGACTGACGGGCCCTAGAAGTACTTGGAAGTTCACCTTCTAACCTATCTTCTGGATGATCTTTCCTCCAAGCCCTAGTATTTCTATGACTCATGCTTGAAAGTATGCAAAGTAATCCTTATTTTTATTTTCTTTTACTCAGCACTGTTACGGAGATCTTAGAGTCACCACCAACACAAGTTGGGAATTACTTCCACACACTTAGTAAATCTGAGTATTCAATACTTGGAAAGAAAATAATGAAAGAGCTTGTAACAAATAGATACAAAGCCTACTTAGAATTTTAAGATATACAGAAATCCAAAGCTTGCAAATAACTCTCTATTTTTCAATGGTGCTTACTAGTTCTGACAAATAAGAAGACCAGGAGTCTAGCTCAACTTGCACCTGCATTATTTGATATCAAATTTACAACACCAGAGATCTTAAATTCAGATTTATCATATTTATTTCATCTCTATTCCCTAGCAGAGTCACCATTTTGTTGGTTCCTCAAATTGGACTTTATGTTTTTAAAAGCAACCAATACATCTATAGGGTTTTAGGATGGGTTAGTTCCAAATATGGGTTTCTATGATGATTGGACCAACTATAGGGACAAGACTTCCCTCTGCACTTCTGGCTTTGTAAAACCAAGGAGGGTACTCCTAATCCAGTAAACACAAGCTTTTCTTCAATAATAACATATTAGATTTAATAACAACAAATAAATGATAAGAAAATACTAAATGATGACCATTCATTCATTGATTCTCCATTATCATTAGGTGGAATAATACTTTGCAAGTCACTGTACTTACTAAATTTTGAAAGATTTATATCAAATATGAGGAATACACATAGAACCTTTTAAACACTGATTTCTGCAGAAACAACTCCACTGTTGGCCAGTGCCTTATCCATTGGGCAACACCTTCACTGTAAGATTGTTATACATAAACAAATATATTGAACCTTTTATAGCCCTTCCCTTTGAAAATGCTATCACCCTGTGGTGGATTTTATCAAAGGAATTCTAGGTTCATACTGCTTACTCATATCCTTATGTAACACTTAAAGAATTCATTCCATGTCTACAACTCATTTAATTTGATCCTAAATCAGAGCTGAAGAACATAAACACACACATACAGAATATCTATGCAATGAATTTCAATAATTCATAACTCAAAGAGAGATACACACAAGAGAGATTTGAACTTTGGATTTTATTCAAATGCTATATTAATATCATGTATACAAAATGCTTTAAAGTGCAAACTATCTGGATTTAACTTGAACCAACAATATTGCTTTTCTTACAAAAATATGCATAATACAGTCCACAATATCCTAGACTCAAAACTTGTCAGTAAATATGCTCAAGTTTCGATCCTTTTACAATGATCCTGGTAATCCTTTTATAGAAACAAGGATTGCATACAAGCTTCAGATCTTTCTTACAAAAGACAAAAAGAGTTTGTCATATAAGAAAAAAAAGGCAAATATAACACTTTCTTGTTACAGTTTTACAAAATATTTGCAGAGATGAGCGCCAAAATCTTCAACAAGTCCCAAGGCCAGTTCAACTTCTGCCAGGTGTAGCATTCGTGCATTCTTCAACTATCTGATGTTTCTAGCACTGTTAGCAACAAACTTTCTGGAGATTGGGGCATCACCATTTGTTGCTTCCTCTACAGATGTCTCCTCTTCTTTCTCATTCTCTGCAAGGTATGTTGCTTCCCAAGATGTAAAAGTATCCTCACTTGGCCAATAAAAAGCTAGAATTTCATCCCTTTTTGGTAGGATTTTGTCCCAGCCAGTAACCACTTGGTGAACCTCTGTCTTCACTTTGGTGAAGTGTATTCTGGCATCTTTTAGCATCTCAATCACTTGTATAAAAGGACTATTATTTTTTGTACCCAAGACAATATCTATTTTAGCCAACACCCCATTATTAATTTCTTCCAACCACTGTCCTTGTCCTCTATGGTTCCATCTGCTTTGACAAGACCGGGGAATATTTGGAAATTGTCCTTTAAATATCTAACTCTTAAGAGTTATGCCTTCCTCTTCAACCCCTCCCTATTTACTTCAAAATCAAAAAGGGTTTTAACAATTTTATAAGTATTTGTCAATTGAACATTCACAATACCCTGATCTTTAATTGAATCAAAAAATGATTTCAACATATTCTCCCTAGGAACCCATTTATCCAAAATTTGGCCTACAGTAGCTACCTCTTTCTTAAAAGAGGTCAAAATGTTAGATAACTGCTTGGCACTCTTATAAATTTCTTTTGGTTTTATATTAGCAACAAATTTTAAAATTGTATCTTTTATTCTTTTCTCATATCTCTGCTTTTCTCTCTGTTCTATTTCTTCATTGCTCATGGAAGGAGGAAAAGAGGATAAGGGATATTCAACAATAGGACTTGAAGAAGAAGGCCCAACAGGGGAAGATGAAATTTGCAACTGTCCTGAGGCTTGAATTGGACCCTCTTCTCCCAACCTTTTCTTCAAATCTGCAATTAATTTATCTTTCTCAAACATTCCCTATTTCAAATCCCCATAAGCTTTCAACATTGTTTCAAACCTTATTGTGAGTTCTTCTTTTTCCTTAGCCTCCTTCTCAGCTACCTTTTATGCAAGCTGGGTTGTGGCTACTACCATACCCGATGCTTCAATCATAGATGTGTCAGTAACCCTATTTACTATAAGGCCACCAGTGAGATCACCTCTAGTAATCTATTTTCCTTTGTTCTTTTCTTCCCTTTTCAAAGACCACATGAACAAGGCATGATGGTCATTACTGGAAACAACTCCCTTAATGGCTTGTTCTGCCTCTTCCTTGGTCTTGTGCATAGGAGTGGTTTGTTTCCTAACTGCATCAAGGATCACTGCATCTGCTATATCCCATTATGGGAGGATAAGTACTCCTGCATTTCTCACCACCTCTCTCCCCTATTCTGGAGTAGTCTTTTCAAACTATTTTGTCATTTCCTTCCTTACTTCAATCTCTATGACTTTGAGATCCTTGTCTAGATTCTCCTTATGTCTCTTTTCACAGGTTTCTTCAAACTGATTCCTATTTAATTTCCAAAGAAATTGCATAAAAGCCCTAGCCTTCACAAAGTCATCATCAACTAGAAATTCATCACATGCTTTCTTGACTATAGGGTCTAGCTCTGTACCTTCCATCTATTCTATTGTTAAGCCTAGCTCAGGCTCTCTTGGTTGCTCTGACACTCCTTCATTAATCTCTTCATAAGTCATACAAATTTAACCTTGAGAGCCCATTTGTTGTGCTTGCTCTGTAATCTCTTGATCATCCTTGAAAATTAAAGGTGATTGGGAAGGAGAGTACTCTTATTCTGCATCTCGGGGCCTCTCTTCTAACCTTTATTTTTTGGTGGGAGGTGAGAAATCAAGAATGTTCTCAGTTGGTTGATCCTGAGGTGTGTTTGTAACATCCACAAACTCCTTGTGTTTCTTTACCCGCTGTGATGTAGAAGGCATATCCTCCTTCTTCTTTGTTTGTATTCTCCTGTCAGATTCTGGGATTATGACATTGTAACCAGTCTTTTTTTGCACCACATACTTGCTAGGAGGCAACATCTTTGCAAATGTGGTTTTGATCAATATTGATTGAGCTTTCTCTGGGTTTTCACTCATGACTTTCTCTTTCTTCTCATTTAGGGTCTGATAGATCTCTTTAAAATTTTCCATGAGAGTATCTATCTTCTTCTCCATAGGATTTATGTTGTTTAGGGGATCATATCTTGGATCAAACTGTCTGACAAAATCCAATGTCTTTTTATATACCAACCACTTTTCTTTCTTGACTTCCTGATCCTGTAATCTTGGGACATTCCTTATAATATCCTTAGGGAAGTTGAAAATGTGGTCTATTGCTGAGCATCTGACCTTCTTTTTAAACATTTAATTATAAAATCCCTATGGGTTTGCTATCCTAGCAATTATAGTAGCCATATGATATGGTTCCAAGAACTTATCCATATGAATCCATCCACCCTTTGTAATTATAAACTGGTGTGCAATTGTAATATTTGGGAACAGAGTTCCACTACCTTTCCCTATGAGAGTGTTCTTCTCAATATCTCCCAGTTGTCTGAAGAATTCTGCAATTCCAATCTTAAGGGGAACTTGATATGGCAATATATATGGAGCCCCTCTAAAACCATATAATCTAATAACAATAGAATAAGGATAGAAGATGACATCCCCCCAATTATGTACTATTTTGAGGTCTTTGGCAAATTGTTCTGGCCTGACAAGTTCGGCCAAGGCACTTGGGACTCTTGGGCTTTCATGAACAAATTTTAGTCTTATTCTAGCTGCAAAACATTTATCAAATTGTAGGAAACTACTATCTTTCTTGTCCCATGTCATGCTGAGGTTCCACAATTGGACTGACATGTCCTCACCATCTCTCTGTTTTAACAAATTCATTTCTTCCTCAAAATAGTTAGCACCTTTAAACAAGAACATGTACATCATGAAGGAGTACCAGCAAAATGGCTTATCAACTTTTCTTTTCTGGATTCCTACTAATCCATTATGAATCAATTCAACAATGAAAGGGGCATAATCAAATGTAACTGACAAGTGTGAATGTAAAATCTGGACCATTATATACATCAAATGTACTGACATTTTTTTTGCAGCATCTTCCGCAAAGATCTGACATAGTGACCAGTATGCACCTCTTGCTCTCACATCAAAATAATCTATTTTGAAGGGCTCTTGTGTACTTGGCCCTATGACAATCATCTTTCCAACCTTACCACAAAACTCCTTCACAAGACCATTTATGAGATAATTCCTCTGTGCATTATATACTTCCCTCAATTCTTCAAAGTTAACTTGTTCTAGGTCATTTGAGGGTTCACTCAGCCTAAAAACCATCCTGATTTCCTAAATAGAAATTGTCATCAACAGTTGTCCTCTAGCATCCCTGATCTCCTTAGTGATAGGGTCATAATTCTTTGCAACCTGAATCATTAGGTCTGCATCTAGGAAAACATCGTGCACCACAAGCTTTCCTAAGTCAAATTGCCATATATTATTGGTAGGAGACGCCACTTGCATTGAGCATACCAATCTTTGCATCCCTAATATAATTGTCTATATCATACAAGCCATCTCCTACCTTTACCCTAGGTTCCTTTAGCGTTAATTGTTTGACTTTTACTAAATCAATTATTGAACTGGGTAATAACTGTAGTAAATCTTCATGTAGACCCCTCTTGTTGTAGTTAGTTTCGCCAGACAATTCCTTCCTAGGCGGCATTTTTAGGGTTTTGATTTTATACAATTGGTGCAAAAGAAACACTACAGAATTGTAATGATTTTCTTAATAGGAAAAGAAAGTGCAAATATTCACCAACATTTTCTTCAAATTTCTCAGGAAATGACAATCAGTTTTTGTAAATCTCTCGCCCAACTTTCTACAAACTTTTATCTTCCTATAGTTTTCTAAAAAAGCGTAGATCTTCAAAATATTAGCAATCAAAAGCAATCATTTTAGCAATTTGCTCCACATGATTTCATCATTAATTCTGTGAGAAATCGAACTGTTGTCATTCAACGGGAAAAATTGAATTTTGCACCATCTCTACATCAAGTTTGAATTTTGACCATTGATCTTCTTTTAAAGAAAACCTAACGGTTGTCGCATGATTGCAAGGCTTGAAAGAAACTTATGTGAACATGCGACAACTGTTGGATCAATCTGTATCAATGACAATCCTTAAACATGTCATCCAGGACCCTCTTAGTACCTTGGATTCCTTACTATCGCTAGATGTTGCATTTGATGGTCACTGTTATTTCACTTTTATGATTGGACATAAATTAGGCCATCACGGCCATGATACTCAATCAACGGCTATCGCATGATCGCATGGCTTGAAAATATTCCATGCAAACAAGTGACAACTATTAGATCTTCCATTTGTTGTTGATACCATAAGTAACTGGCCCCACTTTGCTTCGACCAATCAGGAATGTCCACATTGCTTTAGTTGACAAGCAGATGTGTAAATTTTTCTTACTAAGTACCAATGCTACTGACATCTTCCACATCATCAAATACCTCAGACCAATCAGCAGTGACCATGTGTGTACACCTGGCAGCAGACCCACCTTTCTCTTATGCTCGGGAAAAAGTAAAATCAACGGTTGTCGCATGATCGCAAGGGCTCCAAAGATTCCATGCGAACATGTGACCATCGTTGGATCTTCTGCAAATTGTCAGTCCTGCAAATCCTCTTGAAGCTGGGCCCATCTTACTTAACCAGTGAGGAGCTGCCACGTTGCAATATCTGGTAAGCGGACATACAAATTTTCATGCTTGAGTGGTAGCCCTGTCGATGGTTTCCATGTCATCAAATATTATAACCAATCAGAAAAGTCCATGTGTAAACACCTGGCAGTGGACCCACCTTATGAAAGCGCTTAGGGAAAAGGTAGAATTGACAGTTGTTGCATGATCACATAGCTTGAAAAGATTCCATGTGAACAAGCGACAACCGTTAGATCTAGATTCTAGATTCAAAGCGGACTATAGTACCAAAACATTAGGAAATAAGGCGGTTAGGACTTAGGAATATTTAGGAATATCACCAGGCGTAGACTTAGGAAAAATTAAAAAGGGGACCAAGACTAGGTAGTATAAAGTGTGAATAATATGACCCCGCTTGGTGATATTTCTAAATACACATGCGCTTAAGGACTTAAGTGATTTGCAAAAAGTAACGCCCAAATAGAACCTTAAAGCACAACTTAGGGTTTAATGGAGACAAAGGCACTTAGGGTTTTTTCAGACCTGGTTTTTCAATTAGGGCCTGGTAGATTCTTAAAAGAAACCCTGGGAATTTTGCAATATTTTTCTGGGTTTTTTGCAGCAAAATTTTCTCAAATTCAGGATCATATGTATATACTTCAATTTTGTAAAGAATTGCAAGATTTTATGTTTTGAAAATTGAAGTGCCAACAAAATCCAATAATAAAATAACTAAAAATCATGACAAATAGTAGCATCTCACAAAAACACCTAAACTTGAGGATAAGGGGGATTGGCTAAAAATCATGACAAAGAGTAACATCTCACCAAAACACCTAAACTCGAAGATAAGGGGGCTTATATGATTGTAAGAGAAAATCATGACAACGAATGAAATCTCACAAAAACTCCTAAACTTAAGGAATAATAAGAACACTTACTCGTGCAGACTTCTTAGCCTAGTACTATTTACCTAATAAATTTTTATTTCTTTGAAAATGATTTATTACCATATATCAAAAAAATATATTCATAAATTAAACCTCATTTTCACACCCAAAAATATATATTAAATGAATTAAAGTACTTATCAAACTCCAGAAACCACACAACACCACATTTTACCATCAAGAAGCTAGATTCTTAACCCTTGTGAGAAGCCTAGGCTAAGAAGCTCAATTATTCTTTTCTTCAATCCTAATAAAGTGACGTGGCAAAACCATTATAAATCTTGATTCTTAGATCTAAACACGCTCCTAAACTCACTGTAACTCATTCATCAAACAAATTCCAGTTTGATCAAAGAACAGAGAAATTACTGGTCATATTATGCACTTTATTTCTCCGGGGGATTACGTACTATTAAGCAACTATTAACTTTATAAATTTCGGGTGACCCAGATCTTTTTATGGGAAACGGTAGATCAAAAATGTATGACTGTAAGTAATTGAAAATCTCTATTTAAGAACTGACTAATAAGTATATGAATACCAAAAAAATTATTGCATACCATCTATTGAATCTGTTGTTTGCTTAAAAAGATCTGGGTCACCTGAAATTTACAAAGTTAATATTTGCTTAACAAATTCCAGTTTTATCGAAAGTAGTATTAACATTTGAAACTCCCATAGAAACCCTATTGGTATGAAAGGTAGAAATAAATATAGAGTGCCTAGGACTAAGCTTGGATAACACATTGATAATCAACTGTATATCTTCCTTAGTTATCTTGCAATCCTTTGGCTATGTTCTTAGTTGTTATATCTTGGAGATGTAGTCTTGGATATTGTTGAAACTTTTTGGATCAAAGATTCATCAGATCATTATCAATCTGATAACCCTTAATCTTGTCAATTTTACCATACAAAGTTTCAAGAGCATCCCAAGCCTCTTTAGGTGTCTTGAATGATTCAAGATGAAATTGTAAATCAAAAGAGACTAGTGATCAAATGTAACTAGGAGCTCTTTCATGATTGATCTTCTATGCTTGAAGAGCATTAACATCAATATGTGTGGGAATAGATTCGTTTACATATTCTGTGCAACCTTTTTCCCTTAGATAATTCCATACTGATTTTTTCCACGATTCATAATTATATGGAGTTAGGAGTTCAATTTGAGATTTCCCTAGTGTACTAACACAACAAAAAGAACCCACACAATCGGAATAACACAATATCATCCCCCCAAATTCATTGGATTAGAAATCACCCACCCTAGATATTACAAGTTGGGCACTTCATAGTTTAGTGTGTTTACATAGTTTTTTGTGAGTTACAATGCTCAGTAGGCCCATAATGGATGAAATTAAAATTTTTGATAAAAGATGAATGAGAGAAAAATCTAGAAAAATGACCTTTATAACTGTGTAGTTCTCTTCACCATCTTTCTGATGATATCTCATTTTTGAAAAATGGAGCATCAGGGTGAAAGTTATGGCCAAATGAAGAAAATATCAATATTTGACTTCAACCTACAAAAAATGGGTAAAATAGCAAAAAAAAAGAGACTAAAACCTCCTCTAATGCATAGATCTCACCTCCATCTTTCCGATGATATCTCGTTTGAAACATTTCATGTCTTGGAGCCTAGGTTACAATTGTTTGAAAAAAAATGCCCTTTATAGGGGCCTCGAGGAGCACAAGAGGCTTGCTAGTTGCACCACTGACACTGGTGGTTGGCAAGCTGAGCACAGGTGGTGTTGTGGGTGGCCGCTAGAGGTGAGCCCCACAGGAAGGTGGGCCCCATTGGAGGTGGTCCCTGCTGGAGGTGGGCCTCGTTAGTAGGCTCCACTGGAGGTGGGCCCTGCTAGCCTGAAAATGCTCTATTTGTACGTTGTTCTTCCATATCCAAGCTACAAACCCCTATTTTTAACTTATATAAACAATCTCCTAAAATGATGAAACGAAAGGCAATCTTGGCTTTCTCGAGCCTTTTGGACATAATGGTACAATCATAAATGCTCTCCGGATCCTTCAAGGTGAATCAACCAGATCAAGAAAAATACATGCAAAATAGAGACTACTCAATCTAATATTTCAAAACATGCTCTAATATGACGTTAGAATCTGTTATAACATATATAAACCATAATCGAATTGAAAGAGTTAGATCACAATTGGGAATAAAATAAATAAAATACCATTACTTAGAGAAACTTAATGTGAATGCTCAACATCAAGAGAAATCCCCAATATGAATTATCCAAGTATTTCAATATATCCAATATATCTCCAATATAGAGAATACAATCTCTAATATATCTCCAATATGGAGAAGACAATGCTTCGATATGCCCAATATACAAAATACATGCAAGATAACTTGTTTATATAGGCAAGAGCTGATAGGAAGCATGGACAAAGTTGAGACAAGTGTCTCAACCTGGAGGAAGTAGAGTCCCGATGGAACTCAACAACATCCTCTAGAAGAGTAGAGTCCAAATTGGACTCCATCATATCTTAGGAGGAGTTGGAGTTCAAGTAGGACACAACCATATCAAAGGAGGAGTTGGAGTCAACATACAACTCTAGAATATCCTCCTAAAAATAATATCCAAATAAATAATATCCTCCTAATAAATAACTTCACCTAAGTAAACTTAAGTCAAGAGTGAAATGGAAAATAATCATTTACTCTAACACAACAAACTTCTTAATTTGGATGTGAGAATCAAGTAGTTAAGCATCTCACATGTTGTAGTTGGTTCCCATATTAATTAAGTGACAAACTTGCATGTTGTTGGTGGGTCCCATATAAATTGAGTGATACTTTTGGATGGTGACCTTAGATATAGATCATTATGGAGCAAATGCGTCTAAAATATTTAATGAGTTGTATTATAATTACAAATATATAGACTATCAATAAAGTTCATCTATTTAATTAATATACATTAAAAATTTCAACCTATATTATAAATTATTCGTTCTTATTTATATTTAGGAGATATTTTTAATCTAGCAATTTTCAACAAGTTAGTTCTTAGTTTTTCCCAATGAGATGATAATCTCTATTACATCATCTATCACTTCATTTATTATTTATAATTACAAAACGTATTAGCACATGTATATTAATAGATAAAATAATAGCTTTTTTGTTTACATACAATATTAATTTTTTTTTTAATTCATATTAGATAGTTTTTTACTAGATCTAAATCAATGCAAAGTAGGAGCTAAATTAAGCTCAACTACAACTTAAATTTAATTTTAATTCATGTTAGATAGTTTTTTAGGAGATCTAAAGCAATGTAAAGTAGGAGCTAAATTAAGCTCAACTACAACTTAACTAAAGTTAGAAAAGCAAACTCTAGTTTAAATAAAGGCACTCAAGGGATTAATGTTCAATGGAGTTACACAATACAAATTTACTTTAAGTGAATCCAATAACAAAATAACTAAAATCATGACAAAGAGTAGCATCTTACAAAAACACCTAAATACAAATTTACTGCAAGTGAATCCAATAACAAAATAACTAAAAATCATGACAGAGTAGCATCTCACCAAAACACCTAAACTTGAGGATAAGGGGGCTTATACGATTAAACTTCTTAGTCTAGTACTATTTACCTAATAAATTTTTATTTTATTGAAAATGATTTATTACCTTATATCAATTAAATATATTCATAAATTAAACCTCATTTCCACACCCAAAAATATATATTAAATGACTCAAAGTACTTATCAAACTCCATAACCCACATAACACCACATTTTACCATCAAGAAGCTAGATTCTTAACCCTTGTGAGAAGCCCAGGCTAAAAAGCTCAATTATTCTTTTCTTCAATCCTAACAAAGTGACGTGGCAGAACCATTATAAATCTGGATTCTCAGATCTAAACACGCTCCTAATTCACTCTAACTCATTCATCGAACAAATTCCAGTTTGATCAAAGAACGGAGAAATTACTGGTCATCTTACGTACTTTTTTTCTCCGGTGGAATATTCAGCTTAGGTCTTGAAATGAGTGGAACGCTGAATTTTTTATATTTCTAGCTTTCAAATTCACTGATAAAGTAACATACAAAAGCAATTAAAAAATTCTTTGTAGCAAAAGCGAGACCCCGTGTTCGAATTCCCGGGAGATCGGTCATAATCTACACTGAACAGTGTAGAAGCCCCAAAAATTTTGTCCAACAGCTGGCGCGCTTCTTCTCATCGGAATCCGTACAGCATTGTAATAGTGACAGATACATGGGACCCTTCTTATTTTTTTTTAGGGTCGATTTACCGGAGTAAATTGATGCATGGTGTTCGCTGAGGTAAAAGATGGGGGAGGATTATTGTTATTATAATATTTGTGTATTCTTTTGAATTAAATAATCGGAAAGCGGAATAATGTATTTTATGGCGGTTTATGTTAGCGGGATCTGAAGGCTTAAGTGATATTTTGTTAAAAACTTTAACCATTTTGTGCATTTTTGTTCTTCAAGGGTTTGGAGGATTTCCTGCGGAGGACATTGGCGCCAAGATTTAGTAAGGTATGAGACACGATCATGCGACCTCATTGCTCCATGGCGGATGTTTGGATGTTTTTAATGTGTGTTGTTTGCTCTGTCGCTGTTATTTTGATGTTTTTTTTTTTCAGTCGTCCTTGTGCCAGTGTTGTGGACATCGTTCTGATAACATTTCCAATTAAATGTTTGTGGTCGGTGTTTGCTGCAAAATACGCGAATAATTGTTGTGAAATTTGCCGGGGAAGTGGAAAAAGAAGAAGAAATAAAGACACATTAACGTGATTAATAATAATATTACAGGCTTGTTCTTGGTCTTGTTATTTAGGCTTGCAGACATGTGATATGGTAGTGTTCGAGTATTTGAAATGCATTTATAGTTTCGATTTGAAGAGAATTTCTGAGACATAAGTAACCGAAGGTAATTACGGCTTGTTTTCAATGTTAATTGGATGCCCAAATTATTGAATCTGCCAGCTGAGTGGAAATTTTGGCATGCTACGCCGCTCTTCGGGCCAAGGAAGAAAGAGGTAATGCCATGCATCTACATGTTTGTTATACAAACCCTAGAACTAACTGTAAGTTGGAACTCTTAAGTCTCTAATTGAGGCTCAGAGACCTGCGACACAGTGTGTTCGAGTTTTTAACTGCATTTTATGGCCTAGGATTTGCGAGAATTTCCTATACCAAAATTTACTACTAAGCTTGAAGGTATTTACTGGTGGAGGAGCTCGATGATAATTCAATGAACCGTTGTCAGATTCGCTAGAAGAGTGCAAGTCTTTGCTTCTTTTTCCGCCCTTTAACATAAACAAGGAGGAAACTGACAATGACATGGTTTTGCATGCACAGGTCTGTTCTGTCAGTTTTGAACTAAGCCTAGGCACAAATTCTTAAGTATGTAGTTTCGTCTCAAAGATGTGCACTATTGCAGTGTTCCAAGCATTTAAAATGCATTCTATGTCCTTGTTTTTGTGTGAATTTCTGAGAGAAAAAAGTTAAAAGTTTTTTATTTCACCTTGGGATGGGAAAAGTAGTAAAATCAAGAGATAATTTCTTATTCAAGCACAGGTCTGTTTTCACTGTAACTATGTAAGTGCTTGAGAATTTGTTTGAGACAAAATGCAGTATCGAGATGGAAGATATTTGCCTGAAGATTTGGATGCAAGATGCAGGATTATTTATAATCTGAGTACATGACTTTTGCTTCTTGACCTACACTTAAACCTATTAAAATACAAACAAGGTTGATAGAGGTACTGACATGATTTTGCATGTACAAGCTTGTTAAACAAGGCCTAATTGAAGTGCATGTTCAAATTCTTAAACCTGTATTTTAGCCTCAAAGATGTGCAAAGTAGCGTTTGATTATTTTAAATATGATTTAGGTATTTGGTTTTCAGAGAATCTCTTACATAAAAATAATTTCTAAGGTTGGAGGTATTTAGTTTTACTGTTCATTTTATAGTAATTGAATATTCAAATGTCAAATCTGCCAGCCGACTGAATGTTTTTCCTTCTTTCCAACGTTTTTCCATCAAAACAATGAAGAACAACATAATTGCATTGGGCTTGTTCAAGAAGCCTCAGATCTAACTTCTAAGCATACTTTCAATTTCTAAAACATGTAGCTTAGGCTTAGATGCCTGCAATATAATAGTGTTCCGAGTAGTTTAAATGCATTTAATGGCAGTCATGTTGAGAGAATTTCTGAGATGAAAGCATTTATTTGTGGATTGCTGATTTTGATGTACTGTTCAAGTTAATTAAATGTTTATTTGTCAAAATGAGCCAACTGAGTGTAAAGTTTTGCTTCTTATCCCCACCTTTTAGTCTAAACAACAAAGCATCAGATAATGTAATTCCTTGCAACACAAGTATTTCAAATGCACTTTATCAATACATTTTTGAGAGAGTTTCTGAAACAAAATATTCTATCAAGCTTGGAGATATTTTTGTTGGGCCACAGATGCAAAATACATGTTCAGGTGTTGAATTTGCAAGCTGAGTTATATGATGTTGATTTCTGAGCTCTCATTCTAACCTAGAAAAGAATAACAAAGAAGACTGAGGTCATTACATGGTTATCCACTTACAAGATTCTTTAAAAGCTGTAGAACTAGGCAGGATTATATTCTTTAAATCTATAGTTTAG
The DNA here is from genome assembly GCA_027943335.1 of Chamaecyparis obtusa. Taxonomy (NCBI): domain Eukaryota; kingdom Viridiplantae; phylum Streptophyta; class Pinopsida; order Cupressales; family Cupressaceae; genus Chamaecyparis; species Chamaecyparis obtusa. The sequence continues at coordinate 316,650 of BSBK01007321.1, read as the reverse complement.
GCTAAAAAACATGCAATTTAGTAGCACTCTTTAAATTACATTTTATGGCAGTGAGATATAGAGACAAAAGTCACGACTTAGATTGACTATGTAAACTGCTGGGTTTTGATTTTTACTGTGTTAGATTGTCAAATTTGCCAGCTGAGCACTTATTTGCTTTTCCTTGCTCTCTTTAATCTGAGGAAGAAAAAGATGATGACATGACTATGAATGTATAGGCTTGTTCTACAAACCTTAGAGCTGATTGTAGAGTTGGATCCTTGAAGCTATATTTTAGGTTCAGAGACCTACAATACAATACTGTTATCTTGTGACAACATGGATCATGTAAGGCTTCAAAGTCTGGAGAATTTTGCAAATGTGGAATTGATTCCAAGCCAATCTCCAGGATTGAGTGGTTGGCTCCTTGTCTATTCTAGCCAAGCCTAAGGCTGTCGATTGGAAAAGGGGAGGAGTGTAGAAAGTAAATTATTGGAAGCCAAAAGGCAATGTGGCAAACTAGATATTCCTCTGTTAATCTCTCACAGAGCTATTAAACTCCCTAAATAATATTTAACAGAAATTGAACCCAAGCATGATCACATAATGCATCACAAACAATGAGAAATAGGCATATTGAGTACTTCAAGTTATATTTGTGTAGTTGCACATAATGAAAAGTCAAATGCCTGAGGATACTTACACAAGGGTCCTCTAGGGCTTGTTAGCAAAAAAAAAGAAAAAGAGAAATCAAATTATGTGCAAGGCCCATAGAGCTCATGTTTACAAGGTGAGATTTGCTTTGAGTTTGGCACACGACCCTTTATTTATGGAAGAAACCTCACCAAACAATAACAATTCTCCTCAAAACATCCAAAATTTGAAATTCAAACATGGTGGAATTGGAAATTTTGCTGAAAGCCATGCCACAATCTTGCTCAAAGCAATGTGACAAAAGTATTGGGATTGAGAAATACAAAGGCCATCAATACTCTATTTGTTGTTGCAATAAGTTTGAATGAAATTATCCCCCACCATGTATTTGCAATCACCAAGACTTAGTGGTTTGTTTCATGCCTTGCAGGATTGGTTGCATATCTTGTTTGTGTGTAATGGACTGGTCAATTCTTGGAATGCCATGCACTCAATATTTGGAAATTTGAATTTGGCAGCTCAATTCCTGCTTGATATGGATCTTTGCAATGGAATGTTTTTAGACTTTATGTGGGAGAGTTTGTTGCATGCCAAACAGTCTAACATGCACTTTTGAAGGCTTTGAGTTCAAAAAATGATTGCCAAGCCCTATTGTTTACCCCAGCAATTAAGAAAACCACTTTTCTAATGAGTGGTTGGATATGTGTAACAAGCAAAACTAACTACCTAGAAATTTTAAAATTAAGTAATTAAATAACAAACAACTTATAAGAAGTAAAAAATTTACTTTTAAAACTTAATAATAGAAATAACTGTTTTCCTTTTCACATGAACATGAATAACTGAAAAGTTAGCTAATTATCTGAAAGAAAGATATAATATCACTTGAGTAACTAAACTTCACATGAAAGAGAGTTTAACTAACAATTTCCATTTCTCTAATGCCAAAAGAAAAGAATTCAATAACTGATTAACTAACAATGCATAAAACATGGAACTTGATAAGCTTGATGGTTTCTTCATGTTTTCTCTTCTGCATAAGCTCCCGATTGCGTCCAGGGGAGGAAGAGTATTATTGGAGGTTTTACCTCCCAACCATTGATCTTACAATCTCAACCTTAATGGTCTCCCACACAACTTCCTTACAGAAGTGGCCTGACCCTACACAAGAGATGCAGGAATGGGATCAAGTTTTTCATGCCATTCAAGACTTGGTGTAGAACCCACAACTATCGTTACTAGTGACACATATAGACATCTTTGCCTATGAGAATGATCTTCCTAGCTAGACATTGCCCTACTAGTTATAGTGACTGATGGTTGCTACCTGTTTGCATAGATCCACCTTGGCCAAGGTTTTATAGGTGCAAGCACTGTAATTCGTGCTATCACTGTCACCACCAAACTTGTGCAAGAGTCTTTTGACTCTCTCATTAGGTCTTACGTGACCTTAAGGACTCGCTGTCCTCAATGACAATTACATTGCTTAACTGACCAAGGCCATGTGAACACATTCTAATTCTCTAGGCTGTTGATAATTATCCTGCTGTCTATTTTAGTTCAAGGTTCAGATTTGGCAACATCCCAAGCCTTGGTGGAGGACAAACATTCCCTTGACATCTTCCATCACACGTAGACGGATAGAGCATACCTCCTTGATCTTAGTTTCCTTTGCAATCAATCCCTAAGGATAGTCTATGTTTTACAAACATAAAAAGGCTCTGTCTATCCCAATCTTTCTGCAAGGTTCAGATTTTAATTTCAGTTTAATTATTGATTCTTTAACTGCAGATAAACGGTAAGCACTAATATTAAACTGTCTTTAATTCTTTACAGATTACGAGGATTCCTCCTCTTGATGAGATGATGATTCCCTTATACATCAGTTTAGAGACGATTCCTCTGATTTGTGTCTTGGAAGATTATATTTATTCAACTTGATGATATGGGCAGTTCAATGCAACACCTAAATCAATGCATGATTTCCTTAATTGACGATGACATGATTCATTGAGATAAAACTCTTTTTACCTATATGCGAATGAACAGAGATTCTATTCGGAATGTATACACAGAAAATCAATATATTTCATAAGCACGACACATTAATGAAATCTTGACAGATGCATACTTAAATATGCATTCTTATTGAATGCATACTTAAATCTGTTTCCAAACGGCTGCTATAATAAATACTTCTCCTATATGCGTAGATACGAGAATTCATACGTTTGCACAGGTATCAAGCAATATGAGACACATTAGTAATATTGGTACGTCTAAGCTCCTTAATCAATAGTAACACTGAAAATTAGATCGATTCATATGAACAAGATGAGTTGAGCAGCATACATGAAATTGATAACATAATGTGGCCTAATCAACAAGAAGAGAAACTTGTGATTATTTGTAAAAACCTTAAGGTTGGTATGATCTAAACTTTATTTTTCTGAACTATTTAAACCCTAAAAATGAAAGACTGATTACACAATTTGATTCAGAAAAAAGAAATAGTCAATATCACTTACACAGATTCAGAGCATCAAGTAACAAGTTTTACCTAATAACTACAAGTTCAGGAATATATTTGTTATCGCAACTGATATATAATTTCTTCACAGCGGTAATATAAGCTTTCAGTCAATATAGAGTTTGAACAGTAACACACAGCAGAAAATAACTCTTCAGGGTTTGTTCCCAAGACCATATAGAGCTTGAACAACAACATACAACATCATAGGTGATTTCTTGGGGTTTCCATCCCAAGACCCAAATCGTGCACAAAGGCAAACCAAAATATTCAGCATACCAAAAAATAGCAGTGTCTTCTATACATGCCCCCACTTGGGGGCGGTTCACTAATGTGCAGTGCAAGGCAAGTAAACAATCTGATTTTGTGTGTTTCTAGAGTTCGGTAGAAGACACAAAACAAAATAAAATCCGATTTTCTTCAAGAAGCTTTAAAACATTGGTTGTCACTACAAAAAAAATCTGATCTGTTGTCACTACAAAACAAAATCTGATCTTTTCTGCTAAAGGACAAGAGTGCATAGTTGGTAGCCAACAGTCTAGGCCAGGTGGCCCCATTTCACGGGTTCATCACAGTCGTCCCGTCCCTTAATTGCTTGACCTCAAGCAATTTTAGGTTGGGGTGTTCAAGGATTTCAATTCCTTCACAGGTCGCATTTCTTGATGGTAGTCCCTTCCACTTGATCAAGTATTCTGGAATAGCTTTGTTACGTAATCTCTTCTCCATTACATCCGAAACAGATTCAGGTTCAAGGATCAATTTTCTTTCATAGTCCGCCAGAGGGAGCTCCATGGATGGGTTGATCTGCTGCCCAAGGGCTTTCTTTAAGCATGAAATGTGGAAAGTATTGTGAATCTTGCTGTTGGGAGGTAATTCTAACTCATAAGCAATCTGTCCCACCTTTTTAATCACTTGGTAAGGACCATAATTACATGGTTTTAACTTCTCTTTTCCACTTCCCATCATAGATGATTGTGTAAAGGGCTGTAACCTCAAAACCACCAAATCACCCTCTACAAATGTTCTTTCTGTTTGATGTCTATCCACATACAACTTTTGTTGATTTTGGGCTTGTCCCAAGTTCTCTGTGAGGGCTTCCAAAATATCCTTTCTTTGCCGAATCAAATTCTTCGCACTAGGTACTCTACTATCAGTGAGAACTAGATCTACAAAGGAAGTTGCATCATAGGCGTACAATGCTTTAAAGGGGGACATCCTAGTTGACATATGGTAAGTTGTATCGTAGCAGTATTCCCAAAATTGCTTGTCCTCAAGCAATTACACGTTTCAACTCTGCAGTGAGTCCAAATGCACCAATCAATGCTCGTATCCCAAATTAATTTCGAACCTTGTCTTTCCTTGTACATCTCCTTTAAGCTTCCACTGCTCCACTCTGTTAAAAACATCACTATGCCTCAAATTGTGAAAAAATGTATCGTGATCCCAATGAAGCATTGTACCAAACATACCAAAACCAAGATTCCAAACCATTCTGCCTCCCATGTTGAAATTGAGGAGATAGATGTATCTCACCATGCCGCCAATGCCAAATGTTATCTGCTCCTATATGTTGGTCTGAATACTAGGATCCCATATCAATCTTAGTAATATGGCTCCACCTATTTGCTGCGCCACTCTGATATAACTGTCATCAATCTGCAACTATAGAAGCACTCCATCCATAATACAAATCCTTGGATCCCTAGTCATTGCGCTCTCACACCCCCTCAAATGGAAGAGATAATTGTCTCTCATCATGTCATTGATGCTAACTATCCATTTGAGTAAATCGCCAATGGTGTAAGAAATGCCTCTAATGTTGTATGCTGCTGGACCCTCGTCACCATGCCAATATCCAATATTTGAGTAATGATCTCAATCATTCCAATCTATCCCAACAACTGCTGTCATCAATTTACAATATGAAACTTCCGTAACTAGCAATGTAGGATAGTCTCCTAATAACAATGATTGAATCGGAATCCAACAAGTTCTGGTGGGAATACTTCTACTCTCATGACCATCTCCATAAATTGGAGCATAGATCTATTGGAACTCACAATTTCCAAGCATATACCAACCCAAAGCAAGTGACTCCATGACATGCATCTCAAAGCCTAATATTAGGACTGCCTCATACTCCACTAGGAAATCGCCAACATGATGGGTTGTGTCTCAACACCATTGATCTCCTCGATCTCTTCATACATAGCTAAAGGCCTAATCAAATGTGATTCATTCATGTCTCCATCTCTATATGTAGGCATAACTGTAGTGGCTGATCCCCAAGGTGTCTGCTCAACTACCCCATTTGTGTCCATGACTTGAGCCTTCAAATGACTCTCCAAAAGTGACTCATGATCTCCATGATGCAAGCTGTGTGTATACTTGGTAATTTCAGAATCATACCTATTCTCAAGCCCATGCAAATCTGAAAGCTTCTGTCAATCAGAAGGGGTTCTCACCTCAAACCACGAGTACCACTCTCATCCTCAAATGTTATGGCACCCATAGAAGACTGGATTTCTACTGTGGATGACAATGATTGAGCCAAGCTTAATTCTTCACAAATCTCACAAATCTGAATTTCTGATTCTTGAAGGGCCATCTGAGTGTTCTTCAGAGAATCCTGGGTTACGTTAAGCTCATTAGTAAGCTTATCTACCTCCTCTTCTTTCCCTTTTGGCGCATCAAGAGAGATCTCATCAAGCATGAAAAGATGATCTCTATCAGAAAGTAGTTGTAGGTAATTAGTCTTCATTACCATTAATGCTTCTCTAAGTGCTTGTAAATCTAGAAGGGAAAGTTCTTCACCAAGGTCCATATGTATCCTTGAAGACCTCCAACACATTTTTTCCACCAGCTTATGGGAGTCATCAAGATGCTTAATGGCTGCAATTATTTGATCTTCATTTACCTTCAACCATCCTGCCAAATGATAGGATTCCTGAGACCTATCAACCCCATACAAATTTTCTGATTTATGATCAGCATCATGCAACACTAAATCTGATTTGTTTTTGAGGTTAATATCAACACCATCAATGCTATCAATGCCATCCTTCGTGCACAATTGTTTAGGTGAAGTTAGAACAACACTATGCTCAAAGTAGATCCATCCCAAACAGGGTCCACGTCGTATGTAGGGTCAATTTCACTCAAACCAACATAAGCATTAGTACTCACATATGATATGGAGTCGTCATCATTGGCTGATTGGATTTCATCTTCATATATGCTTTCAATATGCTTATTGTATGTACTAGTATGATCAACCTCGTAGGATAGCTCTACCTCCAAGCTTCCTACCAAGAAACATGTGCAATTCTTATCTGAAATAACATCTTTCCCATGACTGAAAATTGCATTTCCAAGGGAAGATTGCTCCTTAGAGGCAACTGCAATAAATCACGGATTTTCTGTTTCGAACTCTGCTTCTTCCACTAGCTCTTCATCAAACAAGTAAGGTATTAGCTTCCCTTCACATTGTTTGTAAACATTGTATACCAGGTTATAAGCAGTTGTAGAAGTAACATGTTTTTGTTGCAGAACAGCCAATAACAAAGATATGATAGGCTTGGAAATAACATCACTTTCACCAATAATTGAAGCCATAATGATTCTCATGTGATCATTAATAGATTTGTCATGATTCTCCCTGATAGCAATGAGTAAATGATGAAACATCTGCAGAATAAGATCATCACAATCATAATCAATCATGACAACACATGATCTCACCTTGGCCATCAATTCTAAAACCTTAGCCCTCTTACGAAAAGAATGACTTCTGATGTCACAGTTGAAAGATCGCCCTTATTTTATCATCCTAATAAGGAACTTCAAGAGCTGTAATACCTATAATTTCACTTAGGCAGTGAGTAACAACAAGTCTTACTTCCTTATCTTTGTGACTTAGCAACCTACCCTCAGCCAAGGAAGTCACTGTTGGAATCATTGGCATTTGAATCAATTGGGAAGGTGTCTGATCCATTGTATGCAAACATTCACCACTTCCTCCAACAAAAACATCTTTTGACGAAGACAAGTGACCGAGTTTATCTCTAAAGCTCTTTGCTCAACTTTTTGTCATTCCTTGAACTAGTAAAACAATTCACCTTAGTATTTGCTCTCCCTTCTTCTTTCACTAATGCGTCTTCAAGGCTGACTTCTGATTGTTCTTTCATTATTCATCTGATGTACTTCACCAAGCTCATTTTACCAGGTCTCAAGATTACAACCACACTTAAGAATTCATCAAAGGGAACTTGTTTTTTAAACCCCTCTGACTTGCTTTGGTACTCTTCAAAGAGTTGAATAGCTTCATGTTCATAACTCCTCTTTTCACTTGTCTTTGGTTTTAACATTTTATTTTCAGTTTCTAATGTACTCTTCACTGTTTGAAGTCCCATTATCTTGGGTTCTCCCTCTTTCAAGAACAATTATTTTGACTCTGATTGAGTTCCCGATTCAAGATCCAATTCCTTTTTCCTTTTTCTTATGTAGTGCCTATCAAAAGATTCAATAGCCGTGACCTTCTCCAGTTCATTTGAGTATTCATCAAAGATGGTGATAACCTCCTCTTGCACAGGTATAGTATTCCTTGTCAGACTTAAATATTCTTGAAATGTTAGAACATTTTTCATCTTATGATATTTGAAATACCATCCAACAATTTTAGAGGCCTCAATTTCTATATCTCTTTCTTCCATTCCTGTAATCATTCTTAACATCCCATAGGCTGGCAGGGACTTGGCTCTGATACCACTGTAAAGGCCTTAAGGTCTGTATGATCTAAACTTTGTTTTGTGAGCTATTTAAACCCCAAAAATAAAAGACTGATTACACAATATTGATTTAGGAAAAGAAATAGTCAGTAATGCTTATGTAGATTCAGAGCATCAAATAAAAAGTTCTACTCAGTAATTGCAAATTCAGGAATATATTTGTTATTGAAACTGATAGAGAATATATTTGATATTGAAACTGATATAGAATTTCTTCACAGCAGTAATTTAAGCTTTCAAATTACACAAAACTCAATATAGAGTTCGAACATTAACACACAACAGAGAATGCCTCTTGAGGGTTTTGTCCCAAGATCATATAGAGCTCGAACAACAAAATACAACAGCTGAGGTGATATCTTGGGGGTTCTATCCACAAATCGTGCACAAAGGCAAACCAAAAATATTCCGCATACCAAAACACATAGCCGAGTCTTCTATATATCTCACGAGGGCATTTCATTAACTTGCAGTGCAAGGCAAGTAAACAATCTGATTTGGCCCCTTCCTAGAAGTCGGTAGAAGACACAAAACAAAACAAAACAAAATCTGATTTTCCTCAAGAAGCTTTAAGAAATCGGTTGTCACGACTCACTACTAAACAAAATCTGATCGGTTGTCACTACAAAACAAAATCTGATCTTTCTGCTAAAGGACAAGAGTGCACAACTGGCAGCCAACACTGCTGTTCAGGCCAGGTGGACCCATTTCACGATTCATCACATTATTTCTAAGAATGCACTGAAACGATTCCTCCGAACTTTAGTACTTGCATGCACATTCCTTACTGGTGCAATGGCCACAAATTAAAGATGATATTCAGACTTGATAGTGATTTCTTAAAACAATTGCTCAAAAAGATTGTCAAGCGGCATAATGATTTACAAATAAGCTGATTCTCCCTTAGAAATGAGCAATGAAAATGGGAGTAACTCCTTGATTATTGGGTGGCAAGAGGGTGTTACGCTTGCTACCCAAGAAGACATATCTTGCAGACAAGAAGGTGATTAATTGCAAAACCATCCAAAGGTTGGCTTGACCAACAAAATAAAACATAATATAAATAATTGTAGCAAGCTAACGTGCATAGGTTGCATATACGTATGTCTAATATAAATAATTGTAGCAAGCTAACGTGCATAGGTTGCATATACGTATGTCTAATATAAATAATTGTAGCAAGCTCATGACATGCATAGGTTGCATATACACGTGTATATATATGTATATTTATATATTTAAATGTAAATGTGCAATTAAACTTAGTGCCAATTACACCCACGAATTCAGTTACCATCATAAATGCATACACAATCATTTATTGATTCACGACTATATGTATGTGTTTACGTATGGGTTGTACCATTAGTATTTGTAACACTTAAACTCTATGAGCTTAATAAGATAAACTTTTAAACACTAATTATGGAAATGAAACTGAATTACTACTAACCTTCAATTTCCTAAGAGCATGTAAAAGTGACACTTAACTTCCAATTGCAGTTACTAACTATAGACATGAATCTGAAAATTGACTAACTAAATCAATTTACTTTACCGGAAATAAATAATGCTTTCACATATAACATAAATAGAAACAAAATTTGTTCATGCTGATCGTGTCAGTTGATCCTCTCTGGAAAGTTGGAACATCAAGGGCGAAAGAGTATCGTCAGGGGTTTTTGCCACCCAACCATGGATCTTTCGATCGTGATGAATTGTCACCCGCACAACTCCCAAAGGAAGTAGCCCAACCCTTCCCAAGAATACACAAGTGCAGTATCCATTTTCTTACCATTTTAGACTTGGTGTAGAACCCACAATTGTCATAGCCAGTCAACCTAAAGACATCCTTGCCTACTAGGTGACCTTCCTAGCTAGACGTTGCACTACTGGTCCTAGTGATTGACATATACTACCTGTAGCATTGTATATAATATCCCCTTTTGTTCAAGTGATCACCTAGAGGAGATAATTAGCCCTAGTCTAATTGGATTTGTTTAAGGGAATAAATTAATTAATTAAATGTTAAATAGTCCTAAGTCCTATAGGATTTAATTAATTAGTAGCTGGACATGTTTTATTTTATAAAAGGACTTTATAATAATGTCAATGACAAATTATAATGTAAAGTCATTTTTGAGGGGGAAATGTTTTATTTTATAAAAGGACTTTATAATAATGTCAATGACAAATTCTAATTTAAAGTCATTTGTGAGGGGAAAAAAGTAAATTAAAAGAGAAAGTAAATAAAGTATTACTTTCAAAAAGGAAAAGCATTATAAAAGGAGGAAAAGGTGAAATTGTGATTCATTATTGGCTTGCTATTTTCAAAGAAACTTTTCCTTGAGAGCTTGAGAGCTTTAGCTTGCAAGTTAAGTAAACCCTAGGACAAAAACCCTAGAGGTTTTGGCTTTTTGGACAAAAACCTAGATCAACCCACTTGGTGAATTCATCTCAGGATTCACAATTGCACATCATCGATCAATTTTCATTGAGATTCGTTGATCTATCTTGCAGAACTTCAAAGGGGATTATCTTATGTATGGAGGGATTCTGTGTATGTGTTGCATGATGGCATTATGCATTTTCTGTTTTGTAACAACAACAGATGTTTGTAAACAACAATACATGTCTATATCACAAGAATACCCATCGGCTAACTTTGATTCTCTATATTTCATCAAATTAATTTCCTTGAAAATCTATACTGTGTATCTTGTATGTTCAATTTGCATGTTTGCATGTTGCAGTATTACATTACGATGAAGCAAAGCATAAGCAAAAATCAAAATCAGATTTGAAGCATTATCTGAGTTTGGGATATTTCAATGGTATTAGAGCTGGTGATCTTGCTAGCCTGTTAGGGTCTCTTTAGTGCATGTCATATTTTGCAGTTGTATGTGTGTCGGATGTCAATGCATGGCAATTTGGTGAATACCCAGATCATTGCATGTCAATTTAGGAGCAGTTTATAAAGAGGGTTACCATTGCATGTTATTTACGAGCAATCCTGGTTAGTGGATTTGTGTTGCATGACAATTTGGTGGATACCTAGATGGTTGCATGTTACTTTAAATCAGTTTAATTAGGTGTGTTTCTTTTGCATGTCATTTTCAACCTGTACAAATTTTTGGATTTGATTGCATGGTAGTTCTGATTAGTTCCAATAGGTGGGTTTTCTTTGCATGTTAGTATTTTGATTTATACATGATAGTGAATGAACTTAGAGGTATATAGCTAGGAACAAAGGAAACAAATTCAGTGTTTATTTTAGACATACAATTGTTACTTGGTTTTTGAAATTTTTGGTTCACAATTCATGAATACATGTCAATACATGTTAATGTTCCCAAATTATGCTTGCCCTCATTCTTATCTTCATTTTGATCGAACTTGACAAAGAAAGTCATTTATACTTGCCCAAGTACTCAATCGGTTAGTTCCATGTGAACTTGTACTTAACCTTACACTTTGTGAAGTTAGCTAAACCGCTGCCTTATCTTTGTCAACATTTGGAAGGTTTTCCCAAATTGTCTTACTTCACCATTTTGAAAAAAAAGTTTAAAAAGTCCCTGACTTTGCCAACCACGCCTAGTTGAACTAAGATTTGTTTTGAAGCCTTTGTAGTTGGTGAGTCAGGTAAAGTCAAGAACTACCAATCTAGTTTGAAACTTTGGGGTGGCCACCAACTTCTCGACTATGAGTGGTTCACGACTTTCAATGAGTTGTATTTTCATAAAATTGGCACATGGACATTAAATGTTTCCTTAAGCCATAGAGGAAACCTATTAAACCAGCACAAGTTTAAATGTACTACCGCCACCAAATTGAACTAGAGTTAAATGCTTCATTTAAAAGGTGGTATTCTTAGAGTTGGCTTTATTATGTAAAACCTGGAGGACAAAACTCATAGCGTCTGAGTTTAGAGAAAGAAAAGGTTGCATCTAAGAAATCTAGGTTAGGTTATGAAACTCTTTCTTCTTGTATGATAATTTGAAGTGTAATTCTAGTTTTTCCCGACTTGTTATTTGAAGTGAAATGGCGGAATTTACCGCCTCCATGAGTTGGCCTAGTGAGCTTTTTGTTCATTCTCTGCATTCTTACGCCTGGCCAACTTGGATATTAGAAAGCCATGTTGTCTATTCTCTGTACTTGCTGTCCAAAACCCTCATACCCATTATGCCTGCAGTAATAGATAATGGTTTAGGTGGAATTTTTGAATTTTTTATACAAATACGAGCCAAGAAGAAATCCGAGAAATCCTTGATAGATTGAGGGAAAACTTTGACTCTCTCGTTGCAAACAAAATTATTGATAGTGGTCTTTTGGAAGCTGCTGCCTTCCCCAAAGCAATTCATAGCCGGGAATTGGTCTCTGCCTGCGTGAGTCATTACCATCGTGAGTCCTACAAAATTCGAGCTTTTGATGGCACAGTAGTTGTCAAAATTGATTATGAAGTTGTAGCTCGTGCCCTTAGATTACTAGAACAAGAGGTATTTGTGAATACATCTATTGATGAAGCTTGGGAGTATTTTAAGGATAAAGAAGATTGGTGTTTAAATAGAATTGCTACAGCTTGGTTCAAGATAAAACAGAAAGACCAATCTCAACTTCCTTCAATTCTTAAAAAGGAGCTTTTTGTAAAAGAAATTGAAGATGCAATTGCTTTATTGCACCGTCATGTCGGTAATCAGGGAATTGATTAATTTATGGGATGTATCAATTTCTCACTATTTTTTGTAGAGATGGCCAATATATCGACCGGGGAGAGATAATCAGTCAACAGTTGCATGAGCAATTAGCTCATTTTTGGAGGGCTAGTTCCTTCCATATGTGCTCTTTACTGACCTATGTGATGGTGACAACCCAAGCTACTTGGCCAGGTCTCAAGATCCTAGATTATTTGACTCAAAACTTGTCAGTCTTTGAAGCTTTCCCTTAGCTGTAGAAGCAAGTCGAGATGGGTGAATTTTATGAGGTCAATGATTCTTTCTTGTGGATAGTGATTAAGAAGATTGAAGGGTTACCAGAAAGGATGATCTCTTCTGTAGCTGCTGACCTTAGCAGGCGTTATGATAGCTTTTTCTTCCAGTTTAACAGTTTTTCTTATCTCAAGCTTGGAGGATTCAACAGAACCAACCTAGGTATGTGTTCAATTATTTCATACTCCTGGAGATTTTTAGACAGATGAAACGAGTCAATGCTAAATATGTTACTAAGATGAAGAAGAAAGGATATTCTTTCCCAGTGTCCCTGTCTCTTTTTACTTGTAAGAGTTTTGACACTGTTGCTACCACAAAAAAACTTCTCTCTTAAGTGTAAATTTTCAATCGATACCCCTAAGGGTTCCCTTTGACAATTAAAATTACGTGCATAATAATTTTCATGGGGGTAAATCTTATTGTGGTAAAATATCTTGATATATTCACATAGATCGAATGATCTATATATACAAAAGAATAGACCATGTTTCCTTAGGAAATGATCGTAAAGAATAGAAACTTTCTATTCTAACTACAAAAAACTAAATATTAGAAACATTCTAATATTTACAAGATATTTACAAACAGATAATAGATAACCATTAATAGCATATAAATATTAATTTAATACCCTCCCTTAATGGTTAATCTATCCACTACACCAAGCTATCCTCTGAATTTCGAAAACTTGTTTGGACAAAGAGGCTTGGTGAGAATGTCCGCAGTCTGATCCGCTGTAGGAACATACTGCAAATGTATTGTCCCGTCTTCAACCAATTGCCGAATGTAATGACAATGAGCATCTACATGCTTGGCTCTTTCATGGAAAAGGTGTGCGATGTTGCTTCCTAGCCTGACATGCATCACAAACTCCAAGCTGAGTCTGAATCTCTGGCAATTCGAGAACAAGCTCTTCCTGAGCAAGTTGAGAGAGATAATGCACATTTAAGTGCCCATACCGCTGATGCCAAAGTGAGCCGACTGAAGACCGCCGAGCAGCCATAGCTAGGTCCTAAGAATCACCAGAATCAACAAGTTTAAAAAGACCATGATCCTCAAGGTCAACTGCAACAACAGACCGAGTATCCCTATCAGTGATGGTGCACTGATGTGAACTGAAGGTGATATCCAACTGTGGAGAATGTTGCAGCATCTGATTGACTGAGAGTAGATTGAGTTCCATCCTTGGAACATAGTACACATCGAGGAAAATGAGATTCCTCCCAGCAGACTGAATTTGACTGTTGCCTTTGCTGACAACAGTGTACTCTTCCCCTCCACCAAAAATAACTGAATTTGAGAAAGGTTGGTAGTCACTGAACCAGTCTCTGTTGTGGGTGAAATGGCGAGAGGCACCTGAATCAATGTACCAGGCAGACGACTTCACATGATTTGCAAGTCTTTTAGCCATGAAGGCGTAAAAGGTAGATTCTGTCTGCTCTGCACTATTCGCTTTGGGCTGCGAACCAGATTGCTTACTTGAGCAGCTAAACGTTTCTGACATTCAACCTTCATGTGACCATACTTGTGGCAGTAGTTGCATTGAATTTTCTTTTTCTTGGAGCCTTCTGGGGCTGGAGAAGAGGACTTCTGTTGAGAAGACTGCTATGAATGAGACTAGCCCTTATACTTCTGAAAGGATTTAGCAGCAAAGGCTTCCTTGGTGGAGGTGGAGCTGGAACTGCTACCGAACTGTTGTTTCCACTGATCTTGCTGAACCAGAATTGTGCAAAGATCTGTGAACTTCAGATCAACACCCGTAGAAGTGATGTTGAGAGTCTCAATAAAATGCTGGTAGGACTTGGGTAAACTATTGAGGGTGATTACCACAATGTCCTCTTCCTCCATCTTGCGTCCAATGGCAAGCAACTGATCTCGGATTTCCTGAATCTTATTTAGTTGTTTCTGGAGCGATTTCCGCTCATCCATGATAATAGAAAACAAAGTGGTCTTGAGAAAGAAGGCCTTGCTTTTATCTGAAGTCCCATGCAGAGTTTTGAGGTGCTCCCAGATCTCATCAGCTGTTTTGCCAGATGGGATCTGAGGGAGTTGATCATCAGCCACTGATAACTTGAGAAGCATCACCGCCTCTCGATTATGTTGGTCATATGTAATCTGATCAGAGCTAGCAACATCCGGACGTTTAGTAGTACCTAGAACCATTGCATCGCTGCCGTGATATTCGAAGATGGTTAGCATCCGCTGCTTCCATGTGCCATAATTCCCACCATTAAATTTCTGATTTCCCTCGAGCAGTTTGTTAGTCAATGATGCCATTGCATGTTTTCCAAAAAAACACAAATATCTGAGATGACATGAACTTCGAGGCAAAAAATCGGAAGACCTAGAAAAAACGAAGAAGCACCAAGAAGAGAGCTCGAAAAACCCAAAAAGAATATAGTTTCAGAATTTGGATCCACTGACTCGAAAATTGAGGCACAAAAATCGAGGCACCCAGAAAAAACGGAGGACGACCCAGTTGAGTTCTCAAAAAACCGACCAAGAATTTGTAATCAGAAAAAATTTTAGAGCCAAAAAATTAGGGTTTCAAACAAAAAACTAGGTCACGGCTGGAAGCTTCAAAAATGGCATTTTTTTGAGTAGAGATCTTGAAAAAATGGCATTTTTTGAGTAGAAGGCGACCATGGCAGAGGTTGTTTTTGACAGAGAATGGCTTATCAACCAAAAATGGTTGCTGTAAACACAAATACTGCAAGAAGCTGTGATCAGAAACGATTGGCAGAGGTTGCGATTTCTTTTGGAAAAAAAAAAATCACGAAAACAAAACCTTAGACAGGTTTAAAGATGGATTCTTCTCTGAAGATCACAAAATAATTTCGAAAATTGGAATTGAAATTTGGAGATTTTCGAAAAAATTTAAAGATTTTGCTTTGATACCTTATTGTGGTAAAAAGTCTTGATATATTCACAGAGATCGAATGATCTATATATACAAAGAATAGACGATGTTTCCTTAGGAAACGATTGTAAAGAATAGAAACTTTCTATTCTAACTACAAAAAACTAAATATTAGAAACATTCTAATATTTACAAGATATTTACAAACAAATAATAGATAACCATTAATAGCATATAAATATTAATTTAATAAATCTTACCTGCATCAACCTCATATTGAGGATTATTAGGCTGACTGCGCGGATATAAGGGAGGTGCCGAAAAGAGATCTTATGAGGTCAAAAAGTTTGAGTTACCTATGCACATACCTAATGAATTAGTTGATGATGGGTCAGATTTGATTGATGAAATGTATCAAAATGTTACCCTCTCTACCGCGTAGTTGTTGATTTGGCATAATAGAGATGAGATGGACGTGGAAGAGAAATGCCCGTGTGGTGGAAGGAACCAAAAGATGGAGTGAGAAGAAAGCTAGAGAATGCGTTGGATCTCCGGTTCGTAAGGGTTCTACAAGTGCTAAACAAAATGTATCACAAGACCTCAATCCTACTTGCACTCCTAACACCTTAGTGTCTACACCCTCAGGAGGGACTTCCTAGTCAGGTGGTGATGGCAAAGAACTAGAGAAGCAGGCAAAGTTGAACTCGAAGTGTGAAGTGAGCACTTCATCCTCTTTGAAGAAGGCTATTAGTGAAAAGGTCCCTACCACATCCTCCCCTGCTATTACTAATTTGGCTTGTACTGACGGTGGTACTCAAGAAAGTGACACTCATCTTTCCCAAATTGGTGGAGATGACATTTCCAATTCTATTTTTGATAATCTTGAATTTGATGTTCTCGGTGGCCCTTGTTTCACTCAATTTAATACTCTCCCACCAAGCAATGCCATCATCAAGGCTCTTGATTCCATTGCGTCTACCTCTTCCCCTTGGGTCAAGGAAGCTATTTAAAAGAAAAAGAAAACATCTAATCCCAACCAACCCAACATGACTAAGGAAAACCAAGGCTAACAATCCTATCCCAAGACTTGATGACCAAGATACTTAGCTATGGATTCTTGCTTGGATGACACTTCCGACCTTCACCTCACGTCTGTACCTTCTATCTTTGATGATACACTCCACCTATTCGTGGGTTGATCTTCTTCTGCATCCGCTAATAAGGAAGGATTAGCCATATTCATCTTCATAGTGTTTTTAATCAAATAAATTATCTATAGCATTGTAAGACATTATTCATCCTTGAATATAATTTCCATGAGAATATTATCAAGCAACCCTCATAGATGAAAGCATAACCATATTAATCATAATTTATTCACATAATTAACTTCATACTTCACATAGAATGGTTATTACAGCTATTTAAAAGTCCTCAAGGAAGGGATGTAACAATATGTGTTGACTTAGCATATTAGATGCCTCTTGCTACTTCCCAAAGGAAATACTTTTCCACTTCTACGTAAAATCTTAGGAAAATGCCACGTGGTATATTTAAGATGCTTTGCGGGTAAGATCACAAAGAGATGTAGTGTGGGGCTTAGTAGTGAACCTTGAGGGATGTTCTATTTAGTTTTTTGATATCTACACAAAGCTTGATCTCTCCATTCTTGTTTTTGATAGGACCTAGGTTAGAGACCCATGTGGAGTGCTTGGTCGAGTAAATAATTTTTGAATTGATAAGCATTGGTATTTTTTGCTTCATGGCTTTATTTTTGTGTTAATTGTTCTATGCTTGTGTCTTTTAGTCTTAGCTTTAGGGTGAAGCTATTCATTTCTCTTCTGTAAGCGGGGTTGAGTGGGCTATCTTACAACTATGTTATAAGTCATAAACCTTCAATTCTTTATATTCTTGAGCCATGACCTAGTTATACATTATTTGGAGGTGAACAAGGAAATATTTCTCTTTTGTTTTACAAGATATATTTGGTTTTACCATTGTACTTAGGGCGATTTCAACATCTCAATAGTCCTTGTTTGCTATCATCTTTCTTTCGTCTTTGCACAAGTTATTGTGATCAAGTATACTTTCAAAGGGCACCATGCCTTGAGGTAGTTTGTAGCTCTTGATTTGGAGAATTTGATCATCATAGGTCTCCTCAATTCGAGGATTAACTCATCTATAAGTTTAGCAGATTGTTGAATAAAGGAACAATTCACTCATCATTGTCAAAAACTATTCAATGAGAAATGTTATTAGGTATTACATGTCTAATGACAAGCTTTATGTGGTTTTTGTTCACCACAATATCATTTGCTAGTTTGAATTGAGTGCCAACCATGGCCATCTTATTGGCTTCAACATTCTACTTTTGGGATTGGCTTGAAACTTGACATCTAAAGATTCTAGGAAATCCGAAATTCAGTGCTTGAGTTTTCATAAGAGAGTTCTTTGTTCTACATTGGGATCTAACTCACTTGATGATAATTATAGAAGCACCTTAAATCTGTAGAGGCTCAATACCTCACTTTTTAACAAATTGCAATACACGAACCAAGTTAGCCTTTTTGGTAGAAATTAGGATAGGATTCCAAATAGCTAGAGGTATAGGTGTAATAAGTGGACTGCCATTGGCCCATGATAGGGGGCCCTAATTTTTGGCCATGGTTATGCTATTTGGTTAATTTGTAGGAGGAACAATTGGAGGGTTTTGAGTAGGAGTAACTTGCAGCTAGGTTTGATAAGATTGCGGTCTTTTGTTGGGAAGTAAAGGATTGACAATGCCTCGAGGTTGTGCAGTTGAAACTTGAGATAGATTCGGTAACAATTCTTGACCTTTCTTCTTCTAAAGAGTTGGTAGGTGAATGCTAGATATGTGCTTCAAAAATTAAATAAACTAAGACTTAAGAAAAGTTTTAGTAATCGTCAGTTTCAAGTCATAGTGGGTGTGCTAGAAAATAAACCATTCATAGCCAAAACTGTCTTGTAACACCTTGCTTTATAGAGGACCTTAAAGTTTGGAAAGTCTCATGAGATTGATTTGCAAGTTGATCATTGGGATCGGAAGGCCAGCTTCTTGTCTATTCAAGCTAAGCGGCCTAAAACTAGCCAAGGTGAAAGGAAAGGACTGCAGAAAATAAATTATTGAAGACCAAAAGACGATGAGCCAGAACATGCATTCATTAACCTCTCATAGAGCTATTAATCTCACAAAAACAATAGCCAACAGAAACTGAACCTAAGCATCATCACAAAAATGCATTAGACAATTTTATCCATACACAATGAGGAATAAGATTGCAAGAATTATAACTTATATTGAATGCTTCAAAATATTGAAGATATCAAATTTCTACAGTCTATCTTACGAGTCTTTGGATTGCACAGTGTATAGATTTTTATCATCATTGTTTCAGATAACACTCCCTGACACATCATCAGGATGGAAGAAGAGAGCAAGAAAATAGAAGGGAAATCTACACACAATGAAATCCAAATGCCTTTGGACACACATATACAAAGGTTATGTAATGGCTTGTTAACAAAGAAACTGAGAAATTAAATTACAGGCAAGGCTCATAGAGCTTATGTATGCAATGTGAAATTTGGATACAATTTGACACATGACCCCTCATAGAAGAAGCTTCACCAAACAATAGAATTAGACATTCTAAACATCTGTAATTTGAGATTCAAAGATGGCAGAGAAGGAAATTATGCTGAAAGCTGTGCAACAAAAGGATTGGGACTAAGAAACATATTGGTGATCAATGATTTGCTAAGTTACCGGTTTGGGGACGGGTTCGAGTACGAGAATATGGTTCGTGGATTCGTGATATATATATATTTTTTTCCATAATGATTCGTGTGTATGTGTGTATATATGCTTTATATATACAAACCAATAAAAGAAATATATATAATTGTAAAACTAAATTATTTCATAGTATGAATCTATGATGCATTGATCATTGATCAATGCCAAATGTCAAAGATAAACGTTAAAAATTTAAATACTTGATCATTGATCTATGTTCGCGATTCTAAAGAAAACCATCACTTGTTTGGAGAAAAAAAATAATAATAAAATCATTTTTAACTTGTTTTGGACTGTGGGTCCCTGGCGGTCCGCACGGATCTGTGTGGGATTCTCCCGGGTCCATGCTGGATCCCCCTGGGCCTGTGCTGGATCCGGACAGGGTTCGCATTCAGACCTGCACTGCGGATCCTGACGGACCCACAGGTCCGAACGCGGACCCTGTTCAGATCCAGCACAGACTGATCGGCGAATCAAGACCCGATCGGACTTGGACCAGGTTTGAGGGTCCAGGGTCCGAATCCGGTAATGTAGATGATTTGTTAATTGTTGGAGTGCTCCCACTAGATGAAATACCCTCTAGTCTGCACACGATTGTCAGCATTCAACGGCTCATTGCATGCTTTGTAGGAGCAGTTGCATGACTTATTTGTACCTAAAGGAGTGGTTGAGGCTTGGAATGTCACACACACAGCATTGGGAAATCTGAATTTAATGGCTCAATTCCTGCCCAATATGGATCTCTCTAATTGAATGTTGTTAGGCCAATGTGGGAGAATTTGTTGCATGGCAAATTACGTAACATGTGCATTTGATTCTTCCTTTGAATGCCATGTGTTCAAAAAGCAGTTTTCGGGCCCTATTGCTTTCTAAAACACTGAAGAAAGAGACTTCATTCTTTGCAGGCTGTTAGATTTGTGCTCAACTGGCATATCGATCTCTCCTACTCCTTCGCAAAGGAAATACTTCATCTATTCTGCCGAAAACCTCAGGAGAATGCCACATGGCATACTGCCAGGGGGCAAAAATGACAAAGATATAAAGTGTGGGGCCTACTGCTATATTACTTTCAAAGAAATAAGGAATATCAATGAAGCTTGCAGCAGGCTAATGAGTCATGATGTTGGGGCTGTACACTGCAAAGTCCCCTGCAACAGCCCTTAAAAGGTTACACACTTAGATTTGGGATGTTGTGGCAGACCAGTCGTTGCATACTACTTCGAGCATCCAAAGGCTTGTAAAATTACCTAGTAGCATGCAGAAATCAGCCAAAATGCTAAAACAGAAAAACCTTTTGCCTATCCATGAGCATGGGCACCAAAGCAGAAAGGTATTTTTACTGTTGTACTGAAAATTCATTACAAGTAGCAGTAAATTGTTTAAAATGCATTTTCATGATTTTTAGAGATATTAAGACATACATTACTACTATGCTTGAAGGTATGTACTGCCTGTTCTTAATGTTAAGTATATGTCTGATTTTAAAATGTTCCAGATGAGTGTATAAGTTTTGTATGTTACTTAGCGAAGAAAAATAGAAATATTAAAAGATAATTTTATCCTCATGCATTGGTAGGCCTGTTCACAATGCTTTAGAGCTTGGTTGAGGTTCAAGTTCTTAATGTCTATAGGTTAGTTTCAAAGACTTGGCTGTTGCAATGCCCTGTAATATGATTTAGGATCAACTTCTTAAAGTCTATTGTCTAGTAGTCTGTAGCCTTCACTTTTGTAACAAGTGGCCTCCCTTCCTCTGCTCTGTAAGGAGAATGAATTGAGCCCCTAAGAAAGTCCTTCACTCCAGTACTTGCTGAGTTTCTTTTGTAGGAAGAATAATATGAAGGTCACAGTGACAGTTGTAGTTAATATTATAAACCTGCAAGGTATGTAATATGTATATTGAAGGTTTGGAAAAACCTATTCATTCCTTTTCTCTGTACTGTTCAAGGGTATGCCATTGTTCTCCTTGAATGTGGAAGCTGATTTGCGGACAACTTTATGGCCAGAAACTTGTCACTTTGCTTTCCAGCCATCATTTGCTATACTACTGTAAACAGGATTGTGTCTTATTGTGTATTTAATAACATAATGAAGGTTTTTAGCATATATAGGTCTGGAGTTACAGAAATTATATTAGTGTCTAGGCTAGAAAATGTTCTTATGTTTTCTTTTTGTAAAAGAATTGTACTGATATTACTTGTTTCAAGCTTTTCTTTGTTTGGTCTCAAAACTTGAACTCCTGGGTGTCATAGTACAAAACATTGATTAATAAATAACTTACACAGTTTCCTTTTTGCTCAGTTGGAAAGGAGATGATTTGATGGTGCTACCACAGTCAAGTTGAATGAAAGGAATCAGGTGGGTACTGGAAATCCACACAAGTTTGAGTGATCTGGTATTTGCAGGGATCCTATGATGTCAACACCAAATTTAAGGAGATCAAAACGCGACCATGCTGCCAGGAGACATTCTTCTGGTCCTTCAAATGTTGGGGAGGGGAAGGGTAGGCTTAATGAAAGCCAGGCCAAGTTACATCAAGATGCAAAAGATCATCTTACCAAGGTGGAAGGTAACTTGAAGAATACTGGTGCACCAAAGCGATTAGATGCCCGTGGGTATAGGCAAGCTGTTAAAGAAAGGTTTAACTTGAAAGGCCTTATAAAGGAAAATGGAGGTAATGTTTTAACAATGCTTATATGGCATTATTTTTTATTATTCTTTTGAAATATAATTATAAAACATCTCTTTTGTTTAAATTTTGTTAAAAGCTTCGTAATCATGATCTATTTTGAACTTGACACGTTTTGACATTTTACAACATGGATTTACAAGCGCAGGGACAGATAAAACAAAGAACCAGGGAAGTAATTCTTCAACTGCTGTTGTAAGTAAAAATGAAATCAAGGGTAGCTTCCAAACAGAGGAACAGGTTGTGTTGCTGGTAGAATCTCAGGATGGAAGGTCAAAAGATGAAGGACAAGAAGAAGAAAGTGAGCCAGGTGATTCAAGACAATCTAATATTTTTAGTAGGCTTGACAAAAGCATTGAGAAGCAAGAAAATTCTTGTTTAAGCAGAAAGCGAAAACAAGCTGAGATTGAGCTGCAGCAAGATGTTTCAGTTTCTGGCACCAGATCTGGGAAGATATACAAGTGTGATGTCGAAGAGCCTTCAGATGAAAAGAGTATAGAGGTTCTTGATGGAGGAGAGAAAGAAAGCAGTCTGCTGGATGACTCGGGAATGGATCTTTTTGTTTCTATGCCTATTGAGGATAAAATGGAAATACATGAGCAAGAACTGACAGAAAATCAATACTCTGGTGAATGTGTGCAATGCATAGACTGCCAGAAAAGGCAGAGGTAAGTTGTTTGTATCTTTTGAATAGTTTCAGAATTTCAACAAGAGTATGACAAGCTGCTATATTAGGATGTTTCAAGTCTGCAATCCAATGAGTTCTTTATTTTATTTTCATAAAAGAGCCGAGAGTGCAGTTATTTTGGTTTTACTGAAATGGTAATTCATTGTATTGAACAATAGAGATTGAAAGCTTCATATAAAGGAATTACAAACATGATGTTTCTAAAGGAAACATTCGATAATTGAGAACTGAAATAGAAACAATCTGAACTTAATTAAAGATACATTAAGTGACCATCGAATAATAAACATGATAATATAATTCTAATGCCCTCCCTTAATGGTCATTTTATTAACTATAGCATGTTGCCCCTTGAATTTTACAAACTTGTCCAGCTCAGAGACTTGGTGAGTATATCTGTAGTCTGGTTCGCAGTTGGAACATGCTGCAATATCACAGTTCCATCTTCAACAAGCTGTCTGATGAAATGACAATGAAGCTCTACATGTTCGGTTCGCTTGTGGAAGACTGGATTCTTGGCAAGCTTTAACACCCCTTGATTGTCACAAAACAAGGGTGAAGGTGGTGCTTGAGACGTTTGCATGTTAGAAAGCATTCTTCATAGCCATACTGCCTCACATGTTGCATTAATAGTTCCCCAATATTCTGCTTTGGTTGAGGAAAGAGCTACTACTGCCTACTGCTTCTTATTGGTCCATGCAACGACTCCTATACCAAGACAAAAGACATACCTAGAAATAGACTTTTGTCATCAACAAAACCAGATCAATCTGAGTCTGTAAAACCAATCAGCTGAGGATTTGCTTCTGTTGTACAAAATGCCAAAGTCTGGCACATCCCTTTCACTTATCTCAATACATGCTTTGCTGCAGCCCCATGTTCAACCTTAGGGATTGTCATGAAACAAGATATATAGCTTACAACATAACTGAGATTTGGTCTAGTGGCTCTAAGATATACAAGGGTGCCTACTATATGCCTGAAAGTTGACTCATTCACCGCTAACGAATCTGATTTTGTTGATAGTTTCAACCCTTTCTCCATAGGTGTAGATGAAGGCTTCCAACCTGCCATCCTGAACTTATCTAGCAAACTACTTGCATACTTTGACTGGGAAATGTAAAGGCTGCCCCATGTGTGCCAAACCTCTACACTGAAACAATAATACAAAATTCCCAAATAAGTCATATTAAATGCCTAACACAAATTCAGCTTGATTTGTTCAAGCAACTATGCCTCATTACTGGTAATGATAATATTATTGACATAGATGACAAGGAAAATGATGTCATTTTCAGTGCTTTTGGCATACAAATTTGAATTTGAAGGACTTATATGAAAACCTTGTGCAGCCAAATATTTATCAATCTTGATATAACATGCTTTGGGGGCCTACTCGAGGCCATAAAGAGCTTTGACCAATCTGCATGCTTGGTGCTCTTTGCTTGCAACCTTGAAATTTGGAGGTTCTGACCTATAAACTTCTTCCTCTGAATTACTATTGAGGAAGGCACTCTTCACATCCATTTGAAGGACTTTTTGGCCACTTTGTGTTGCAATGGCTGGAACTTGTTGGATGGTGCTCATCTTTGTTGTAGGAGCAAAGATTTCCTCACAGTCGACTCCATTTTCTGAGAAGCCCTTAGCCACCAACCGAGATTTGTATTTATCAAGAGTTCCATTAGCTTTGTACTTCACTTTATAGCCCATTTACAGCCAATGGGTTTCTTCCATGGTGGAAGATTTAATAGAACCCAGGTGTTGTTCTTTAAAAAATTATGATTTAACTTAGGTATCCCTTTTGCATTTGATTTTTTCTGGGGCTTACAGACACTGTTAGCCATATGAGAAAAAATGGTTGTGTTCTTCTTGCTCTTGCCTTTGGATGATCTACCTTCAACAAGCTCATCATTACAACATCATCGATAAGCTTTTCCCACAACTGAGGCCGGAGAGTAAAACCTTTTTTTTCCAAATCAGGATGATTAACTTGGGTTGCTTGTAATGAAATCATTTGGATGCTGATATAAGTTATACCGAGGGAAATTCAGTGGTACAATGTCGTGCCAAGGAGGTTTCACCAGTTCAGCTTCGGAGTCATCAAAATCTCTCTCTTTAAGTGAAGTAAATGGAAGCCTAACACCCGAATTTCTTTTCTTCAAAGATTGATCTTTAGGACTTTGGATTGGAGAAGAGAGCATAAAAGGCCTACCTTCATCAAAAACCACATTTCCACTGAATGTGAGATGAATAGTGTCCACATCAATCAGTTGACAGGCTTTATGATTGTCATTGTAGCTTGGAATCTGATTTTTGAAATCCAGTTTGGTCCTCTTTCCATCTGGAATCCAAGTATATGTTGTTGGACCAAAAATCTTCAGGTGATTGATATTTGGTTTCTTCCTAGATGATGCTTCCTTTGGGGACTTCTTCTTAACGATCTATGTGGGAGACTAATTTAAAGGTACACTTCAACACTGCCTTTGCCCAAAAATGTCTTAGGAACATTTCTATGCTCCAACATAGAACGAGCCATTTCTGTAATAGCACTATTGCTCCTCTCAACAACACCGTTTTGCTAAGGGGTGTAGGGTGTGGTAAGCTGATGCTTAATATTGTGTAGCACAGAAGTTGGAGAATTCATTGGAATAGAATTCACCACGATTGTTTGACCTAAGAGTAATGATTTGACGTTTTGAATGTTTTTCTACTATTGCTCTGAACTTCTGGAATTCATTAAACATATCTGATTTTGTCTTTAGGAAAAACACCCACATTTTCCTATTGAAATCATCTACAAACAAAAGAAAATACTTGGCACCGATGATTGATGTAGTATTCATTGCTCCACAAATGTCTGCATGAAATAGTTGCATGGCTTTGGATGCTCTCCTTGAGTCTCCATCTAAGAAGGGAGTGCGATGCTATTTCGCTAATTGGGAAGCTACACATACTTCATGTGTTTGCAATTGAATCTTAGGTAAGCCATTTACTAGATCCTCCCGAGCCAACTGAGAGAGGTGAACTCTTTGCAACCATTGCATGCTCTTGAGATTGTCTAGTATCAACAAGACGAAATAATCCATGATCTTCAAGGCCAATTGCAATTGTAGTCTTTGACTCTTTGTGAACAATGTGACACTTGTTCATGTTGAAGACAATATCCAACTTCAGGCAATTTCACATAATCTGACTCACTGAGAGCAGATTGAGCTCCATGCCTAGATAATATTATACATTGAGAAATATAAGATTTCTCTCATGTAATGTGCCCTTTTTAGCTCACCATGGTTTGTGGTTTGCTTTAGCCTATCATTGGCCCCTGTAGGCTAAGTCAAAAGGTTTTAGGGTCTCAATTGGCAGATTAATAGGCCAATTCTCATTCTGAAGGACAAGAGAGTTCTGGATTGCTCTTTGTTTGGTTCAGTTTGGCACATTTACTATTTATAGTAAGTGTCTATTTCAGGAAAGTCAGGGTTTCTATTTATAGAAGGGCACCTGATTAGGTTATGTTGCAGTGTTGAGATTTGGCATCTCTAACTTGAGCATATATTTAGGGTTGTAGAGCTGCTATTTATAGCAGGGCACGTGAATGTGAAATGTAAGTAGTGTTGATTCCGGTATTCAGTTCGTTTGGTGGAATAAGGAGTTTGCCTAAGTTATAACGTTTAATTATTATTAAAGGTGATTTTCATAATAATTAATATTATATTTTAATGTTATATTTGTGATTTTATAATTTATTGTTGAGGCGCCAATATCAAGGAGATTATTTAATATTTCTAAAGTGCAAACATTGTAAGTCATTAAAGTGACTTGTTTGAGAAGCTTTATGAATTGAACCTCATGAGAAGAATATAAAAAGGGCATCAAGTACAAATCAATTCATTATGCATATGTGAGCTTTTTGACTTGTTTTCTTGGAATTTGGGAATTGTGTATGATCAGCATTGGAGGGTGACAATTCTTCAGTGTTTTCAGCAATTTGAAATGGTGAAAGATCCATTGAATTTTGCATACTAGTGATGGCTTCATTCTGGAGTCATATTTGTGCCAAATTTGAGTAGATTTAGAGTGTAGTGAATTCAATAAAGGTGATTGCAGTTTTCAGCTTGGCGTGCATTTCGAGGTGGAGAAATGATTTTTGAGTTGTTTTTTTTGGAGCCATTTGGTGCTGCTTTTCCATATCAGACTTGGGAAAGTAAATATCAGAAAATGGGTATGTTGGAATTAGATATGTAATCACTTTTTATTAACTGGGTTGTTTTTTGTTTATTGAAAAAGTGATTGTACAAGTGGGAAATTAAATCTGGAATTTCCAGATTCATTGCATGGTGAAAAATCAGAACTTTTGATTTATGTGTTTGTTGTTATAATTTACGATATCATGCAAGATTTATATAAATGATGTGAAGGAGAACTTGGGGTTCTTACATCTCAGAAAATGTATCTTGAATGTTGCCCTTGCTGACAAGTGTAAATCTTCACCTCCGTTGAAGATCACTAAATCAGAGCAAGTTGTGTACTTCGTGAACCAATCTTTTTGTTTGTAAGTTGCTGAGAAGCTCCAGAATCAATGTACTAGGTAGATGTTTTGACATGATCTGCTGGTCTTTTCACCATGAATGCATAAAAGACAGACTCCTGCCCAGTATGCTTTGCATCATGGGCTTTCTGCTGAGACCCTCCCTGGTTGGATTTTTCATCAGCCAAATGCTCCCTGCATTGGTTCTTCATATGACCAAGTTTACTACAGTGAAAACATTTGATTATCTTCTTGGAACTCTCTTCTGGTTTGCTTTGCCCTTTTTCTTAAGAGGACTTGCCTTTGCCTTTGGCTTTGGTAGTAAACGCTCGTTCCATAGAAGTTGTCTCTCTGCTCCCAAATCGCTGTTTCCACTTGTCCTGTTGCAGAAGTTTTGTGCACAAATCATCAAACTTTAGAATACCATTGGTGGACGTAATGTTGAGAGTTTCAATGAAGTGCTTGTAGGAATGTAGTAAGCTTTTTAGAGTGACGACCATCATATCCTCTTCTTCCATCATGTGACCAGTGGCTATGAGTTGATTGTGACTCTCTTTTATGTTCATGAGATGCCACTGCAAAGACATCTTATCATCCATCATAAGTGAAAACAATGTATTCTTCAGAAAAAATGCTTTGCCCTTGTTTGAAGTTTCATGGAGAGCCTTCATATGCGCCCAAATCTTTTTAACTATCTTGTCAATTGGCAATTAGGGAAGCATGTCATCAATGACTAATAACTTGAGGAGCATAGCCGCTTCTCAATTGCACTCATCAAACTTGTCCTGATCTTTGCCTGCCATTTTGGGATGAGCATCTTTACCAAGAACACTGTTATCTAGGCACCAATGCTCAAAAATCATGAGCATGTGCTATTTTCACGTGTTGTAGTTTTTGCCATTGAAGCGTTGACTGCATTCCAACATTATATTGGTGAATGATACCATCCCTCCCGTTTTCCAATGCACAAAAAAACGAGGTAAAAAAAATACACTAACAATGCTTGTAGATAACTGATTTTTCTGGTAAAAAAAAGTAAGAAAACCACTTGGCACAAATCCCAAGATGCTTATTTGCAGAAAAAAATCTTCTGATTTTTAATGAAAAATCAGGAAAAACCCACAATTTTTTTTGTCAAAAAAATGTAAAATAATAATAACTGCAAGAAGAAATAAAATTTCGAAAACCCTAGGGTCTTCAAGTGAAACCCTGGCCACTAAAAAAAATGCTGAAAACTGCAGGATTGACGTGTTTTTGAGGCAGAAAACCATATCCGGTCTCAAGGTGCAAGGTTTCCTTGCACTGAGGGGTGAGTTACAGAAAACCTGTGGGCGTTGTGGACTAAAAAACAAAGCTGGGAGCCGCGTCTAGAGAAAACACAGAATGAAAACCCTTTGTCGATTAAAAACTCAGTTGCACGACTTTCTGAGAAAAAGAATTCGATTTGCAGAGTTTGGTGAAATGAATCCAGACTTCGGATGTGAAAAAACCCTGATTTGCAAAGAAATTTGTGGGTGTTAGAGATGTGACTTGCAGGGCTGCAATTGTTTTTTGAAAAAATCCACACGAATACTCAGTAAATGCCGTTGAATAGAAGGAAAACACCCAGAAAAAAAGAAACCCTGTTGACCTGCAAAATCCCTTGTTTTTCCATACAAAAAAAACTTTCAATTCTGTGCTAAAAAAACCATGATTTTCAGTTGAAACATAAATCCACGACTTCTTAAATTGCAGAAAGTGAAATATTTTTTCTTATTAAAAAATCGATAATTTTTTTTGAAGACTTTTGCAAAGAGATTTAGGCAGTCATCAAATTTTTATAGAAAAAATTCTGCCAAAAAATGATTCTTCTTTGATACCATGAAAAGGTAATTTGTTGTATTAATTTTTAAACAACGGAGATTGAAAGCTCCATATAAAGGAATTACAGACATTGTGTTTCTAAAGGAAACAATCTGAGAACTGGAAACTAACTAAAGATACTTTAAGTGACATTGAATAATAAATCTGACAATATTATTCTAATATTTATCATTGAGTTCGAGTGATCTGTTTTGGTCTCTCTCTCTCTCTGTGCACACACACACACAGGTAAATATGTGGTCTCTTAATTAAACTCTTTTATATTTTACAGGCCTGGCAATGTACAAGTATCAATGGACTCATGGCGATGTAATGATTGCAATGCTTTACATGCAACTTGCTCTGTATCACAGGTTTGGTACCAGTTTTATTTATAATTTCTTTGTTATATATGGATGGAGGATCTTCATGGGTCTTCATAGACATATTTTATTGGGTTTCCTGTTTGCTAAGTGACCTACATAGATGAGGTCAATATGCTGATTTTAAATAAATTTCAAATTTGTGATCATAACATAGAGTTAAATTGTTTGCAAACAGAAGTGAACTTTATGAATTTACACATATGCTACTTTAAAGGATTGTTGGCAAAAGGAAATCGTCATTATATGCATTGGGAATGGGCTAGACAGACGAGGTCAATTTGCTGATTGTAATTAAATTTGTGATTATAAAATAGAGTTATATTGTTTGCAAACAGAAGTGAATTTTTTAAATTTACACATATTACTTAAAGATTTATTGGCAAAAGGAAATTGTCTTTGCCTGCATTGAAAAGCATGTAAAAAGTTAATAACCAATATTTTATTCCTCTATTATTCAACTAAGCATTTAATAATTTATTTATGCACTTAACAATCTTTCTCCATGAAGAGTAGAATGCCATTATATGAATCTCAATATCCGCTTTGTTAGCTTGGTCCAAAGACATTACAGGACGCAACAAAATAAACAGACAATTGGACTTCCAATGTTTAGCACAAGAAATTGATTATGCAAGGAATCTAGAAAGGAGGCAAAGATAAGTAGAATCAAGCTTAAGAACATACTATTAAATGAACTTCATAGATGAGGGCATTAACCAGATTTTTGCTACAATAATAAAACTAGCTTTGTTTAATGTTTAGATAACTTACTTCAACAAAGTTCTCGCTAATCTGTTTTCAACTCGGGATATCCATAAAGTGACATCTAAACTCTTCAATTCTTTACTGATATAGATGACAATTCATTCTAGGAGAGTATTTAATTTTCAATATTACTCTTTTGTTAGACAGGTCTTAATAAATTCAAGGCATATAGATGTTCAAATAGGTGTTGAAATTTGGCAATCGATAACCAGTTGAAAGCTACTGTTGATTTGTTTCTTTGATTAAAGGTAGTTTAGAATGGAGACATAATGCAAACAAATAGGAATAGATGTTATGCAAAGGCATTGCATTAAATTCTAGACTTTAGGGCCTTAGACGCAAAGGTTTTGAGATATGACTGTAGGGATGTGCATATATAACCTTAGCCAATGTGTGTGGTAGTTTGAAGAGCCCACCAAATAGATTTTTGTTAATATTAAGTTGATAAAATACCTGCTTACTTCTGATACAGAGTTTCAATTAACATCTTGAAAAATTTCAAGAAGTTTAACATAATTAATTATCAATAGTTAGAGGGGATGAAAAGCATATAAAAAGGCCATTTAAAATTTACAAAGGAAGGACACTAATGTTATTTCATTCTGAACTACTGACTTAGTAAGTCTTCTTAAGCAGCAACAGAAGGATTTAACTAAAGAATGCCATGAGAGGTAACAGGACCAATGGAAGCAATTTGAAGAGAGACACTAATATTCAGAGACTTGAGATTCTGCATGAGATCCTTACAACTGATGATTGATAACTGATGTTAAGCCTGTCATCCTGATGGAGAGGAGCATCACAAACCCCATTTGGGGCTGGACTGGATAGTTCATTGTAGAACATTGTAGTGTAGAAAGCTTTATATCTTGACCTGTTATATCTGAATCTTGTCTTTCATCACTCTTGACTTGGACAAGTTATCTTACCCAGTTAGGAGAGGGTTGAAGTTTCTCTCTTTTGAAGTTGTTAATATTTTATGGAGGTTGATCACTTTCAGCTCATTAAATGCAAATTTTTTTAAAACTTGTAGATTATTTTTATCTCTTGACACGTGTTATACTTGTACCATGAAGGAATTATCTTGCTAGATTATATATAGTTTTTTCTTTTATACCTAAAAATGTAATTGATTGTTATTCTATGAGTGTTTCTCTGGCAGTTTTGATTGTTTGCAATCATATTCTTGGTTGCCTGGTAGCAATTTTGTTTAGACATATATGATAATTTTTTTTCATATTTGTTATAATTAGTGTCATAATTTGCTTTTGATCAATATCTTGCAGGGGAAGAGCAAACATAGTAATACTGAGTCTTGTGCTCACATTCAGTCAAATGCTATTGTCAATCTAGTAGACGAGCAAGACTCTGTCAATGAAGATTCGAAATCAGATGAGAATAGTATGAGTAATGACACTAGACCAAAGAAGCTTGTGTGGGCTGAGGTATGGCTTAAAATGTTTAAAATCTGTCAGTTTATAGGTTCCTGTAGTTATTTCACCACAAGCTATATTCAACAGAATGGTTTGATATTTGAACAGATTGAGTTTACTAAAACATTATTGAGAATCTTGATGATTAAATGTGGCGTATATCTAGGTATTAAACATTTATTTTGATCTTCTTGTAATGTTCTAAATTAATTTGTGTCATTGATAATGGCAGCACTAAATATGTGGTAGCATTAATGCATATTTTGAGCCAACCGAGGATAGTATT
The DNA here is from genome assembly GCA_027943335.1 of Chamaecyparis obtusa. Lineage (NCBI taxonomy): Eukaryota > Viridiplantae > Streptophyta > Pinopsida > Cupressales > Cupressaceae > Chamaecyparis > Chamaecyparis obtusa. The sequence goes on along the minus strand of BSBK01007321.1, from coordinate 284,427 downwards.
TAGCACAAAAAAGATTATTAAATAATCCCTGCCAAGTTTCGGTTATTTAAAAATGTTTCACTTAAAATATCTAATGCTGTTAGATAACGAAGTGCAATTATCGCCACATAGCAATGATCTTGGTCCTTTGTTCTTTCAAGCCTATGTAGAAAAACAAGGCAGTTTCAAGTATGCACAAGAAATGCATATGGCTGGTATCAAGGCTGTTCAGATGTTCCACTTATCTAACTGTTCTGAACATGGTTTGTATCTGCTTGGCACTATTGGCAATGTTAAACGAGCATGCGAAAAGGCCCAGGAGACAACTTAGAGATATTTCCATTTGGCATTTACAATGACTGATATATAGGAACAACTCCTTTTGAACACTATATTTAATGATTATGTTGAAGTTTGATGGGATATGCGGGACAGGTATTGAAAAGAACAGGCACTCTGAAATATATAAGGATATCCCTTTGAAGTCTTGTCTCAGAGGGAAAGCTCATGTTAAAGGCTGGACTTGTGTGCTTTACGCTAAAATAGGTGTGCATTATCATCGTTTTGTAGGCTTTTTGTGAAGCATTTATATAGTCTTCATTTTCTATTTCACCAAGGTTAACCATTTACAAGGGGAGACCATCGAATAGAATAAAAACATATTTTCCTTTGCAATTCCTCAAGAAAATGAAGTAGGGGGATGGCATAGTTAGATAATTTTTCATTCTTTGTGCACACTTATCTTTAGCTAGCACTTAACTGCTTCGTACTTGCTTGCTTTACCAATGCAAGAGACTATTGATGATAAGGTGAAACCAACCAATCCTTGCTTCACCAACTTAAACAACTACGCACAGGAAGGTGCTATCTTCTAAGTATCAGAGAATATTAAATCATAATATTATCCATTATTGAAATGTAAATCAAGGCTACAAATATATAGGCTCGATGATGGTAACTGTGTGCTCTAAATATCATGCATGGGTTCAACCAAATAAAAAAAGCAGCATGAATAGAGTAACAAATTATAACAAAATAAACAAATAGGCAATACAAACAAATCATACTGTAGAGTGATGGAATATCCAACATTCCCCCCTTATTACATCACTTTTTTAAATTACTAACAAGTGAATCCTGAAAATTTTCAAACTTCAGACGTGCAAGAGGCTTTGTGAAGATATCTGCACGTTGATCTTGTTTGGAGTAGAATTGAAGTTGGATGTTGTTTTGGTGAACATGTTCTCGTATGAAGTGACAGTCAACTTCAATATGCTTGGTTCATTCATGAAACATAGGATTATGAACAAGCTTGAGAACACTCTGATTGTCACTATAGAGGACAGTAGGCTGGTTTTGAGCTACCCCCAATACTTCTAATATGTGACATAGCCAAATTGCTTCACACACTGCTGCACTTGCTGCATGATATTCTGCCTCTGTTGAAGAACGATCAACTGTGGGTTGCTTCTTACTTCCCCAAGAAATAGGACCTGATCCTAGGAAGAAAACAAATCCAGATGTAGATTCTCTATCATCAACAGAACCTGCATAATCTGCATCTGTGTACCCTGTCAAGAAGAATTGATCATTCTTTTTATTTTCCAAACCATGATTCATGGTACCTTGGATATACCTTAGTTCTCGTTTTGCTGCTTTCCAATGACACATTTTTGGATCTTGCATGAATCTTGATAAATAATTAACAACAAAACTAATATCTGGTCTGGTGTAGGTCAAGTAAATCAAACCTCCAATCATCTGTCAATAGAGAGTTGCATTCACCTGAGGAGATGTATAAGTGGTAGATAATTGTAGACCTGATTCCATAGGAGTAGACATAGGTTTGGAATCCATCATTCTGAACTTCTCAAGCAATGTCTTGGCATATTTTCTTTGTGATACAAAGATATGGTGATTTGTTTGCCATACCTCTAAGCCAAGACAATAGTGTAGCAGCCTGAGATCTGTCATGTCAAATGCCTTCTAAAGATCATTTTTGGTGTTTCAACCGTCGCTTCTGAACTTCCCGTGATAACCAAGTCATCAACATATACATTAATGATCACAATATCCCCCCCTTAATCCTTGAGGTAGAGATTTGGATCATATGGATGGCTAGTGAAGCCATGTTGTAGCAGATGTTCATCAATTTTTGTATATGAGGCCCTAGGAGCTTGTTTGAGACCATATAGGGACTTGACAAGTTTGCATACCTTTTCTGCTTTTCCAGGTGCAACATATCTCTCTGGTTGGGTCATATAGACCTCTTCCTTAAGATCGCCATTTAGAAATGCACGTTTAACATGCATTTGGTGTAGTTTCCAACCAAATTGGGCAGCTAAAGCAAATATCATTGTAGTGGTCTTAATTTTAGCAGTGGGAGCAAATGTTTCCTCATAGTCTATCCCATCTTTTTGGGTATAACCCTTGGCTACAAGTCTGACTTTATGCTTATTTATACTACCATATGCTTTATACTTAGTCTTAAATATCCATTTACAACTAATTGCTTTCTTACCAGGTGGTAGATCTACAAGCTCCCAAGTGTTGTTTTTCCTCAATGATTGATATTTTGCATCCATAGCCTCTTTCCAAGGCTTTAACTCTAGTGCTTCTTGAACAGTAGATGGTTCAAAGTTAACAACAACATAAATCATCAAGGCAAAATTTACCTCATTACGAGCCATGCTGCGAGTCCTTGGACACTGAAGTGGAAGTGTTTGGAACTCCATCCAATTTTGCATCTTGGATGGTACTAGTATACCACTTTAGCAATGGTTTTGTGACATTGGTGGATGTTAATTTACCATCAACATTCTCATCATTTTTCCCATCCATGTTGAATATAGGAACATAGTCTGTAGCAGATGATGATGTAGGAGGAGAACTTGGCTCACTCTTTTCATAAACAATTACATCTCTGCTAATGTAAATTTTCTTTGTGTTGGGATCCAAAAGACGATATGCCTTGGATTCATTACTATATCCAAGAAAAATACATTGCATTGACTTTTCATCTAGTTTCTTCCTTTTTTGTTTAGGAATATGCATATAGGCAGTGCAACCAAACACACGAAGATGAGAGATAGAAGGCTTTACCCTTGGCTATGCTTCGTTTTGGAGTGATGCCATCAAGGGATTTGGTTGGTGCATGATTCAAAAGATAAACTGCAGTGTGTACAACTTCAGCCCAATATTCATGTCGCAACAGAGAATCTTTCAACATACTTCAGACCATCTCCATGATGATTTGATTTCTCCGTTCAACAACTCCATTTTGTTGAGGTGTATATGTTCTAGTCAATTGACACCAAATTCCATTTTCCTTCAGGTATGTGGAGAATCTTGTGTTGGTGTATTCCCACCCTCAATTTGAGCGTTGAACGCAAATGCGAAGATTTGTGTCTTTCTCTACAAGAGCACAAAACTTTCTGAAGTAGGAAAGGCCCTCATCTTTATGCTGCAAACAATATACCCACATTTTTTGAGTGTGGTCATCAACAAACGGCTGAAAGTACCTGTATCCTTTATTGCTCGACGTCATAGGGGCCACATAGATCGGTATGCACCAGCTGCAAAGGTTGGTTGGAATGAAGCTCACTGGAATAAAAGGGTGCTCCATGTTGTTTTCCAGCAAGACAACTAGAACAAACAACACCTGACTTCTCAGCGGGTCTCGTCTCGCAGAAAGGAAGCCCTTTGACCATGTGTTTTTGACTAAGTTTTAGTAAGTAACTATTGCCCATGACCTAATTGACGATGCCAAAGCATAGCGAGATCAATGTCCATAGTCACTAAGGCTTGATGATGAGCAACTATATCAAGCCTAAAGATTCTACTAATTTTAGTAGCACTAGCAACAATTTTTGCAAAAAGGCTTTATTAAAGCCATATTGTGATGTGTGGGTTATCATCTTGTGTATCTTAATATTATTATTGACTGAATTATTATAGTTAAATATTTTTGAACATTCTATTCTGATTTTCGACATGGTACTAGAGCAGTTTGATCTAATGAACCTTTTAGGAGAAGTGTCTGGAAAGCATAAAATAGGAGCAGTTCTAGGAAACAAGGAGAAGAGATTTGAGGTGCAACTCAAAGGACTTTGTGGAAGCCATGGGAGGAACATCAATGTTCATAACTTCATATTATGAGGTATCTCATTGAGAATTGCTTAAAGAGGCTCATGTGTCCCATCAATTCTGTTGCATGAGACAGTGTCAAATTACCATAGTACAGAACAGGGTGCATTCACAAGATGCTATCTGGAACAAATCTGCCTGTTACATTGCCTAGTGGTTGCAGATGTTTGGCCGTTTTTCTTACTGCCTGCTACCTTTCATGTTTTTCTGCTAATCACTATGCTGATGATTTTTCTGGCTGTGCTGGAGGATATAAATGCTGTACTCCTGTAAATGCTGTTGATCACACCCGCCTAACATTGCCAAACTGCCTGCTGCTGTTAAATCTGTGGAAGAATAGTGTCTTGCATAAAGTTAAAGCATGGTAAGTATAAGGTACACATTTTAATATCTCTCATTATGCGAAAGGGTTTACTTAGAGATTAAAGGGAGTTTATAAATTTTCTGTTTTGGTTTTGTGAGTAGAAAGTGAAGTTTGTTTACCTCATAACAAATACAAATAAAAAGATTTGAAGTTCAAATATCTGAAAGCAGAAAATATATTGTAAACTTGTAGGAGATATATAAAGTTTTTTAAGGGGTTATTAATTTAAGGAGTGTGCATCAAAGGGATATTTCATTGTTCCACGGGGATGCGTCGTCCCCCAAAACCTTGTTTCCTCTGTAGGGAGGCATTTCCAAGACTTGGGGCGAAACGTGCACCTACAACACCACCACGTTCGCCACTTCCATTGGGGATGCCCTTGGGTTTCTTGCTATATTGCATATGCCGTTACATACTGATTGCAACCTTTAACTTCTTGTAAATAGATTACATTTCATGGGGCGCTCACAAAAACGTTATATTGCAAATTTTAGCTTGACTCTTTCAATTCACCCCAATTTGTATATTTGTGCCACTCTGCACTGCTACTTTGTTGTCGTTCCCTCAACATCCCTAAATTTAGGACCTTAGTCCCCTTGTCCCTGAATCTTGTCTCCACATCCTTATGTCCCTCGTTTAGGAAACTCTTCGGATTAATTTGTGGGAGGAGGCCTCTACTATTCTAAGGATGGAGTTGTAAAGACATTTTGTGTAAATAGGAATATCACATTGTAAAAGGTGTATTATCAGTTGAGTTAGACACTTTGAAATGAACTTTTTTTTTGTATCATGTCACCCTATGCTTGTACTTTTAGGAGCATCTATGCTACAACTGATAAAGTTTTCAGTGACTCACATGCGACATTAGGTGATAAAGTGTAACAGGTCATAAAGGAGGTTGGAGGTGGTGAAGGTTGGAGGAATTCCACCATCTCAAGCTAGCTCCTCATTGTGAGAAGCACTACTACATTTGTGATCCTTCATGGCACAAGAAGGGCTTGGCTGTATTTGTTGATAGTGTAACCTTTGGAACAGGTGGGATTAGTGATCTACATTGATTTTCTTCTTGTACACTAGAGGAGGGATTTGGTTTTCATAACATTGGAGGAAGTATATTGAAACTTTTGGAGGAAAGTAGGCTTTCAAAGGAGAGTTGTTCTCTCATTTTGTAGGCACTGGAAGAGGGATTTTGACATGCTTGGAGGAGACTTGTTCCCTCACTGTGCATGAAGGTTGGGATATGTTCACTTATGTGGTATAGAGGATTTGGAGAGTTTGATAGTCAAGACATTTGTTTATGTGTGGTTGGTACCAAGGTTCAAAAACTCGGACTCGCCACGGACTCGGCAAACCAAAAAATTGGACTCGGACTCAGACTCGTGAAAGACTTGTCAAAAGGAAAAACCATAGTTTTACATAAAACACAGAAATTAATGCATTTAAAGAACATGAGAGCCATAATTGATACATTACACATGTCATATGAATCTCAAACACTCAATATATGAAATATCATCTTAGTTGCAAACTTTAAAATGTTTAACAGCAGCATAAGTTTATAAATGTTTACAAAATTAGATATAATTTATATGTCCAAATGTGAAAAACAGCAAACTAAAGACTACATCCTCCTCTTTCCTCTTCTAATATAACTCAATTTTTGACACCTTGAACTAGTAGGCGTTGTGGTATGTAAAGGAGGAGTTGTTTCTTCTTCTTCAACATCAAAGTCCTCGTCTTCGTCATCCTCCATCTCAGTAGCATCAGCCAATGCTGTTGCTTCTGCTGCTGCACCTCTCTCTAACTCTGCAATATCTTCTTCAGTGAGGAGGACATCATCACCTTCATCTTGTTCATTGACCATCCAATCACCATATGGATCAATTTTGTCCAAGTCAATGGACTCATGTGAAACACCCTCCACCTTTCTAGTGCAAAGGCAAAGGTTATACTGAATAAAGACAAGATCATTGAGTCTCTTTTGGCTCAACCTATTTCTCTTCTTTGTGTGAATGTTCTCAAATGTACTCCAATTCTGTTCACACCCAGAAGCACTACATGGCTGAGACAAAATATAGATGGCTATCTTTTGAAGATTAGGCATGTTGGCACCATAATTCTACAAAAAAAAAACCATTTAGAAATATTAGAAATTAGAATTGAGTAAAATATGTAAGTTTGTAACAAATTAACAATCATTATCAAGTTTCTAATTTTTCCTTCTAGTATTGAACAAAATGTTTTAATTTTTTAACTTTTACTTGGTTGTTGTTTTTCTCTCCTGTCAATTGCTTGTTGTGAAGAGAAGAGTCTCCCCTTTGCACCCTTGTAGATCTTGAACAATGAATATTTCAAAATTCATAAATAAAAATTGTCAAAGACTCAAAGTCAACAATGAGCATTTCCAAATTCGTGAATCATAAATAAATTATAAGATATAAAAAATATCAAATCTCACCTCCAACTCATCAAGAACCTTGTCTCTCAAGTCACGGTCAAGAACCATCTTATCAATGCATGTAATAACACTTGACATGACTTCCTCGTCAGCCTTAAATGAATCAGAGAAGTAGAATTTCGGTTTCAAGTAGTATGCCAAGGCATGTATCGGTTGGTGGAGCTGGTGTGTCCACCTACGATCAATGATGCGCCAAAGGATTTCATATTTTTTTGAATTTCCACCATGGTAATGTGAAATGGCCTTTGGCATTCCCTCTCCATCCACCATACGAAGAACCCTTACCAAAGGTTCTGCCACCTAGAAAAATGAAAACAAATTTTAAATTATTACAAAATTAACCCCTAAAAAATAGCAAGTAGATTCTTGTATAAATTTTATATTTGGGTTTGTTACTTACCTTGATCAACTCCTCTCCGCTTTTGTTGAACCCATCATCAAAAACAATACTTACTATCTTCTTTGCCTCAGGGTTTTTGGCATATGTAGACTGCAACCAAGCATCAGACACAAAGATTTGCCTAAGATGAGAATTGGCACCAAGAATGATTTGCAATGTGAGGAAATGGCTAGCAAATCGTGTCACTCCTAGTTGCACAAGGTCCTTGCCACTTGTGTGTTTTCTCATCAAAGTGAGGAGCCAAGTATGGTTGTAGATGAATTTGGCAACACTTTTAGCATCTTCAACCACCCTTTTCACCCAACTAATCTTTCCAATATCCTCTAACAACAAGTCGAAGTAGTGTGCAACACAAGGATTCTTTGTAATTTTGGGATGCCTGTCCATAAGCATTCTACTTGCAGATACATATGCAGCTGCGTTGTTCGTGATAATTTGGACAACATTCTCAACTCCAACTCCCTGGATCACCCCATCTAACAAACTGCACAAAGTCTCAACAGTTTTTATTTCCTTTGAGACATCTATTGACTTGAGGAATACCATTGCACCATTAGAAGCCTCCAAGAAGTTTAGGAGAGTCCTATTTCTCCCATCTGTCCATCCATCAGATAAGATGCTACATCCTTTTCTCTTCCAAATTTTTTTATTGATCATCAACTAGAACCTGTGTACTTTCCACCGATTTCTGTAGCAATGGCCCATTGAAGTCATAAGATGTTGGGGCCTTAAACCCCTTGCCTGCAACTATAAATGTGGTAACCAAACCTTCCCAATATGGGCTGCTTGCCGCATTGAAAGGCAAATTGTTGTAGTACCAAAAATTTGCTGCTATCATTGCTTTCTCATGTTTTTCTTTATTCCATCCCGTACCTTCAAGTGAAGGTTGTGCTCCTGGAACATTGCGTGGAATAAAAAAAATTGGGTCTGATGAAGCAAGATTTTGAGTCTCAGTAACTTCATCCTCATTGTCAGCAATAGATGAGTTTAGATGATGATGAAAGGAGGCTGCCCTTTTGCGAGTGCTTGTGAAATGAAAGAGAGTTGAACTGGATGCATTTGGATTCATTGCAGCTAGCATGGCTTGTTTTGTTTTTTGTTTTTCTTCTCTATGCGAGTCATATTTTGCAAGAAGGGCCTTCATGTGTCTAATAATCGTTGGAGTTGTATTGGGGCAGCCATCCACACCTTGTCCAGGTATTCTAGCAAGGTGGTATTTTAATCTATCCACTCCACCTGTCATCAGTTTGCTACATTCCTTGCAAATCACGTGTCCCTTTTTATTTCCTCTTATTCCATACTTCCATGACTCATCTTTCGTTTTTCCCATAGCTGTTACAACATAAAAAAATTTCAAAAAATCAATAGGGTTTAATGGAAAAACAACAAAAAATTGATAATGAATCATCTAATAACAATAGTATTCAAAAACAAGATAAAAATGCAAGAAAATCAGTCAAAAAGAGAAATAGAAATTTTTTTGTTAGCATTTCCCCTTGTTTTCAAGATTTTCTTCATTTCTAATGGAAGGGAAAAAAAAAAAAGTAGAAAAATTCCTTACCTAGATGTAGTTTGCAGATTTGACGTTGATTCTTCAACCTCTCCACACCCTAAAACCCTGCTGTGAGCAAGAAGAAATAGCAAATAAGAGAAAAAATTAAAAAAAATCCATTTTATGCATGTGTTGGGCGTTTGAAATGGGCGACGCGAGTCCACCTCAATGACTTGCGAGTCCCGATGAATGACTCGCGCAAGTCCAAGGCAAAGACTCGCGAGTCGCCTCGCCAAGACTTGTCTGGACTCGCCTTGTGAGTCCATGGCGAGTTGACTCGGCCCGCCTTTGGACTCGCAAGTCTGCACGAGTTTTTGAACTATGGTTGGTACAATCTTTGAAATAGGTGGGGTTAGTGTATCTACTTTGATTTTCTTGTTGTTGTACACTGGAGTAGAGATTTGGTTCCCATGACATTGGAGGAGGGATATCAGCACTTTTGTAGGAAAGTGGACTCTCAAAGGAGAGTTGTTCTCTCATTGTGTAAGCACTAGAGTAGGGATTTATATGGAACCTGCTAGCAGCTTAGCATTGATTTCTATTGGTTTTTTTGATTATGTGCATGGAATGAACTGAGGGTAACATTGGGAAATGAAAAATATCTTGATGGATGTTGATCAAGGTGGCATTTCTAGAGCAAAGTTTTGAACAAACAGTTGTGATAGTGCCCAGGAGGTGACACATCAACGTCATTCATATGTAGTCACATACAGGAACATTGTTAGTATGCAAGGCCTAGCTGATATGCGAAAAAAGGAAAATGAAATGGAGGATATTTTTGATGCTCACTAGCATAAAAAATTCTACAATTAGTCTAATAGCAATGGACCCAATGGGCCAACACAATTGTGAATGGTTTGAACCCTTGAAATATGATTTAGAACCCAAGGAGAAAATTTCTGTAGTAGGGAGTTTTTTTATTCTTTTGAGTGGAGATGAAGAAGTATTTGTTTCTTAGCTTAACTAGTTAACTGAGTGCGATGCTAGAAATGATAATAAGCTTACACCAGGTGTAGAGGTATGTTTCTCGATATTTGGGGGTTTCTTGATGCCTTATGTGAAAAAAATGGATTAATTTGTCTTCCGTGGTTACCCACTCCCTTGAAAAAACAACTGTTTTGAAGACTGAGATTAGACCAAGATGTAGGGAGGTAGATTAAATATTCCTCTTCTGTTAGCACACCACTGCTTGTGGGGGTGGGGAGGGCATCCTTGAGATGTAATTGTCCTGGAAACTGCTGGAGTCCCCTTGCCCTTAAAAGGAAAAATGACCCGAAAATATTTCTCTGCAATTTGAATTTTTCAGTCCCTTCAGTTATCTGGAGTTTGTACCAAAAACCAGTAATTAAAATATATTTAAGAAAGTAATTACCACATTGATGATGCAATTTGGCATAGTAATTTCCTAATGTGTGAGCTGGTGAAGCATGCTTTTAGCTGCTTCCCTTATTAGAAGTGACTCAAAGGATCTTCTAAGGAGAAGATTCTGAGTATTTGCATTAATATATTTTTGATGTTTTGTATAAGCACAACAACATGGAAAATAGTAGCAGTAGTCATCTCCAAGGGACTTCATCCTCGGGGCTTCTTTAAACAGCTTGAGAAGGAAAGCTGATGTTTTATCAAAATACAAAGGTTGTGATGTCCCTGCGTAGTCCAATCGAGTAGATTGTGTGTTGAGAGGAAATTTGTTAGACAATACCATGAAGACATGTCTATCGAGTGCCTTTGAAAACTGTGGAGTTCATAATCGTGTTTATTGGTTGATGGGACCCGTTTTTTATATCACTGTAAGCATGCAGGCGATATTTCAATATTGGTAAGATGAGTATTCCTTCAATATTTATTCAATCAATAATATCGGTAGGGGACTAAGATGGATTTGATACATACTGCTGAAACTACATAATGGACTGTTCATTACCGTTTATTTCTGTGTGTATCTGCAATAATGTGGTACGAGCGAACCATATTGAGATCTGAGAAGTCGGGGGCACAAGTTATGGTGGCGTGTGAGTCTGAATCCAGTTTTGATTTGAAAAGAAAGACATAAACAGTGGAAGGATGTTGGTAATTGCCAACTGCAAAATATCAATTAGATATTCTTTTTTATCGCCTAAAGAAATAAAAACGGTTAGTTAAGGAGGAGAGGTGCAATCAGTAAAGGATAATTAATCATAAGCCAAAGGGTGCAATTTCCATCGTACACCTTAAATTATGCATTACTATACATTTTCAAAGGCTGCATATTTGTTTATGAATAGTAATTTATCTCCAAAGCGGTGTGATTATTAAGAAGGAGAATATATGACTTATTTGAAAGGTTGTGACTATTTGAAAAGAGTTATCTCTTAGGGGATATAAAAAGGGAGATTGAAATCATCCCAAAACATCATTGAATCTTATTTATTTATTTCTCATATCCACTTTGGATCGCTCTCTTAGAGCATTTGGCTTCTTGGCATTAATCGGTGGCATATAGTCCAAGGATCGCTATCAGGAACAATGCGGACATTTCACATTTATAAACTTCAGATCAGACACAGCAATATCATTGCTATAAGCGATGATTGGAGACATTGCACACTTATAAGGAATAGATAAAAAACAGTAATATTATCGCTATAAGCAAAATTGAAGACAAATTGCATGCATTTAAGAATCAAGATCAGAAACAGCACAATTGGTATATGTGATATTGAATATACTTGCTTATATATAAATACAGATCAGATATAGCAATACATCGCTGTAAGCGATATATTTGCATTCTCATAAAGATAGATGAGGAGCAGCAAGATACCTCTTTGTTATAAGCGATAGAAGGAGATTGAAGTATATTTCTCAGTGACATATTGGAGACAGCTTTTAACAATGTTGATTGCACTAATCATATTGCACAATTCATCTTGTGTAGCAGAAGTGCAAATCAGATATATAGATCAGAGATCATCCTTGCATAAGTGTAATTGATATACAGAGATAGCAGTGATACTTTATCTTGTATATCATATAAAATCATTTATGAGTGGTATCATAATTCATCATTCTTGCAATTAAGTAGCATCAATTATCATCTTTTTAAGTGTTATTAGAGTCTTTTTGGAAAGAAGTCTCTTGCAATTGAACTTTGTGAGTTAATTGTCCCTATTTCCTAAGTATTAACATAAGGAGACATTACAAGTGGTATCGGAGCATTGCAATTTGATAGTTATATTTCATTGTTCCTAAAAAGGGACATTACAAAGGTTCATAGGCTTGCAAATAATTAGAGTTTTTACTTTATATAGACTGTAAAATAATTTCTACTGGATGGATTAGTTTGAAGCATGTGATTGTGCATATGTTACATGGCATCTACTCAAAATGTCTATGTTCTTTGTAAAGCTTGACCTGCTCTTAAATAAGATGCGGTAATAGTCACGGTTAACTTAGTTAGCCACCAGGTGAAACCAGTTTGATTTTTCTTATTTGTCATCCTGCATGAAGTTTTCCTTCATTAAAATTAAGCTCATTAATCTGTTACTCTGCAATATATTGATTTTTCGGATTTTTTAATGCATTATTGGTTGTTGGTTCAATCGATTCGTTGTGTCAGTAGTTTAATATTTACAGTATGACTTGAAAACTTTACATAAAAAAGGACCTAGATAAATTGCTATTTCTTATACATTTTTTTATAACGTTGTTGTAGCTATTATGTTATATTTGTACCACTGTCCTGCTGTCCCCAAATTTGATTCCATGGTTCCTCCATCCCCAAACCCATCTCTGCATCCCTCAGTCCCGCCATTCTGAAGCTCCGTGGAACACTGATATTAGCTAGCTGAAAAAGGAGGAAGCAAGATATTATTATTGTCATAGTTTGCCAGTTATAATTACATTGACGTAATGCAAATGTTGAGGCCTATGTAGCCTCCTGTTACTTCTTGCCAATATTTTCTGTAGCCAACATGGGTAGAACTGCACCGTGGCTTCTTGCAGAATGTCATTCATGTCAGTAGCCTCTATTTTTTATTCTTATGGTGTTGTATGGTGCTTGAATTTCACTGCTTGCGGAATGCCATTTGTTTCATTGTCCCATATTATTTTATGTTGCCTGGTGTTGTAGGGGGAGGTGAAATAGTAGTCTTGTATTTATTATTCATTTATTGAACACAATGTATGATTTACATTGGAATAATATGTGATGATTTATAGGCAGAAGTTAATGCATTTGGTTCTACATTGACCATATTTTAGGAGTTGCTAAACACCTAAATTGGACCTCAATGAACCCATGAATATTTTTCAATCCCAACGTACTGAAGTTACATAGCAAATTTTTTTTTTGGATGTGATTACCATCTATTTTTTTGAGTAATTTGTATTTGAAGGGTGTTGTCATTGTTGCTTAAATTTGTCTGTATAATGTAGAGATAGCAATATGTTCATAAAATCTGAACTACACTGTAAGATGTATTTATCATTTTTCTTAGCCCATTGTTTGTGCCTTACAGATACAAAAGGGGAGGTGGTGGCCTGCTTTCATTGTGATGCAGTCTGATCAACGGAAGAAAAATAATGTGAGTCTGAATAAGGGGTTGGAATTAGCTGAGCTCATTTACTCTGATGATTCAACAAAGGAGTCCAAACTTGTGGATGCAAGGTATGGGGTCTGTTTTAGTGTTTAATATGCATGTTACAATTATTTTGGTTTATCCCTCTACAGATCTTTTTTCTTTAATTTGGTTAGAAGCCTTGCAACATGAATAAGTTTCTTTGTTGTTTTATAATACATTGGCCACCATTTATAACATAATCATTCGGAAACGACTTTTGTTTAAGTTATTTTAGAACAAAACATTGTTGAAATGTGAAGCCTATTATTTTGAAAGATCTATGTTTGATAGGTTTGGTATGTTAATATTGATAGGTTCGGTACGTTATTATTTTTTAAAATCATAAGGTCATATGATAATTTTTCCAGGTCTGTTCGTCCATTTGGAGAAAACTATGAGCAACTTAAAAATATTCAAAATAGCAAGTGCTTTCTAGATGCTGTTAGTAAAGCATATAAGCTATATCAAGATCACATGCAAAAGGTGAGGCTACTTTTTGAAATGGCAATGATAACTCCAACATCTATGCTATTCTGCACTCTATTTCTGTGTTGCCTTTTTCTCTTTGACACCAAATTTTTAAGTGGGCTTGCAGAAAAATCAAGTTGAATCATCAAGACAAGAAGAAGAAGCAGTTATTCCTTTACAGAAGGATGGAGCCAGAGGAAAAAACATGGATGGAGTAGCTCAAAAGTCTGATGAATTCTTCCCTTATACATCCTTTTACTCCTTGAAAAATGAATGCCAGGCTTGTGTCAATTTTGGATAATTTGCTTGCATTTTCTGATCTGGAATTTTTTTTCAGGGTCTTTCTAATCTGTGTAATTAGGTTCTGGGTTATATTTTCTTTCCTTTTGATGAAAAGACAAAGTATGAGATGAAAAAGGGTTGGGGTTACCTCTAACAAATTGCCATAGACCGTAGCTGTATTGAGGAGTGGAGTGCAGGAAAGCAGTCTAGGATTACAATATCTGAGGGTGACCTAGAATTACATAGAACAGTGTAAGGAAGACCATATAGTATCCTAGAAATTAGATTGCAAAGCTAACATTTGTGGAGAATTTCGGGGAGTTTTAAGAGATGGCCCTGTGATGTGATTAGTCAAGTGATTTTTTACTTGGACTTGCCAAATAACTTGTTAGTTTTGATGTTTGACTCAGCTCACAAATTTATGATGAGTTACTCACCTTTTTGATGAACTGAGTAACTTGGTGAGTACGCAGAACTTTTGAAATATGGTTGATATCAGACGAGTACTAACCTTTTTGAAAAACTGACTAATTTGGTGAGTACTCACAGAACTTTTGAAATATGGTTGATATCAGAAAAGCCTTCGTTGATTATAGACTGGCTCTTACAAACTTAGCTTTTGCAACAAACATGATGCATTTGTTGTTCTATTAGGTTAATCTGTTTCGGACTGTATTTTTATCAATTAGCTAAAGCCCTATGTTGTTTGTTGTGTATGTGGATACATAAATATTGTTGTGGGAGAGTGTCCTTGTTGAATTCAAGGATTCTGATCTTGGTGGTTAAGCTTGTGTTGATGAAGATTATATGAAACTTTGTTTTACTTTTTAGCTGTTTTAAAGCTAGTTAGTATTTTATATGAAGAGCTTTGATGTGTTTGATCTCAATAGGTAGAATTGGGTGGAAAAGTATTGCATCATCTACAAATTGATAACCCAAATATCTTTTCCCCCTATCAGTAGTAGGTAGATCATGAATTTTGTAGTTTTTTTGTAAATGACCCATGCCATATATTTGTAAATGACACACAGCATTGTCAATTGATTATATTCAGGAAGAAAAAACAGTTAAGCAAGAAGGTTTCACACCCTGACACCCACCATTCTCTTGCTGAAGAATGTGAAGTAGAGGTATTTTCCTTGACTAATGGTCTCATGATATTATGGTTATTGTTAGCCATATGTAGCAGATATGCTCAGAAATTGCAACTGTTGTTTTTCATTATAGATGATGCATCATGATTTTTTTTTGTTTTTTTCAAAATAACATTTATGCCTGCTGGAATGAAATGTATACAGAGTTCTATGAAGCTCAGGAGCACAGTTTGGACAAATTTTGTTGAAACAGAAAAAGATTGCAATGCTGATTTACCATCGCCAGTGCAGATGCGTGCTTCTAGTGTTAAACTTACGAGTGATCATATTATTAACAGTTGCCAAATATGTAAAGAAAGCGGGGAGCTCCTGTACGTTGCTCAGATTACTAGTGCTTTTCTTGATGTTCATTTCTAAAACTGACTAATCATGTCCAATAATCTGAGGGTTGTTTTTATTAAAATTTACCATGCAACTATCATTTGAATGGTTGTAACAGTAGCTTCATGTTTAACTGTCTGTTTGCTTTATTCCTAAGCTTGGATATTACGATTCTGTTTTTGTGCTACACATTTGTCTATTCATAAATTTCCACACAATTCACAACCTTATGCCTGGCAGCCTTTAATGTTGTATGTTAGTGCATCTAGATTCTTTATGGGTGCTGTCAATAGTTGACATGATGGATCGACTATGTTGGCATGATCTATAAAGTAGCTGACAAATGCCAATTTGAGGAAGGCATTTAATTTATAATTGTTATTTTAATGTTACTGCCATTTCTCTCATCACATTCTGCTAATCATCATAAAAATTGTGGTTCTAGCAGGTGCTGTGATGGGCAAAATTGTAACATGACTTACCATCTCTATTGCCTGAAACCTCCATTGGTGCGAGTTCCTCTTGGTGAATGGTATTGCCCAACTTGTGCATATAGAAGAGTATCGCACGGTGTGCATTCGGCTTGTAAAGGAATTGAATCGATATGGGAAATGAAAGATCTTGATGCTGGAGAAAATGAACTTGGAAAGGTAACTGAAAGGGATGTCACAATAGGAAGAAAAGTGCATCACAATTTTGGGAAGGAACACAATGGTTTCTTCAATCCTAGTTCAATGTCAGTGAAAGATCAGAGGGAGAATAATAGAAATAAAGAGGAGCTATGCTGTGATTCTGTGAATGTTGGACAAAATGAGCTTCCAATTAAGACTACAAATAAAACAAACTCTAAAAAGCAAGAGAAGATTTATTTTGTTAAATACAGAGGGCTTTCTCATCTTCATAACCGCTGGGTGAATGAAAAGTTGCTTATTAATGAAGCACCAAAGAAACTTGCCAATTTCAAGAAAAAAAGAAAGGAAGGAAAGGTACCGATAAGACATCTCCTGTTTTGTTGTTTTCAAATTTGAATCAATTAAAATAGTCATTTTTAAAATTTATAAACTAGAAGTGTTTTGGCCTTTATGCTTTTGTATATTTGTGGAAGCTGCTTTCTTTCAGTTTAAGGATAGATTTTTTATTTTTAGTATAATACAAAGAATATTTTTGCAGGCTCCTAAATGGAACCCTGAATGGACTGAACCACATCGGCTCATACAGAAGAGATCATTACTCTGTGTGAATCCAGAAGAACAGGGGGAAACAAGTGCAGATTATTGTGTTGAATGGTATGTCAAATGGAAAGGTTTAGGTTACGATCAATGTACGTGGGAACTAGAAAATACAGACATCCTAACTTCAAAATCTGCTAAGGAACTAATGAAAGCATATGAAATTCGCTCAGAGGAAGCACAACGTCGAGCGAGTACTCAGCAAGCAGTGAAGGTTGTTGTTAACCCACAAACAAATAATCGTGCTGTCTGGCTTTCTCTGAAGTATATGGGAACATGAAAGTGAATCCTAATTAAAAAATAACTTGTATTTGTGTCAAGTAAAATGACTATGAAGAGGAAGCATGATTGGTTCGAATAGCTCTAGCATTTTTGTTTTCTTTTTATTTCTGTTTGGCTCTTGGTTTTCATGAATGCTGTTTTTCTTCCCCACCTTGAAGGCTAAAATGGTGTGTTTTGGAAACATAAATGAGTGTATTTTAAGCTATAAATGATATCTTAAATTACAGTTTCAGCTTAGTCTGTTATTGAATTTTGTTCTCTTGTCTATTCTCATTCTAGGAGATGAATTTACTCATTTTGCATGAGCATAGATATTCATTACCTATTCTTTATCTATGGGCCTCCTGTGGAGCATTAGATCTGTAACTTGTAATCAACATTGGCTTTCCTTCAAAAAGAACAGGATGTTGGGAAAAAGAAACCTAGATGAATTTCAGACTGTAACCTTGATTTTACCAAGTTTATCCACCTCCAGGTAGAGCATATAGTAGCAATAAAGGGCATCTAAATTGAGCCAACTGATCCATTATCACTAGAAAGGCCGAGTTGTGGCAACAAAATCACCTAAATGCTGAAATTAAATTTAATTAATTGCTTTAAATTAAATGATAAGTTTGATATTGAAACTCAAATCCACTAGGAAATGCATGAACTTGTTTAACATACTTTGAACAAATTTTCACTTGGGAAAACCCCAGTTTGGGAGGAAAAACTCGGCTTGATAGGTGCCCAATAGCAATACTATCTGATTCATTATTAACAAAAAGTTCATTGTGGAAAGAGTAATACTGTGCTTGGTTCTATCCATCCTGTCTTAGAATGAGCTACACATTTTTTCCTGGTCCATGCGATTGCTTTATCCTCATCCTGTCTTAGAATGAACTACGCATTTTTTCCTGGTCCATGCGATTGCTTTATCCTCCATACTCATCCAGCAGCCTTCTCTTCTCTTTCCTCCTTTCATAAAGAGGCCCTTTATCCCTGAAAAGCTTAATGAGACATATGGTGAGGAAGCAATGCTTCTACCTTCTCTTCGGAGTATCAATGTGCTGTTCACAGTTTGTTGTTTGAGCCCCACGCCAGGACTCATGAAATGCTTTCCTGGACTCTCTCTGCTTCTGCTAAAGTACTTTGTCCTCATGGAGTATTGCCCTCGTCATCCACTATGCCTTACACCGAAGGTACAGCAAACTCATTTATGGATGGCTCCTAGAGTTGGAGATGTTCACAATTGACAATACAGCGGATTTTCATGTAAGGAGGGAGATTTAACTGAAATCCGTTCCCCCCAACTGCCTCCAAGATGTTAGATGTTGGGTTTTTATTTTTCTTGACTTGTCCTTGCATCTGTTTTTCACCTGGGGTCATGATTCTACATATGATGTTGGTCATGTCTCTCCTTGTACTTCAACATATTCTATACTAGCTGCATATTCATGTTGAGTTTGCTTGCATGTATCCTCTCAATGAGTTTTGTTGCTTTTGTCACCTCAGTGTCTAATCCTTCTTGCTCACCCTTCCGCTCAAGTGCAATATTCAATGGACCAATTAGTAGATACCAAAAACATACCTCAAATGGTGATTGACCTGTAGAGGAATGGATTGCCTTGTTGCGTGAGTGCTGATGTAGGGAAAATACTTGTCCCGAGTCTTTGGCATCCTGCTGTTGTACCCCTACATGAGCTGTACCAATGTTCTATTCACCAGTTCCATTTGTCCATTTCATGTGGATTAAAGATTGTGCTTTTCCGAAGCTTTATATCCTTTTTTTCCATAAAGTGGACCAAAACTTGCTCAAAAAATGAGCATCATGGTCTGCTATAATTAATCTTGGTAGACTATAGTGCACCCAAGATTTATTGAAAAACAAATATGTTGTCTCTCCTGATTATTGTCATCTTGCATGGGGATAAGCTGCACATCTTGCTGAACCTGTCCTCCAAAACAAATAAATAGTCATTACCATGCTTTTTAGCTGGTAGTCCACCAAACAAAAAAGCTTTGGAAAGATTTTAAGATATGTGTACGTTTCTTATTTCCACATGTTGTATTTTTTAAACACGATATAACTTGCATCTTCTAATGAATTTTGATACTTCTAGCTGCATTCAAGGCAAATATACATACCTTTCCAACACCAAAATGACCATCCACTTTTGAGGTATGTGCCTCTTTCATAAGTAGAAGATGTTGAAACCTTGGCATACATAGTTTGCCCAACTTATCAGTTGTCCTTCCTTGAGGTATGAGGCATTCCATTTTTCACATCTTGTTCTCAGAACTATTTGCACTTCTCCCTAAAATTGGAGGCTGCTATATACTTCGTTTTAAGCATCTCTAGGGCTGACATGAGTTTTGCAACAGGTAGCCTAGATAACTTAGTTGCCATTACATTTGCACTTACCTTATTTTATTCGATGACAGTGATATTGTTCTAGAAAACCCATCTATTTGTGATGTTATGCTTGGTTCAACTTGTTTTGAGTTTGCAGATGTTGTAAAGGTTTGTGGTCCATGTGCACAACTGTTTCCTTGGAAAATTTACTTGATTGCTTGGACCAATGCATATAGCTCAGGGTTGTACATTGGGCAGTTCCTTAGACTGGTTTACCACACCTTATAACAAGACAAATCCCATGGCATACTAAAACTAGCACCAGTCTCAGTTTCAAAGGGCATTTGCAAATTAGGTAGATCTTACTGGAGTATTGCAACTTGTATCCATCAATGCTTCAAAAGTTCAAGCATGTTCACTACTCCAATGAAATGCTTGATCAATTTTGTAACTTCTAACTTAATGTATAAGTGCAGCTATGGAAGAGAAGGTTGGAATGAACTTACACATATTGTGTAACACCAAGAAATTTGTTGTTTTTGTGGCACTCCTTGGCATGGGTTAATTCTTGAAAGACACCACTTTTGGGGGATCTGCTAATCACTCACATTCTCTAACCATGTGACCTAAATATGTCAACAATACTTTGGCAAACTCACACTTCTGCAAGTGGCATAATAGCTGTTTTCCTTCTAATACTTGCAAAGTAGTCTCAAATGCATTAGATTCTCCTCCCATGATGCACTAAATATTAAAATTTCAGGTAGGTATACTATGATGCGTGTCTATTAACCTTCTCAAGTCATCATTCATTAAACACACAAATGTAGTGGATACATAACATATTTCAAAAGGAAGAACAAGTCATTTGAGCAAATCTTGTTTTCTCTTGAAGGCAGTTTTCCGCATATCCTTCTCCTCCACTGTCATTTGATGGTATCCTGATTTTAAATCCAATTTTGTAAAATACTTCCCATGTTGCAAGTCTATCATGTCATGTATTCTTGGAAAAGGATTTGGGTCCTTAATAGTGTTCTTGTTGAGAGCACAATAATCTATACACATTCTCCAAGTGCTTGCCTTTTTTCTTAACATCACTATGAGTGATCCTCTTGTTGAAGTGGTGGGGCATATCATACCTGTTGATGGGTGTTTTTTGACCACACCAACAAAAAATAAAGTGCCAAAGACTCTCTATCCTCTCTTGAACAAAATCACCACGTATGCTAAGATTGCATAGAAGATCATATAGGTGACTCCAAGGTTCAAATTGCGAACTTGCGACTTTAGTGTGGATGAGCTTGTTTGGCTTTGATGTATGCCAGTTATGCAAGGGGACTTACACTAATTCACTTAGATTTATCAATTTTACTCACGAATGATGTAGCAATTTGAGTGCATCAACTACTCCTAACTTCTATTTGAAATAAAGTGCAAATGGGATGAGGGCTTAGAAATCTAGACTACATCTAATCCTACCAATGCAAGACGATGTTGAAGTTGTGGTGAGACCAAACTAGTCCTAGCTTTGCCAATTCAACTACGCTAAGGAGAGTGCAATCTTCAATGGATTCAAGTATGATTCTCAGATTACCTATGCTCATCAAAACCTATGCACATTCTAGACCTTCCATTTAGCAACTTTCAAGTCAGTTATACATGTGGCAAAAGTCTTTTCCCATTCAATTCCACTGTTTCAACAAGTAGTCATGAAAGTTTCAAATGAAGCAACACTTTTCAAATGTTGTTTCTTGATGGAATCGGTGGCTTTGAAGTGGATGGCATTGATCTTTTCCTTCAATGTTTCTATATCCATCTCTTCACTTGTGCATTTATCAATCTTGATCATCTCTGTTATTGACTCAAAGATTTCATCTTGGATTTCTTGGACTGATTCCTTTAACTCTTGGCATCCACACCTCACTCTCTCAAGGGTATCTCGTTCAGCTACCAATGCACAATACCATCCACAAAGATCAACCTTCTCATCCACTTTCATCACCTTTTCTTTTACCAACACCTGCCTGGCAACATCATTTAACACTCACAACCGTAGGATAGTTGATGAATTGAAATTCTTCACATATCATGTGCAAAGCTTGAATTCTGCTTTGAATGGAAAGAACCACCTCAAAACTCTCCACAAATTCCTCAATCAATTGATTTGCATCATTGTAGATTTCCTCGATCCATCTCTTTGTCTCTTGAGTTGTTCTTTTCATAACCTCTAAATTATCAATTGACTCTCTTGGAAGTGTGATAGGAGGACCAAATGCTTGATCGTTCTGTTGTATTGGTTTCATCAAGTGCTGGATATATTCTTTTAGCTGTCTAGCCTCTTCCTTATATTGCCTCTTCTTTTCAACTTTTGTACTCAATCTTTCTTCTAAGACTTGGATAGATCCATGTGAGTTCTTAATCTCTTGCTTACTTGTTGTCCCCAAGTCATGCACTATGATGTCATAATCCTGTGGGAGAATATCTTCCTTCGCCCTGTCGACCCTTGGGATGGCATTCTGTACGGTGCAAGTGCTTGAACTATCCCTGATGATCTCTGAAAACTTCTCCATTAGCCTTATCTTCTTTTCTTTCCCAATCTTCTCTAAAAGATTCTCAATGTTGTCTGCTAAATTTATAGATAAGATTATATGGCGTTTAAATATTCTTTTCAAAATCCAATTTATATATAATAAATTCTCAATTTATATGATATATATATAAACAAAATATATATATATATATATATATATATATATATAATACTGATATAGTAATAAATATATATAGATATATTAATAATCAAAATATTTCTAAGAACTGATTTATTGAATGAATGAGACTTGTATTGCACTTTGGTATATACTTGTCTTCATTCGATTAAGAGAATGGTATATATATATATGTGTGTGAGGAGCCATGCTGATAGATAGACATGTCTCCACGGGTGGAGACATGTCTTTCTATCGGCATGCCTCCCCACAATGTCTCTTTAAACAAACACCGATAACTAACAGTGATTACCCAAACTGATAAATCGGTGTATGAGCTCGTTTAAACAAATTGATACAAATTGGTATATAAAACATGTTTAAAACAACCGATACAAATCGGTATTAATGCCAAGTTGATAAGGAAGGTATACCAATTCTAATCGGTGATTAATATCGGTTTACTTTTTGAATTCGATGAAAATAGGGATCGGTTAATATATTCAATCTCATTAGATTTATATAATGAATTTGATGTCATTTGATCTTGATCTATTAATAATATAAGAGATTAATTGCAATTCTCTTTAATTATGAATATAAATGTATGTGTATGTATTAATGTATATATAATAATAATAATATCTATTATTATTATATATATATTGATATATCATAATTGATCTATTCTGTTTATTATATTTTTATCTGATCAAAGTTACAAACATCAACATTCTCAACTGGCTGTTTCTTCATAGCTGCTTCTTTCTTTAACATGTCTCTCAACCATGCAGGTGCAGTGTATTCTCCTAATTCATTATTTGGTTCTCCCTCTTCTCGATATTCACCTCCTTGATCATCTTCTTCTTCTTGATTTTCCGTTGGTGCCATATCTCATTGAAGTTCTCATTCGGGAAGCCCATCTCACCTTCTTCAAGAAGATCATCAATATTTTCACATTAGTATGTTTGTCTAACAAATCTTTTTGCATAAGTCGGAACTTTGACTTATGCTAGCTTTTGATTCTGTCACAACTTCTTGAGGTCCTTCCTTGTCTGTGGTAGGCGGGATCTTTTCTTGCGTTGAAGAAGCGCTAGCTTTTGATTGAGTGGCACTTGATTTCTGCCTCTTGGGTGGCATTCCTTGACTTGGTGTTTCCTTCCTTTTCGTGTCTTTAGTTTGTGAAGCCTTGTCACTGTTCTTTCTTTTCTTGCTATTTTCACCCTTTTGCTTATCACTGACTTCTTGCGGCTGTTCAGATGATTCTTCCTCTAGCTCTTCCACGTCCTTCATCAATTTATAAGTCAACGGGATTCCTCTTTTCCTCAAATTTTCCATCTGTTTTTTGAACCATTCTTTAGAGAAGAGTGTGATTGGTATCATTAATGTCTTTATATCAATATCATGATCTTCTAGCTAGTTAATGGGTTCTAACTCTTGGCCTTTCATTATTGCAAAATCTTTTCTAATAAGGTTGTCATCATCCCCTAACTGATTAGGAACCTGAGATTGTTGCCACTTGTATTTTCTAATCATTTCCACGGTTAATCTTGAAAACATTCCTTTTCTCACCTAGAAATTGTTAGCAGCATCTGCCCAATAATCTTCTAAGTGTGGCACATGTTTGTATTTGTTTACATAAGCCTTCCTAATCTTCCTGTTTGGAGTGAAATTCCTCCTTGCACCATAGGATCCCAATGCGTAATACACAAATTCTTTCTCTGTTGCCTCTGCTGCTTGAAGTGATGGACAAGTTTCTAATGAATTTCCAAGGTGAAATGGAAATTTAACAACTTGCATTGATAGATCTGCAATCTGAGATTACAATTAATGTTCAAGCTACTACAATCAATAAATACAATCAAGATGGAGCTCAAGAAGCCTTGCACCCTTGTCTTCTAATGACTACTCCGCGTTGGAAGTTGTAGAAGGGTGATGGCATGTGATCTCTGTTGTTAGATCTCTGATTACTAATGTGCGGAGAAGAAAAAGTTTACCATCCTCAAGGCCAATTAAAATCTTGAGGGACAAACTGCCCCTTGCGCCACCTCACTTTACTAGCGCTTTGATGAGCTAGGGGATCAAGACACTAAATACGATGGAGTTTTGACAAACTAAGATATTAAATGGGAATAAATTAAGATGATTGGAATTAACTAAGATGCTATATGCAAATAAACGTGAATAACTAAAGGAGACTAACAGATAATAGTATTCTGATTATAGAAACCAAAAGAGCACACTATGAAGACCAATCGCTGCACTGTATGAGCTCATTGCCTTGGACACCAGTGTGGGTCAAGGACGACAATGCAGATGTGGGATGAATGTGTGGTGCGCGTATGCCCCGTATGGACAGAGTATAGGGGACAACTCAGAAAACGAGGAAACTAACAGAATAGTAAAATGACAAGAAACTAAACTAATTGAAACCGAATGCAATAGCAAAGTATGATGAAAAGTACAACTAAGCTAGAAAACACAGAAGGAGGTAAGAGGTTACGCTGGAATTGATGGTTGATGAAGTTGTTGAGTGACACTCATTTCTCCACAAACCTTCACCACAACGAAGCAAAGCTCGACAAGATGAAGCCAAGAACGATCGATGAGTGCCAAATGTGAGATGAGGTGAGAGCCACCAAGTATGAAAAATCTGTGTAGAGATCTTGTAGAAATTTGTCCAAAATGTGAAGAAGGCCTAAAAGTGTGCAGAGAGATAGAAAGCGAGTTAAAAAGGCCAAATGAATGTTCAAAATGGAGAAACTTGAATTTGGGCGTTGGTGGGCGATGGATTTGGGCAATTTGTAATACTCCAATGGTAGGTTGCACGTTTGGAGATTCACAGACGAGTGTGCGCCGTGTGGTCGTCTCTAAGGCGTGGAAGCATCCTATGCTGTCCAGGCCACATGGCCAAGATTCTGATCAGGTAGATTCTGATCGTGTATGCCCCGTATGGACAGAGTATAGGGGACAACTCAGAAAACGAGGAAACTAACAAAATAGTAAAATGACAAGAAACTAAACTAATTGAAACCGAATGCAATAGCAAAGTATGATGAAAAGTACAACTAAGCTAGAAAACACAGAAGGAGGTAAGAGGTTACGCTAGAATTGATGGTTGATGAAGTTGTTGAGTGACACTCATTTCTCCACAAACCTTCACCACAACAAAGCAAAGCTCAACAAGATGAAGGCAAGAATGATCGATGAGTGCCAAATGTGAGATGAGGTGAGAGCCACCAAGTATGAAAAATTTGTGTAGAGATCTTGTAGAAATTTATCCAAAATGTGAAGAAGGCCTAAAAGTGTGTAGAGAGACAGAAAGCGAGTTAGAAAGGCCAAATGAATGTTCAAAATGGAGAAACTTGAATTTGGGCGTTGGTGGGCGATGGATTTGGGCAGTTTGTAGTGCTCCAATGGTAGGTTGCACGTTTGCAGATTCACGAACGAGTGTGCGCCGTGTGGTCGTCTCTAAGGTGTGGAAGCATCCTATGCTGTCCAGGCCACATGGCCAAGATTTTGATCAGGTAGCGACAAAGCGGGATGAGTGGATGCGAAGGGATGATGTGGAATTTCATGTCCTAGGCTAAGGTAGGGGAGCTATGCAATGACAATTTGCACTAGGGTGCAAATTCACGATACTACAGAATGATATTATTGCCACTCTATGGTTGATCAGTTGCGGTTGTTGTATTTCTGATATATGCGATCTCAATGTCTTCGCCAATGTACCTTTGATGTAGGGAGTCTCTAATGGCTTTGCTGCTATGACTTTGATATGGGGTGATCTTTGGTTGGATCACAAGCTATCATTTATATGCAGCGATTTTCAGTTGGAATAAAATGTTGCATCTTCGCTGCCTTATATGTTCCATGACCTTCGGATGCAAGGCAAGGCTATGTTACGTATATTGCCAATTATTATATGCTTTCAGAAGTCTATGGTTGTCGTTGTAGGAGCCATTGTGACAGATTTGTGTGCTCCTTTTCTACTGTCATTGATGAATGTATATGAATATCCGTATCTATAATCACAACAATATGGATGTGCGGAGATACGAGTATGAATATGTGCCATTGTCCTTGTTACTGTAGAAGTATGAATCCTAGTGGTATGAAGATATATGTCACTATTATGCGAACTCACCACCGTCACATGTATATGATCGCTGCTCTTGCTTTGATCAATGTCGATATGCAATGTGAATCGGTGGTGCAAAATGATAAGATCATTGATCTCTAGATGAAAGTATGAAATGCTGATGATGTTACCAATCTATCAATCTAATTTGGTCTCGAAGATACTAGACCAAGTTGGTATCGATGGTAGACTAGGGATTCATTTCAATGAGGAATTACAAAGACAAATGAATATAAAGTTGATCGATGATTATGATGCTCTCACAATGCTGATATAAATATGATATTGTTTTATTGCAAAGCTAGCAAGTCAGCTAGTAATATTATGGTTCCACAATATGAATTTTAAATAGGTTCGTGCCCACGGAAGGTGATGCCACAAGTATGCCACCCAATATGGGCCCCCTTGCAACACTTAATAGCTCACGGGGAGCCATATGAGCTATAAGGGAAAATTATGCATTGGTCCCGCTTAAGAGAAAGGGGACATGACATATTGCATGATTTTTTTTTCTGTAAATCATGGAGGGTTTTTACATGATTTCTTCCCCAAAAAAGGGGTTTTCTTTGGCTATTTTTGATGATTTTTTGATCAAATTGTGGGTATTTTACCATTTTTCTACAAAATGAGGGTTGATGATGATTTTTTCACAGAATTGTGTTATTTCAGCAATACATCAAAGGTTTGATGATTTTTCCACAAAATCATGGTGTTGTTTTGCAACAGTTTCTTTTGATGATTTTTGGCAAAATCACAGTTTTAAAGTTTTTGGCTAATTTTAATCAACAAAAATTGAAGTTTTTTTGAAGTTGATATCTGTTTCTGTGCCTCTGGAAAGTGGGAGGGATGGGTTGGGTGGAAGGCATTCAACTTGTTCTTGGTCATATGAGGAAGTTCTGTAGAAAGTGGCTGGCTGTTCAGAAGTCCAACTAGGGAGGGTCTTAGAAGCAGGCTCATGTCGCAAAATGTTCTGAAGAGAAGCAATTGTGTCCAAATGCCTTGTAGATTATGTCAAGTCTTTTGTAGGGTAGTTAATAGAATGACCATTAAGGGAGGTTATTATAGTAATATTGTAATATTTAGTATAATTGTAATGCAAGTAGCTTTACTTTAAGTCAGTCAATTAGTTTTTAGTAACTTTCTGTTTTTTAAGTTGTTTCGTTAGTTTAGTAACTTTCTATTCTATCTTTAGTTCTCGATCATTTCTGTTATGCAAAAGTCTTTTTGTAATTGCTTGTTTAAGGAGTACTTCTTTTCTTTGTTTAATATTGAATATCTTAATCAGTTATCATTTCAACAAGAAAATGATCTAAGATTGTTTATAGAAGTATCATTTCCAATAGTTAGTTATCATACGAAGAAAAAGACCCAAAATCACATCTAACAATACCTTGATTTGTGAGAACCATAGTTTGCATACTCAAACTTGATTTGGACTTGGTAGATCAAAAGCTTTTTGACTTGAGAAAACCTGACAACTTAAAAAATACTTAAATTTCTTTAAAATGTAACTTTTATTCAAAATATAGTAAAAAATGTACCAAATGAATCTATTTGAGGTTTGGTGCTAGTGCCCCTAGTGCGGCTGAGGTAGAACACCCCCATTAGGGCTTTGGTGTGAACCTCCCATTGTTATGCATCTTTACCTTGGGAAAATGGGGATTATAAAGCTGGAGAATGACCTTTTCAATGTCTATTCCATGTTTTTCTTGTGTTTGGTAGAAAATCTTTGCATATCGTGAGTTTTGTTGCATGGACTTGTCAAGTACTTACTTGAAATTGGCCACTTTACTCATTTAATCTCACCTATAGCTTGTTATATAAACGAGTTTTCCTTCAGTAACAAAGGTTGAAATTTTTTTTCTCAATACTTGGCTGCTTGTTGAGTAGTTAAATTATAGGTAACACAATAAAAAAAATAACTTTCATGTCAAAGAACAAAGCATCTATAAGAGACAAAGTGCTAACTAGGGATATCAATTGACAACAATTACTATTCATGTTTGTGAAGAAAAGGCCATAATCGGGGACCAGTTGTGAAATCTGGAAGAGAGGTAGGATATTTGATGCATGAGAAGCAAAACAACGTAAGACCACAATAATGTGAAGTAAAACATAATTTAACTCCATGGTGGACATTTTGGCCCTATCTTGGTATGGTTTTGGACAAGGACCTCTTTGTACTTAAATTCAAATTTAAATTAACGCGGTGTACATTTTGAGCTTATTTTGGTATGGTTTAGGACAAGGAACTCTTTGTATTTAAAATTAAATTAATTCGTGATATTTCTTTACATGTTAACTGTTAAGTTGATGCTGGTCTGAAATGGATATGGTATGTTCTCAAAGAGCTATGGCTGTTGTACCATGGAGGGGAGCTTTGTAAAATATATCAGTGTGTGCTGCTGAGAATTTGTAGGCGCTTTCATAATATTTCCGTGGATATTGTAATAATGGGCAAGCTTAAAAGTCTGCACTCCAAAATTTCAAGAAGCTGGTGGTCTCCTGATTATTTATCAGTGAATGTTAAATGTACAGTGAAATCTGCAACTATATATCTAAATAAAAAAATTATAGGACATAATTTGAAAAATTATAGATGAATGACATCTCGCAGCAAAATTAGGAAGCTGATGGGGGAAACTTTCAGCCCCGCCCTGGCGACACCTTCTTAATAACTAAACCTATAAGTAGGGGCTCTTATCTTCTTGCACAAGATTCTAGTTTAGGCTGTAGTATAATTTTCTTTTTCTTCTCTTGGGGCCACTCCATTGGACTGCTTCCTTAGTTTCTAAGCCTCATATACATTATTCCACAAAAGAATCATTGTTGGACCTAAAAGTATTACCTGAAATATGCATACAACATATCATGTGTTTGTTTCTTTTACTATTGAAGTCAGATATTTCATCTCCTATCTTCATGTTAAGTTATTGGTTAACAGCTTGTTACCTGAAACTTGTCTTTAGTAGAATCACCAATTTCTAACTGCATTTGTCCTGGCCATGGTTACCAACCAGGTGCAACTACTTTCCTCATGTATTCTATATAATTGTTTTTCACAATATATCTGGCACAATCAAGAACATTGAGCTTCAAATATTACTGGCAACCCAGATAGTTATGTTATTTTTTTTTGTTATACTGAGGTTTAATTGTACCTTATGTTTATTTTATCTTGCAGGCAAAGACACTGCGAAATAAGGCTTTTTCAAGGTTGAAAAAGCTTCCTGACTGGATGAAGGGTGGACAGGAATGCCTAATAAATCTCAAATGTATTAACAAGCTTCGAGAATTTTGGCAAAATTATAGGAATGCTCTTATCATAGATGATGTTGATCAGGTATGCTTGAATCTATACATCCTTGCAAGTCAATCAGGAAGGAAGTATTGGATATCTATTTCATGCATATGTATCTGTCGCTTCTTGCACTTCGCCACTTTTTGCTTCTTGTTTGCTATGGAATATTTGAAGATTTTTGTGCTCTTTATTTATTCTATCAAGTGATGTGTAAGAATGTTTATAGAAGCTTATATGAAACCTAGTGTGTTTATGTAAGAAAGATGGGTGGTGAAGAAAATGACTAGTCTTTTATGATTGTAATTTGTACCATCACATAAAATTCCAATTCAACATTCGACTTAGAGACAGATCTGTTGCCCTCTTGCTAATATAGGTTAATATTCCCTTTTTGTTAATATTCGGTCATTGATTGATTGTGTTTTTTTATGAGTTTTCAAGGATGCTTTCGATTCTCCCCAATTGTTACTTCGTTAACCATGCCTTGCTTTTATTGTTCACAAATCAT
Organism: Chamaecyparis obtusa; assembly: GCA_027943335.1. NCBI lineage: Eukaryota > Viridiplantae > Streptophyta > Pinopsida > Cupressales > Cupressaceae > Chamaecyparis > Chamaecyparis obtusa. The sequence goes on along the minus strand of BSBK01007321.1, from coordinate 254,198 downwards.
AAATTTCTCCTTTATGAATTTCTTTGCTGGTCACATTCCCTTCGGATCCCCCTTGGTTCTTTCAGAGTGGGTTCGCATCGTCTCCAGTGTGAGGCTGACCATCAGATAGACGAAGTACACTGAATTTGTTGGCTTTGCAGCATCGGGGACGTTGAGTCGAAGGATCATTTCATCATTCGCTGCCCTTTATACTATGATATCAAAGGAAGGATCTACCGCCTCCTCAGGGAGATGTGGTCGCTCTCCTCCTTTAGATACACAGACTAGAGGTGCCTTGCCCTTCTTCAGGAAGCCATTAGGCTCCGGGACCACACACTCCAGCACCAACACCTTGTGACGCTTCAACCTTGTCAACTCATTACTTCTTTGTAGGGCTTCACTGAGCGCATGGCACCAAGCGTTAGCTTGGCTCTGCCTTTGTTCCAGATCCATGAAGCGTAGGATGGGCTCCTATCAGCAACGACCTTCATCTTCTAGGACCACTCCAAAGTGCCCCAGGGTTTCGGCTAGTCCTATAGCCTATCCTTCTGTTTTGGGGTTCTTCATGGTTGTTTAGAATCCTTAACAGTGTTTCAGTGGGTTTCTTTTGAATCCCCCCTCTTTGTTTTTGTTTCGGTTGTTGCTGCTTTCTTTCTTTGGGTGCCATTTGGTGTCCTTGCTGTGGGCTGGCCCCTCTTGTTGTATTCGGCAGTCCCTTTTACCCCTTTTGTGTTCTTTTCTTGGACATCAATAAATTTATCTTATCTTATCTAGTGGCATGCATGGATGAATATCATTCTTTCCCGAGTTATTCATGTGCTTGTCAACAACTCACTCAATTTTTGTTTCATAGAAATCGTTATTCTACATTTGTTTCTAGTTTACCCACTTGAGTTGTCTATCTCACCTTTGTGATTTCCTTTATTATTTGTGCAAATAAATTTGTCAAGTAGTATGCTCGTGTACTTTTGCTCCTTCATGTAGTTGACTTGGCTTCCACTCCTTTTCTTGACATATCTGTAGACCCACAGATTTTTGTTGAAAAATATATGGCAAGGAGGGATCATACTCGACGTTTGGTTGAACTTTGCCACCTACATTCGATGGCACCTATGTAAAAATTGTGCCCAACATTAATGCAATTGCCTGTTCTAATATAGGATGTTTTGTGTTTCAAAGATAAGAATTCCTGAATTTGTATTGATAATATATTTGCCCAATCATCAATTACTCCCTTTGTTATAGACTATTTTGATAGCTTCTTTTTGGCTTTGATTGACATGTATCAAGGGTTTTGATATGAATGAATGAATGAGTGAAGGAATTTTAATGACGTCCAAGAGACTGACAGTCTAAGGGACCAAGAATCAAATCCTAAACCATCTTCATGTTCTTCTCGATGTCAGCTCTTCAGTTATAAATCTTTATAAAGAAACCAACAGTTTTGTGAATCTTTGCTTCTTCGAAAAGTTGGTTTGGACAACCCTCCTTCATGTTGTTCTCATATTGACCACATATATCTTGGTAAACAGCACATTCAAATATAAAGTGCCATTCAGTTTCCCCTACTCCTTTGCTGCAAAAAGTACACATTCTTACTCCCCAAACTTTTTTGGGAACCATGCATCTACCTATCTCGCACCTTAGATGATCAGTCCCAGTACTTATTTGTGCCACTAGCAATCTAGCCTCACCCTTAAATGCCACTTGCAAGTAATCTTTTTCGTCATGATCCCAAGTGGGATTGAACTCTTTCACATAATGGTCTTTTTTTCGCCTCATTTATGTTGTCCACATGGCAACCCTGAATTTTTCTATCGCAATTTTTTTTATCTCTTCATTATTGTTTGGACATTTTTGCATGTCAATGTCCCCTTTGCTCAGCCACTTCTTGTTTTGTTTCATCGACGTCTTCTTTCTACAAACTAGCTTCTCCTTGACAACTAGCTTCGGCTAGCGGTGATTATCCATATTTTCAACTTTATTTAAATAGCTTAACAAATAGATTACCGCTGATGCCTCTATTAGAAACATACTTGCTTCCGCCAAGAGAATTTGATATGGAACTGTTGATTTGACTTTGAGGTTACTAGTGATAAGATACTTTTGTATTCTTTCTATTTGTTTCCATTTGTGATTTGAAAGGCTGCTCCCCCAAACCTCACAACCATAGAGTACCACCGGTGTTACCAGCAGCCCAAAAAGAGTTTTCTTGGTTTTCCAATTCCATAGCTCAACAAAAATTCTAAATAGTCAGCAAAAATTCTTAGAGAGCTATATGCAATGGTCATTATACAGTTCGTATCATGCGCGATAGAATTTTGCTTGTTTCTATCATAGTTAACTACCATGGTCATTAGATATAGCTCGAGTTCATGGAATTAAAATGAGGAACTTGTATTACTTTGTCTGCTTGAGCAACCATTAGTGCATATTTGAGAGGGTGATCTTTAGGATTGTTTGCCCATCGCAATCAGCATTTTGTAGTTGTCAAAGTCTCTAAGGCGAGATTCTACAATGCTTGCTCCCTTTGTTGCTCGTTCTTATGTCTCTTCCTCTCATTTTTTCTGATGCTTTCTTTGGTGTGTTAGTTGTTTCTTTTTCAAGGTTCTTTTCAATCGCTGTTTTTAGGATCTTGGGTCTATGGATTGAATAGTTACCTTTGAATTCATTTTCAGAAGCTATAGTTTTCCCTTGTCCAGTCATAATTTGTTATGAAACAAGTAAAACACAAATTAACTGTATTGGATTCAATAAGCAATTAGATTGACAAACACCTCCTTATTGTTAGAGTATTTTGTCGTTGATGTCATATTAGAATGAGAGAATCAGATTAATCACTGTTATATTAGAATAAAAAGTTCAGATTGAATTACTGTTATAGAACAGACAAGAGGACATGATCACATGCATGAGGGATTGAATGGCTACAATACCTGATATTTTGAATTTGTAATCTGATCAGAAGGGACAGCAATACCTGATATCTGGAATTTGTATAAATCGGGAAGGGTTTCTTCTGCTCGGTGGGGTGAAACATCCATTCCACCTACCAGGGGGAGCAACGGCTGGCAAATAGTTTCTTTCCCAGCTCAAATAATATGTCTGAAGAAGTATGTCAAATCATATGTCTGCATTTTTACAAAGTCTTCTATTGGATTTCCAAGATATCAATTTCAAACAGAGCATATATTTTTTCAGACATGTTTGTTATCATTGCTGCGCCTGTTTATAATCAATGTATGTCAGAAATAGAAGATTATTAAATAATTGATGCATATAGGCCTTGATCATCAAAAGTATGCTTTTATAAAACCTCTTCATGTCTAAACTTGGTGAATGTTGTCAGTTATAGGCAGTTGTGAGTTGGGTGGTTGTTGTTGGTGTTAAGGTTTTAGGATCATTGCAAATGTAATAGCACTATCTGATTGTATGTGTTTTCAAATGCAACAATCTCTTGCATTTATATTGAGAATGAGCCAAGAAGAGACATGTCCCTTCATGGGACATGTCTATTCATTATTATGTAATTAATATAATGACAATTATGATTATATATATATACATATATATATATACAATATCTCGAGTATTATATTAATTTTTCTAATATTTACATAATAATAATATTTGTGTATATATATATACATCTCATATATACTAAATATATATATACATATCTTTACTAGTATTGACTCATAGTGTTTATCCGACTGAAGCTACAAAACATCAACACTCCCTCTTAGCTAGGGAGGATAAATCAATCCAATGTCAACACTTAAGACACTTGACAACATCAATCATATGATGTAAGCAATAAAGGCATCATCCTCAAGATGGAATCAATAGAAACATAGTCTCAATATGTGGATTGCCTCCATCGACGATTCTATCCACAAGCTCTCATGTGGGTTGCCTCCATCGGCAATTCTATCAATAAGCTCTCGTGTGGATTGCCTCCATCGGCAATTCTATCCACAAGATCTCAGGTGGATTGCCTCCATTGGTGATTCTATCCACAAGCTCTCGTGTGGATTGCCTCCATCGGCGATTCTATCTACAAGCTCTTAGGTGGATTGCCTCCATCGGCAATTCTGTCCACAAGCTCTTGTGTGGATTGCCTCTATCGGCGATTCTATCCACAAACTCACGAGCTATAGTGTGGATTGCCTCTATTGGCGATTCTATCCACAAGTTCCTAGGTGGATTGCCTCCATCGGTGATTCTATCCACAAGTTCTCAAGTGGATTGCCTCCATCGGCGATTCTATGCATTTGATATCTTGAGTATTGGCCTATCAGAATGTCAACACATGACATTCACAAAATGCTCAATAAGGTACTGGCCTGCAGAATATCAACACATGATATTCACTAAATACCTATCATATATCTATACAAACAACTCATATACCATCAATTTAATGACATCTAACTCTTAGTTGTTGATTTAATCCATCATGATCTATTTCAACATTATAAATAATGTATATCATGATTTAAGTTATTGTAAGATCGTCACCTTCCAATAACTTTTGCAAATACAAGTGATAATCATTTGGAAGTCGTCACTTCCTCACGATTTACACAGGGGACAGGCCCATTAAAAACATTCATGATTCATTAGTATAATAATCAAATATCAAGTTTACCTCAGAAGTGTTTCACCTTCAATAATGAACTCCCTCTCAATCAATATGATCAAGATTATCACAAGTTGATTGAATCATCTGCTCCCTCTGAAGCTCAAGTTTATCAACTTCTTGACCTCTTTTGAAATGTCAGACTCCCTTTGCGTCTAGTCTCAATCATCAGTTCATTTGCAAGCATCGAGTTCTTTCTCCCTTGAATGCAATTATCTTGTGCTTCTGTCCATAATTATTCACATGTTCTTTCTTGAATATCCAAAGGTTCTATACACTATGACAACCTTCAATATGATTGGATCTCCCTTCAAGTGGTTAGGCTTTTAAAGAAGGAACCTCGCTCTTTTACAGATTTTTTGCATAAACCCGTACACAGTCGGTCATAACTTTTGAACCTGACCTTTTTTCTCCAATCGCTCCAGTGAGGTTGTTATAAATCTGTTTATCACCAACATATCCAAAATTTAGCAAAATCCAACGATGCATTTGGGAGATATGGTCTACGTACTGAGACTGTATTTTCTGAGACAGTCACACATTCACCATCAACAAACTACTCTCTTACATTTGCAACTTGGCTCTGATACCATGTTAAGGTTTTAGGATCATTGCAAATGTAATAGCACTATTTGATTGTATGTGTTTTCCAAATGCAACAATCTCTTGCATTTATATTGAGAATTTGCCAAGAAGAGACTTGTCCCTTCATGGGACATGTCTATTCATTATTATGTAATTAATATAATGACAATTATGATTATATATATATATATATATATATATATATATATATATATATATACAATATCTCTTGAGTATTATATTAATTTCTCTAATATTTACATAATAATAATATTTGTATATATATATATATATATATATATTTTAGTATATATATACATCTCATATATACTAAATATATATATACATATCTTTACTAGTATTGACTCATAGTGTTTATCCGACTGAAGCTACAAAACATCAACAGTTGGTTATAACTTCTTAATCAATGCTGTTAGAGACTCGTTCTATTTATTCATTCTTGCATTTGATTGATGGAAGAGATGTGGGTGTGAGTGTGAATGTAAGTGTTGGAAAAAAAGATAGAAAAAACAAAATGCTATGAAGAGTCTGAACAATAGAGATTTTTCTGTATGAAGGCATGAAGTTTGTAATTTTATGTGCTTAATATATTCTGAGGAACAATTGGAGTTGTGAGGAATCAAATGCAGATAGTTAGAAAGAATTGAATATTGATAAATACTTTGTGTGTATTAATTTTAGTGGTGTTATTCTGAAGACAGTATGCTGGCTGAAACTTGAGATTAGATGGTGTCATTCTGAAACTTGCTGGCTGAGATCTGAGATTGATATCTTTGTAAGGAAGGAAGGTAACTTATTTGAAAGTGATCATTGGGTATATCAGTGACAGTGTTTCTATCAAATCTGTTCTAATAGTGTTCTGTTTTCTGGAGTTTTTTTTTAAATCTGTGCTAATAGTTAAGTCTAAATTTGTTCTATCAATCTTTAGACAAGTTTGTATCAGATAACAAAGAGAAGTTACATTTGCATATTTATTTTCAGATTGTATTCAATTTGCAGAGGGAAAATTGGAGTAGTTTCTGATAAATCAGAAATTTATTTGTCCTCTCATTTTTGTAAGAGGAAATCTCAAAATTTGTAACTGCTTGTAATTATTGTAATATTCTTAGAGTTGGTGCTCTGAGAATTCTGAGCTGTGCTTAGATCAATAAACTGTGAATTTGGATGAGTTGGTGCTCTGATGGGGATTTGGTGATTCCTTGGGTTGGTGCCCAAAAATCCTGTAATTTCTTCAACTGTAAGTCTGGGTTAGGATAGTAGATCCTAGCAACATTTCTCACCATGGTTTTCCCATCCTAGTTTTTTAGGTAAAATTTTGTGCATTGTCTCTTTTGTGGTGGCATTGCTTTTGGTTTTGGTTTCATTTATTTTCATATTGATGTTTGAGGATTAACAAGTTTGAATTTCATTAAGGTTTAAAAGTTAATTTGGGCACCAATATAAACAAATTGGGTCAGTCCATTGAGATCAAATATTTTACTTGAAAATATGAAAAATGTTTTCCTCATTTTTAGTTCTCTTTATCATATTGTTTTATCATGGTCGGGCAACACATTTATTCTCTTTTTCTTCAATAAGAATGTCATGACGGTAGTCATCCTTTGACATGAATGACAAATATTTTCAACAATCTCCCTTTTGCCATTGATGGCAATATGAGCATAATTGTCTCCATGTTTTTAATACTTGCTCTTTTTGCAACTCTCTTGCTCTCTGTAACTTTGCTCCTTTGACATGTGATGTCCCCATCCTGTCAACCAGATTTATCAATTTTGTGAAGTCTCTATAAGAGACAAAATTTAGAAGAATAGTCTGTTCAAGTTTTTATATTGGCCAAAGAGAACCATAAAGGAATTTAAGAACATGTATTGATGAATGGTAGTGTGGAAGTCTTCTCTCAATAGAGAAGATAGACAAAGGTTGATGCCATTAAGAAGAAACTCAGGGACAACGATCAACAATTCAAACTAATATCTCTATTTGCCAATCTGATACAACAGGAAAGTTATCGAGTAAAAGGAGTGTTGAGATTTTCAGATTAATCGAAGGAAATTAACAATCTAGAGATGACCTAAAATTGAAACAATAGATCATAGAACAAACTGGAAAGGAGTTACCTGATTTGTTCTTTAACTTGATAAAATTTGATGTAGATCTGCCTTGAAGGATGCTGCTATAGCAGGTCCGAATTCCAGCTCTAGTTCGTATTTCTATCTGCAGTATTAATCTCCTTAGTTGCTACTTCAGAACCGAATTAGAGGCAGGTCAAATTCCCTCGAGGAGGGCAGAGATAAATTTCGCAAGTAACTGATTTTGAGGAGCAGAGAACATATTATGTTTTTGATGATCTCTTGCTCTCAAAATCGATTCCTATATATATGTTAATATAATCAAAATTGTCATCCTCAAAGAGGGACGACTTGTCCAAATAATGGACCCTTTTTAATTATAAAACACAATATATATTAATTGCTTCTATTTTATAATAATACTATTATTATTATAAAATCGTGCAATCTAGGGTGTTCATTAATAATAAATAATTATTAATTCTGATGTCCGAGTTTGATCTAAGCCGACAGGCTATAAATATTAACACTCCCCCTTAGTCTGGAGGGTAAGATCAAACCATAGATCCCATCTATTCCAGGACACACCCTTAACTATCACCCTTGATAGTGAGAACAAAAACATAATCATCTCGGATACCCTATCCATTAGAATAATAGATCTCATATCTATGATAGGTAGAACACATATGTTCTTACATAATTTCCAACCATAGATTTCATATCCATATGAAAATCATGGTAACAGGATGTTTACCAACCGGATGTGGATTTTTTAAATCCAGGAGTCTCCGAGACTCAAAACATAAAAAAATGGATTCCTAATCCAAAGATGCCATAGATCTCTCATCTATGATAGTAGATCTCTATCTACAAGATATAACGAGAACACAACTGTTCTTCAAAAACCATACATCTCATATTCATATGAGAAACATCATATCATATGATGCTTACCATCCAAATGTGGATCTCCTAGATCCTTTGGCCTCCTAGACCCAGGAATATCAGTCCATGATATAAGTGACATGATATCAATCAATTTGTGAATTTCCTAAATCCACTAGTCTCCTTGACTATTTTGAATATCAAGTCCATGATATTCAAGGTATCATCAAGTCCATGATGTATACCATCCAATTTGTGGATAACTAAATCTACGAGTCACCAAGACTCAAGAGATGTCAAATCCATGACATCATACCAACATCAAGTACATGATGTTTTACTATCCAAATGTGGATTTCTTAGATCCACGAGTCCCATGACTCAAGAATTTTAGAATATCAACTGTATGATATTCATGGTATCATCAAGTCCATGATGTTACCAAATACTCAATTGTGGATCCCTGATCCATGAGTCTCCAAGACTCAAAAGATATCAATTCCATGATATCCAGAGCATTGGTCTCACGAATATCAAGTCCATGATATTCGCCAAGTGCTCGAAGCAATGGTCTTTTGACATCAAATCCATGATGTCTCACCAATTACTTGGAGTAATGGACTTTTGACATCAAATCCATGATGTCTCACCAATTACTCAACAATGGATCCCTAATCCATGCGAATGTGGACCCCAGATCCACGAGTCCCCTTGGACTTGAAGAACATCAAATGATATTCTTCAATTCATAAGAATAACTTAGCCAAAAGCATAAGTATATCCAGATGAATAAACATAACCACTTGAATCTCATAAACAAAACCTCATCTCATGAATCCACATAAGTATAAGATTAACCAATATGATCATAAGATTCAAGTTAGATGTAAAGTTCACATATAGAATCATATGTAATATAATCTCAGCTATAATCAGTAAATATAACCTCAACTATGAAGGAAAGTGTGATCCATTCATACACAATATTAAGGTATGCTTCACAAGCTATACAAATGATGTATGCTCCATACAACCAGCGTAATTTATCTAGCATCTATGCATAAGAGTAATCACATAAGTCTTCATCACCTAAGGATAACTATCATATAACCAGGTGCAATGTGATCACAGCAAGATGCAATATAGTTCTCTTAACACATGTCCATATAATGAATGCTCTCATGCATACAACAACATTAACTCTAAATGTATGTTCTTAAGAGATATGCCTATTCTAACATATGCCAATGTAAGAATGATCCAACCAATAATGTATGCACCTATGCATAAGGAAAACAATTAATCAATTATACCCACAATCAGCTGTATAAGTTCCCTATACATAACAGCGTAAGGTATAATACGTGACATAGAGTAAGGTATGTTCCTCATACATAACCATCCAAGCTAAACAGACATTCCAATCAGCTCTGACTGCTTCACACATATAATCATAAGCTATGCCAATGGGAAATGTTCCCACTCATGTAGAAGGGAGAGGTTTATACCAGGTGTAAGTGAGCCCATAATAAAACTCCCTCTTAAGCTTAGACTCCATCTAGAACTAGTCAGGGCAATTTGCATTTAAAACACGAATCCATATGTGCATGACCTATGCATATATCTAAATGTAGTTCTCTCATAGAACAAGAATAATTCAATCATGAATATCGGAAGCATGTTCACATATATGCAAAAGAAAACCAATGTAATGCAACATGAGACTTTAGCTAATATCAAGTATGATCCTATCATACAAAAATACCAAATATATGCTAATATGCAGTCACAGTAAAATAAAGTCAATACATACAAGGTTATACTAGCAATCAGCTGTGTATGTTCCTCTATAACAGCGTAAAGTATAACCTATACCTGGGCAGAGTATGCATTTCACAATGCCAGATATGCTGCTACAAGTTTAATCAACTAAGCAGATATATCAAATAGCTAATTCAATCAGCTATACATGAAGAATCATATTCTTTTCAAAACATTTGAGTTATGACAATTTGTTATGCCAATCAGCTAGGTATGTACCATTCATACATGACAAAGTTAATTTGCGGGGTTGCAATATACCAATGAAAGGTGTGCTGCCTACACATAACTATGAATGTCTTCATATAAGACATATGCCAATGCAAAACTAATTCAAGGTATGTTCCCACATAAGGTATACATAAACTAGTTAATGTTTCCATACACTAAGCACAATGAAGGTATGCTGCAACAAAATGTGAAGAATGTTCTTTATCCAATAATGCTAATAGCAGATAATCAGCATGACACTATCCAACCATACTAAGATATGATTCCACAACACTAGGTGTAAGTGATTTACTTCCTTATACACGCCATGCACTAAGGTGGGATGATCTACTCCCTCTAGATCAAGATTTGTGTAATCCTATCAGCTCCTTAGGTTCATTTACAAAGTTTTAGATTCACTCATGATCCAATAAGGAAAGGTAATTTAAAATTTAAAGAGTTAAATTTCAAACATGCAAGAATTGTATTTGACACAACCTCTACCCATTTCTTTCCAGCCAATGAGAACCATAGAAGGCAACCAATGATATTGTAAATCAAAAACTTCATTATTATTTTTCAGACCAAACCCTAGATTCTTAGTTGTATTCCTAAATCAGAAAAGATCTTTACTCAACCGTAGCTCTGATACCATGTTGAGATTTTCAGATTAATCGAAGGAAATTAACAATCTAGAGATGACCTAAAATTGAAACAATATATCATAGAACAAACTGGAAAGAAGGTACCCGATTTGTTCTTTAACTCGATCAAATTTGATGTAGATCTGCCTTGAAGGATGCTTCTATAGCAGGTCCGAATTCCAGCCCTAGTTCATACTCCTATCTGCAGTATTAATCTCCTTAGTTGCTGCTTCAGAACCGAATTAGAGGCAGGTCAAATTCGCTCAAGGAGGGCAGAGATAAATTTCGCAAGTAACTGATTTTGAGGAGCAGAGAACATATTATGTTTTTGATGATCTCTTGCTCTCAAAATCGATTCCTATATATATGTTAATATAATCAAAATTGTCATCCTCAAAGAGGGATGACTTGTCCAAATGATGGACCCTTTTTAATTATAAAACACAATTTATATTAATTGCTTCTATTTTATAATAATACTATTATTATTATAAAATCGTGCAATCTAGGGTGTTCATTAATAATAAATAATTATTAATTCTGATGTCCGAGTTTGATCTAAGCCGATAGGCTATAAATATTAACAAGGAGGAATTAAGATGTTTGGGATCACATCGCGAGAAGATCGTCAATGGAATACTAAGCAGCGACTTATATTACTAAGTTATATCGATTTGGAGTGAAGACAACTAGTCGAGTATCAATATGGTTAGCAGCGGTTCGATAATATTAAATAGATTGAAATATCAATTACTAATGAAGAACAACTATAATTAGCGGTTATCTCAGTGCCGACAATGTTAAGTAATAAACATCGACTTCAATATCAATTCAGACAAGGAGACGAACCATAATCTAATCGATAACATTATGAAGCGTCTAACAGTGGCGGTGGTCCATATGGGAAGGCAACGGTAATAAACTAATCATTCATAGATGAGGCTGTATGGAGTGATTTATCTTAGCCAATCAATCAATCAGTAATTCAAGAAACTAGTAACCAGCATCATACATATACAGACCCGATCTGGTTGTGAATTCAATTATATCGCTCAGAAAATAATAAAAGTCAGAGGTTAAAGGAATTATGTTTATCTTAAGTTCATAATTAATGATAATCAGTGATTCTTATAAAGGAACAAATAGTAGCGATTTAGAGGAAATAACTATATGTTATGAAAATGTGCAATGGCATGTTATGAGGAGACACTATGGTAGGAAGACATAAGACACATCTTTATATTGCAACCTTCCCAACATATAATATGAGCTTCAATTCATTGGAGGATATCATCGATTTGGAGTATATCTCTTTTGCTTATCCCATTGTGGATTTGCTCTTTATTGAGCAATTGCCTATTGGCATTATTGGTTGCATACATTTAAAAGATCAGATCAGAGACGGTGCCCCTGTTGCAAGTACTATTTGTTCATGTGAGACATAGCAGCATTTCAAATTTGTGTGACAGCATATCAGATACAGGAAATTATTGCTTTAAGCAATAAGAAGACTAGGTTGCAAGGATTACATTTGAAACGGCGATTGTATCGCTATAAGCGATAATAAAGAATCAGATATTGTATGCTATACTTGTATTGCTATAAGCAATACTATTCATCTCAATTCCATAATCATATTACCATATTTGACATAGCAAGGATCATTGCACTGAAGTGCAAGCAATACCAATACACTTTGCATACATATAATTGAATATCAGAGATAGCAAGTGACATTATTCAATGTTATTTTATACATATTTAGATTCATCTTATCCGTTACATAGTTTAATTGCAAAATCAGATAGTGTAAGTGTAAGGATTTGAAGTAATTGTTTCATGATTCCAAGTTATCCCAAAAGGGGACATTACATGACATCAATGGCAAAGGGATGCTCATACCCTCACATAGAATTTGCATTTGCTGAACCAAATTTTAATTGTCTTCTCCATGGAGCTGAAAGACAATGTAAATTAGCTCCTCTTGAATTCATACTTCTCCTTATGAACTTAGTCATACCTCTCATCCATGAAATGCAGTTTACGCAAGCATAAATTTTTTCTCTTGTTTTTCTTGCTTTTGTTTCCTTTTCCAAACTTTTGTAGCTTCTTCTTTTTGTTTGCAAGTGTTTCCACCACCTTGTTTTGTTGACAAGGTTCCACAAAACCACTTCTACAAAGCGTGCTATATGATCATAGTTGTTACACTTATAGCACATAATATTGTAATACAGTAAAGGAGCAAATGGATTGTAGTTTCTATGTGAAAACCTATAAGCACTTCTTTTTGTTCCATACATATTATTTCTCTTGTGTAACCACAATCTCTTGCTTTATGATCAACGTGATTGCAAAAAAAGCAATAACCATAAAAGGAACTGTGGAACCTGGTCATATGCGCTTGTCTTGGGGGATTGATATTCTAAGTTTGTCCTTGTTACGTTTTGGATGAGTGCTTGATTTCTGTGGCACTTGATACTCTTTTGTCTTCTTGTTTTCATTTTTAATAGGACTTTTGGGAGCATTTGCATAGCCTTTTGGTTTTTTCTCATTTGCCTTCTTTGGTGGCTCTTTGGGAATTTGTTTTTCTTTAGTATCCTTTTGATTTTCTTCATAACTAGGACTTGTCTTGTTGAATGGTGACCTTTGGACATTTATGATATGATTTAAGATATTGGTACTTTTTTCAAACTTGAGGCTTCTTTTCAATTTGGTGGTTATCTTTCTAGTTCCTTCTTCAAGGAAACATATTTAAATTCTAACCCCTCACAATTTTCTTCCCTTTTCTCGGATTGGATTCTTACCTCCTTATAACACTAACACTAGAGGATTTCGGTTGCTCAACTACATTGTTTGTTCCTGCTTATTACCTTACAGGGGCTTCAATCTCTTTTGCTTTTATTTACGGGGTTGCTTAGGCTTTGTCTTTTTTAGGTTAGCTTCTATTTGTGTTTTCTTTTTGTCTATGGCCTCCTTTTTAACTCTTTTTTTTGCCTTAGTCCTTTGCTATTATACACGTTGTACATTCCAGTCTCATTAATCTATTTTGTGTTATGTGTGGACATTATTATATATATCTTTATCTCTTTCCTTTTTTCAAAAAACTTGACTATTATCCTCCATCTTGGCTGCACAGTCTTAACAATAGAGCATTGATCATATTTGTCAACACTAGATTATGAATTCCATTGCTTATAATTCCTTCTTGCAGCATTAGTTTTCCCTTGTGAACATTCTTGAGATCACGGACATACTTACAGCATGTTTTATCAAGCAGCACTAAAGTATGGATTATGAAGACAAAATGTTTCTAGGTTTGTTATCTTTTACAACCTTATTTAGGTTGAAATCAGTGCTTGGAGCTGTAGCTGGGAATGAGAGTTCAGGATGAAATGAAACTGCCTTTAATCCAGGTAACAAAAAGGAAACCACTCTTTTGCATAAGTGGCAAAAACAAAATTGCCACTTAGCCTTTCCACAATTCCTTCAACTTGTAGATGCCATATTTTTTGCACACGGATTCAATATCAGGTTTTGTTTCATTTAAGTGGATAAATTTTCAAGATGAACCCAAATATCAAATAAAAATTCACTTTTGGTATCTTCCTTATGCTGTTTTTTCGGACCATGAAACAGACCTGCATTTATGAGGTCATAACATGTTGTAAACGCTCCTAACTATCTATTAACTCAAACAACATATTTTGAGGATTTTCATGATCCCAATTGTGATCATTTAAGGTCTCAGTATTGCCAGTATACTGGTTTGGTATGTGAGATTATTCTTATGGGAACGAGGGAACTTGTGACCTAGGCTTACATTGTTTCAAATTTGTTACTAGTTGGTTTTTTACCTTCTGACAAAGCTACATTTTTAATCTGCCTCACACTTGGAGTTATCCAAGAACACACCATTAACAATTTTGTAATCTATCCATGGACAAGACATTATTTGTTGTTATCCTAGTATAGTTTGGCAGCAGAAGATTGCAATATGTGTCATTCTAAATTTCAGGTACATTGACAGTTCACAATCATTGAAGTGAAATAATATAAATACTTGGTCTTCTCCTAGCTTGCGGGAAAACAGTTAGGCAATAGTTGGTAGAAACAAACCATGTTCACTTTTTCTAATGTTTAGATAGTTCTTATAACACACTTTGGCAATACCAGATTGGCTAGACAAAACATTTTGACAAATACTATACACTTTCAATACTGAAGTTTAAGAGGAAAATATGGGATTCAAATTATTTGAAATTATTAAGTTTTAAGAATAGAAGCATAAATATTGTGCTTCCTGTTTTTACATTTGTAAAGATGCAGAAGTCCAATGTACATAATTAAGGATAATTGCTTTCTAAACTATACAATTGACTACATTCTCAATCCAGCAAATGATCTTCAAAGAGTATGCTACGTTTGGGCTGCTTGGTTATTAGTGCCTTGTTTCTCTATGTGTTTCCTGTTGTTTATAAAGAGCCAGATGGGGTGGAGGGAATTATATATAGACAAACATATTGCTATTTTCACAATAGTTATTTTATTCTCGCTGAAAGTCTTTCACCAATCAAATGAAAATCATTACAGGATCTAATGGAATTGGTGTATACAGGAACGCATAATGACAGCAATTGCCTTTATTCTATCACTCATCAAGGAATTTAACATAACTCGACCTATTCTTATCATTACATCAACTGCGGGGGTTGCTGTCTGGGAGTCAGAAATTTTACAGTGGCTTCCATCTGGAAATACAGTAGCTTATTATGGGAATCATAAAGCAAGAGAAGTCATCCAGAAGCTTGAATTCTTTGATGAAAGTGGATATATGATGGCTCAAATAGTCTTATCAACTCCTGATATCATCTCTGCGGTAATATTAATATTATGCTTTTATATCGCAATGTTTAAGATTAGTCACTTTTTTAGTTTAATTTCCATCACCATTGTAACTCGCTGCAGTAGCTTTAATAAGAGAGCAATCAAGTTTGCATTATCATAGGTCATCTTTTTGGTAGCCAGTAAGCTACACAGTGTGAATTTGTACTTGTTTAGGTGTTCATCTGTGCTCAATGTAGACAAGATGCTCTGGGGGAAACAGGCAGAGGTTAACTTAGTTACTTTTAAAGTCTTTTTTGCTCATGTACAAAAGGGGGGTTGGTTTCTGTGTTTGATAGTATATTTTAATACACTAGACATTCTTTGCCAAAATTCTATTATCTGGATCCACAATAATTTTCTGGTTTACATTTTTGTATGTGTCCATATATGTAACACTGGTTTGAATATTGACACAAGTACTCTAATGCTTTTGTTGTTCAGGACCTGAATCTTATGAAATCCATAGAGTGGGAAGCGTTGATAATAGATGAATGTCAGCATGTCAAAATTTCAAAAGTTATTGCTCAGCTGAAGCAACTGACTGTAGAGTTTCGCCTTTTGCTCTTCAACAAGCAAATGAAGGTCTTTGAATGTTTTGGTGTCAAAATTCAAAACAATCTTTGATGCTTTTGGGCCTCGAGATCTCTTCTTGTTATAAGATAGCTGTACTCTTTTTCTTATCATTTTTTTTGTTGCACTTGCTACAGGAAAATGCTACTGAGCTTTCTCATTTTCTATCCTTTCTTGATCCTGGAAATGATTATGCACTGGAAGATATTCCCGAACATCAACATCAAGATGACACTGAATATCTTGTCTCACTTAAGGGCAAGCTGTTAGAGTACACCGCTCATGAGAGAAAATCAGACTCTCTGTCAAGTGCTAACTTAATTGAGTATTGGGTTCCTGTAGAGTTGGCTAATGTACAGGTGAAACAGTATTGTACTATACTAATGATGAATGAGAATTCTCTGTGCTCGATGATGAAGAAAAATGACCCTGAACCTCTTAGAGACATTCTCCTTTCATTGAGAAAGGTTTGTGAAGTTTCACACTTTTTCTCTCATGTTTGAGTATGATATACATTAATTTATTCAACTCTTATGCAACTAGCTTATGTATGTGGCTACTTAGTAATATGTTAAAAATAATTGCAAAGGAAGAATATGTATCCAAAGAGGCATAACTTCAATGATGGCAAGTGGTTTGTAATGGAGCGAGCTGATAAGAAAACCCCCATAAACAAAAATTTGGCAGCCATTCACACATGAAACCTTAATTACGTCCAGTAGTTGGTGGTGATAATGTGAGCTTTTATCTGAGTATATGCTTAAATACATCCCATCTAAAGAACACTGAGATATGTCAATCTTTTGGAACACTAACCTATGTTGCAAATCCAATACAGGTGCCTTGAAATCGATATCTCTTGGCATCCTTTAGATAGATTTATTCCAGATATCTATGCTAGTTACCCTGTAGACCATATGAGCAGATGGGTATAGCGCAATATTATACAAGTGAGAGTATCTGGAGAGTCTCCAATGCACTTAGGACTGATCTTCATAATAAAATACAACTATGTGAGGAACTCTATATGCACTATTTCTGAACCTGACAAATATATTTAGAGAATTTATAGATCTTTCAGTCTGCTGTAGTGGTTCGAACATAGCTTTACCGTGATCACCAGCAATTCAAAATTTTAAACAGCAAACACATTATAGAACTAAATTGTGACTTGTATGATCCTACTCTCGAATTTATAATTTACTCTAACGTTCTTTTGTTAATTATTAGGCATGTGTACAACCTATAAGGTATGACAAGATTTTGTGTATTCCATTATCTAAATTGGTTTGCATTCTTGCTGATATCATGACTAGTATGACATTTTATATTGAAAAACTTGCTCATTTATATTGAAAAACAGAATCCTTGGGCGAGTCACCTCAGGGTGAGAGAGGTACCTGTATTTGTGTTTCTTCTCTTCTGAGACAACTGCCTTGTAGGGTTCCAATAGGTACTGAAATTGCTGGTATTTTGAGGGACAAGTCTTCTTGTCCACATTATTCTTTTAATTGATTATCTTCCTCCATTTAGGCACTCCATAGATTTTCTCAAAGCTGTGCGGAATATTTACTGCTACTGCTTTTACATCCTGGGGGAAGGTCAAACCTACCAAATGGCAAGGTTTTGGGCCATAATACCTAATATATTTAGAAGACATGGAAATCTGCTTCATTTGGCTTAGTATTTAGAAGAAGATCCCCTTAAGAAATCCTGCCCAAATTTCTCTTTTTAACTCTAAGTAATTTTGTCAAACAGTTTGCGGTGAAGGTACATATGTATTGTTTTGCAAATTTATAGTAATGTGTTTTGCTCCCCTTTATTTTGCAAACTCAGAATAATGTGTATTTGCCTTTTCAGCAACAGCAATACTCAGGAAATAAATGATGACAAATGTTTGTAAAGAAAATATTATACTGCAGATCATTTGATTCAAATAAACAACATACAGATTACACCTGGCAGAGAATCACTGTCTCTGGGCTCCTGTATAATGAACGTCCTTTGCTGTGTACTGATAATGAATACATCTTACTGTCAAACATGTCACCAAGAATTCTACCCCAAGAATTCCATCAGCTTTGAGACTCTAATCCATGCTCAGAAATGAGCAACTTTAGTGAAATGAGAATCTGAATATTCCCCTGCAATATGAACTCCACTCAACAATGTCTCAGCCCTGTGACGAATGCTCTAATATGGAGAGTGCCTGCCATTATCAATAGATTGCTCTGATCAAGTAGCTATGCCAATCTGAGGTTGTGCATATCATCCACAAGCCGTCCAGCAAAGAAAGTGAATCCTTGTGCTACAGAAGAAAGGATCTGTGCTCCTGAAAATCTCCAAACTGAGAATATCATATGCAGCAATGCCCACGATCTCTAAGATAAATCTGTGCTTGGAAAACAATGTATGCTGACTCCCATTTGAAGGCTATATAGTCCTTGCGCTGGAAAGAAGCCATGACAATCTCTGCATAACTGCAATCTCTAAAGTCTGAGCTACAGCAATACTCACGCAGGTGAATAATATTGACACCAAATATATCTATATTGCCGAAATATTATTGTGAACAATGAACTTTGGGATTTAAACTTTGTGTGTAATCATTTCCAATGTTGAATACAAATCTTAATTGCTCAGCTTCAACCATACACAAAGTTATATTATTTCCATGGGTATTTTTAAAGCCTGATGAAATTTTACAATATTATATCCTCCATCAATATTATAACCTTCGTATCCCTGAAATGCTATGAGAGGTTGAATAATATAATCTTTCGTTCAAATCAAGTTTACGACATCAAAACGTTAAACATTATTATTGTTTTTAATAATCAGAAGTAGCCGTATTTTCACCCACAGGTAATTTAATATTCAGAAATGATATTTCTAGAACAATACTGTGCAGAATCTTTTTGAAACAATTCAACCTTACAAATTTGTCTCCCAAGAGACTTAACAAATTTGGCACAAGTGTGAACTCCATCGCGAATCCACTCCCATGGAGAAGAACTAGGGTTTCCTGTAGCCCTTTTGAAAATCTTTTAAAGGTTTGTGTCCTCGGTTTTAGCCAATTCAGAGAGCATTAGACAATTTCATCATTTTCATTAATAATCTGAACATGTCAAATGTACTTCAAAACTCTCCTTTTATAACAATTTTGGTGAACCTTCTAGAATTTCCCTCATGAAGTCTCTTCTCAAACAAGCTGGAGAGTTTTATTGAATAAAGTGACTTTATAATATAATTTTTTTTTTCACTTTTTATTTAAATTAATTAAAATAAAGTCATCCTTTTAATTTTTAATTTATTTGGACAACTTTAAAATAAGTAATTTAATCAATTTATTTTGTCAAAATCTATGGACATCAGAGTCCTCCCTTCCTAGAGATTGATTGCCCCCAAGCAAACCGTACTTGTATGTTGAAACCAGATGCCTGGATCACATATCAACCTTCGGAACACTGCTCTGCCAATCCACTGCACTACTCTGATGTAAACATCACCATGCTTGGAGTTGTGAAGCAACTCATCATGATCCATAAAACAGTGCACCAGTCATGTGGATTCCAGGATCTCAATTCACTCCACGTGCATAATTAGTCAAGTCAACTTGCCATTTCCTGCTACCATGAATGAGAAAATTGTCAATCCAACTGAGAACCTCACTCCAGCTGAAGCCACAGGCACCTCTAATGTCAAATGATGGTGGGAGCTCAATATTATGCCAACCACTTTCAGGGAAAGGATGATACAAATCCCTCCAACTCCTCCAACCAGCTGCTGCAAGTAAACACCACTCAATAGGAGGAACAATTATCATGCATACCTCATATCTTGAAAGTAGAATAGCTCCATATGTATTTTGAGGATGTAGTGTATCAATAATTGCTCCAAGAGTGTCTTCATGCTCTAACAAATCCGACTCAACAATGCCACCATTCATGTGTACTTCATCATAAGCTGGTCTAAAATATGTAGGTTCTACAACTGAGTCTCTAGTAAAGATAATTCATCAAAACTTATCATGTATGAGCAAAGGCTCAACCAATTCTGCATTATGGTTGTCTTCATCTTCATTTAAAGATGTAATGTCCCTTTTTATCAAATTTGAGACACTGCTAAAATTTTCTACAATTCTATAATTATAACTCAATTTGATGATGATAAAATGCTTTATTATGATACTTTATTCCAATTGCAAATGCGAAGTACAAATGGAAATGAATATTAATTCCAAATGTATACGCTAAATACAATGGAAATAGATATTAATTCCAAATGCATATGCTTCCTATCAATTAGAATGATTGCATAACAATAATTACAATGATCTGTATCTGATATTGCAATGAAATATATGCTTGGTAACCTGAATGCTGTCTCTGATATATTCTATTGATCCATGTTGATATACAGGCTCTGGTATAATGGCAATGCTGTCTCTAATGTAGAGACTATCTGGTACAATAATAAATGGATATTGTGCAGGTTGTCTGATCAATCTTTATCTCTATGCGCTGACAGTGAAGCTGTCTCAGATATATCTTTAATTAATTATGCTTCTGGGTTGATGCCGTCTTTGATGTATATATATATATATATATATATATGTTTGCATCTTTGATTGCTTCTAGCAATCGGTTGCACTAAACAGAGCGATCCACAAGGGACAATTATAGTTTATATTCTCCAATCTATATTCAATGCTTCTTGCCATGATACGATCTCCCATATATACATGATCAATCAATTGAAGAGGCACTATGGAATAGTCACCTCTCACATAATAATAATAAATGAAGAGTCACCATTAGTCATCGCAATAATCACCAAGATCGAACTCTCAGGCTTTTAAGCTTGAGAAGAGAGTGACCTGCTCTGATACCAATTGAAAAACTGAAAAATACTGAGAGGGGGAGGGGGTGAATCAGTATTTATATCAACTTTAAAATGAAACCAAAGACAGAGAAAGCAAACAATAGTCAAGGAGGCAAGACACATAAATTTCTCTCGTGGAAAACCTAAGATGGGTAAAAAACCACGACACTAATAATCTCAAAAGTGGGCTACAACCCTTTACATCCAAGAGCTACAACTCTTCTGAGTCTCTCAACAGAACAGGCTTCAACCTGTCCTAAAAGGCAACAACCTTTTGCTGTAGGAGATTTGTGAAATATAAAAACAAACCCAAAATAAGCCTTGTGTCTTTACAGAAAATGCAAAGACGTTCTAATCCATGTAGTTTAATTTCTATGAAGAAATAGAATTCTGAGATCCCTTTTAATGAAAATAGAATTCGTTTTTCAGTCTTGTCTCTTCCTTGATGCCTGTCTATGTTATGAAATGTTTATGGATGCTCAAAGTCTATGCAGTCTTCCTTAACTCAATTTCACTTTCAGAAAAAGAAATTTGATTTTTAAAACTTCAACCCTTTTTGGCAAACAAGAATCTGTACTGGATCTAATATGTTCTCCTCCTTCTCTTACTGCTGCTAGAAAACATCATTTTATTCTACCGTAAATTTCATTGGCTGTAGCATCATCTTTTCGAAGATTTTTCAATGTGTATTTTTTAAGAAAAAACTTGCATTCCCGTCTCAGTCAAATTCATCTTAAACTTCTCAGTCAAGAAACTCCTAAATTTCGGATAAATTGGGCCAACTTCTGGTGCCATCATTTCACTGCAAGAGAAGACAGTTTTTTTTAACATCCCACACAGACATCCGACCAATCCCCATTTCTGTGATTTAAACCAAGAATTATTGTAATCTTTTGTGATTCGTCATCCTTCCAAAGTGTGTTGGTGAGAGACACGTGTTTTTTAAGATAATACCCAGCTGCCTTTGTTTTAAAAACGAGGATGTTGCACTTAAACAAATCCAATGATATGTACTGGAAACACACTTAAACAATATAGAAGAGCTGGTCTTTTTCAAAGACACGCAACCCTGCTGAATACGCCCAGTCACAAATTCTTGACCAATCATAAAAATCTCTGTTGGAAATTTAAAATAGTGAGTACTCAACCATGTGCCTTCCTCCAACGAAACAAATCACGCCTTTGTCTTTGTAACAAAACGATGTTGCTCATTCGCCAAGGCCATTAGCCCGAAAAAGAAAAACATTATTTGGTCTCCAGAAAAACAAAATGGTAACGCAAAATAGAGGAGCTGCGCATTACACAGGTGTCATGAAAGGCATTGTGAAGCGTTTTTTGTCTCTTAACCACAGAAGGACCAGTAAGCAGCTGCATGTCGAGAAAAGGAAAAACATGATTGCAAAACGGTATACAGTCCATTTACCAGTTAGAATAAGACAATGTGAATCTTCATGCTGCAAAATTCTGTAGGAATAAACTCTGCCATTTACCAAGGAAATTGGTGCCAGCTGGGACTGATGTTGAACAAACACGCGTACTCTTGTGAAGTGAGACAGCCATTTTTGCACAGCATACAAAAGACAAAATTGAAGATACAGAGACATCAATGACAAAAACTTAATAGGTTATGTATTGTTAATATAAGCCCAATTATGAGAATGGGCTAAGTATGGAAACACACGATAATGCAATGACAGGTGCGATTAATATGAGGATGGGCTAAGAGCTGCTGTCTAATTATTGTTGCCGACTCATATCAGGCTTGAGAATTCATTATCAATGATTATTGTACGATCAGTCTTTTGGGGGTTGACAAAATATCAATGAGTCTGCTGATTCTTATAACTGTCAATACATATATTGATTGTGCTATTTACCATCTCTGTTTTGAGTCTCTTACTCTATTCATGTAGCATTCCCATCTTCAGATCATTGCTTCATCCCTTGATCGTCCTTGTATTATTGACAGTCTTTGTGCTTCCCTCAAGGTTGGATAGTCCTCTTTCCTTAATCGACATAATGGTCAATAATGATCATCCATCTGCTAACGGATTTGTATTAGTTGGATGTCGGTTAGTCTCTCTAGGAATCTGTTGATATCCGTTCATGCCTTGTTGATATAATCGCTATTATATGTCTTGATTGGTCGATATCCTTGTATCATATGGGATTGATGGTAATGTTATTTAAGTCGCTCTCTTCAATACTACTTTGTTTGTATCTTTCGTATTGACGTGTAATCTTGTTGACATCGAGGTTGGTTATCATCGATGCTTCTAAAATTGGTGTGGAAGACTTGATACTTATTCCAACCATCCCTGTTTGATTGCGTTACACCTTCGCTTATTCAATCTGCCAAGTCTATTTCCTTTGGTAATTTTAATCGATATTGTCATAATAGTATTAATTATTCTCTAAGTTACCGATTTAGGTGCGGATGCGTGAAATTTTTTTTAGTGGATGCAGATGCGTGTATATATATATATATTTTTAAAAAATATATATATATATTTTAAAAAACTATATATATATATATATATATATATATATATATATATTTTAAAAAACTATATATATATATATATATATATTTATAAAATATATGATATATGCAAAGAAGTGCAAGAAATCTGAAATATATAAAAATAAATCATTTGATAGTATGAATCAGAATACTGATACTTCACCATTGATCAAGATTCAAGATATTTCATATTTGATAGTTCAATAACTTCAACTTAAAACTTCATAGACACAAATATTCAAATTGAAAGAAGTTCAATAACTAATTACTCATGTTCAAGATTCCAATGCAATTTGAACTACAAAATCAAAACTTAGTTCATCATTCAATGTTTATCAATCAAGAGTCAAGGGTCAAGATTCACTAATTAGATTCAGAATCATAAGGATTCTCAAGAAAATCCACATTCTCATCATCTCCAATTGCTGCAAGTTCAAGATCATTTGAACCAAGAACGGTTCCACTTGTGCTAGATGCACCATGTATCATGGTATCATCATCATCATTTGTGATTGTAGTAAGATCATGAAGCATTGCATCCAAGTTTGCACACTCAGGGGCTACATCCCAAAGCTTGGTTGACCCTTCCTTGTATTCATTCTCGTTACGCGACAAAAGACGCAAGTTGGTATGAATGTAAACCAAGTCCTCAACTTTCTTTGAGCCCAACCGGTTGCGCTTCACTGAATGGATATAAGAGTATGTACTCCAATTCCGTTCAGCAGCAAAAAAAACTTGCAACCTGGATAGTGTTCACAAAATTAAACATACAAATGAAAAACAATTTAAAAAATGTTAAACACTAAATTGTAGAATACAAGTGGTAAACAAAAAACAAAAAAAAACTTACTTGTGAGAGGATCTTGATTGCAAGACCTTGTAGATGCTTGTATGGTTGACCATACATGTACCACCATGTGATAGCTCCCATTTTATATTGGTCCTTTATTGCAAATGGAGACATTTTTAAACCCGAAGCAAATAAGCCAAATTCTTGCCTCATTGTGTTGTGCATTTCATCATCTGGGAAGAGTCTTGTAAAAGCTTTGTAGCACCCTTTAGCAACTACTTCATCCGCATATGGTGCAACTCTTCCTGGCATACCAAGTACTTGCTCACTATAGTACCTCGGAGATAAGGCATATGCGAGGAGGTGCAATGGGGTAGTCATCTTCTCCCAACGATGATGAATGATTGCTTCCACCTTATTGCATAAGGCTTCACATTCTGTGGGGTCATTCTCATGTTTTTGCATGGAAACTTTTATGTTCTCAACCATGGTGTCCATGCCATCATACACATCCCCCAAGCAAGGTGTATATGTATCTGTATCGGCAAAGCAGAGCATAGTCATGATAGGCTCGGTGAAATACAATACAAATTGCACACGAGCCCACCAACTATCATCCAAGACCAAAGCCTTGACCTTTTGGGCTCTTTCTGAATTCGAAGCCTTCCATATACCCCACTGGTTAGAAATAACCATTTGGCTTAATGCCGTTTGCACCTTGACAAGTCGTCTCATAACTATTGTATGAGACGCAAAACGGGTCTCAACAACCTAAGAAAGTTAACAATATGTCAATAAATATTAAGTAAAGACAAAGTTATATACAATTTGATAATTGAACATGAACATAAAATTTATTCGAATTAAATAAATAAATGAAATTTACTAATTTAGTAATTACAATTTGAATTTACCTTCAGCAGCTCCAATTTAGAGAATGATCTAAATATGGATTGTGACATGTGGTGGTTCATCACAAACATTTGTATCTCCTCCTCCTCTTGGTAAATTTGCTTCACCCAATCTATTTGAGTGCCAATTTGTTGCATGATCAAGTTAAGGGAGTGTACAGTGCATGGTGTCCAAAAAATATGGTCATATGACCCTCAATCAAAGCACCTGCACCCCTACAATTTTTGGCATTGTCTGTAACCACCTGAACCACATTCTCACTACCCACCATCTCTATGGCCTCAACGAGAATTCTACAAATGAACTGTGAATCCAACCTGCCCTTCACAATCAACAACCCTCAAAAACATTGACCCTTTGGGGGACATTGCAATCACATTAATCAATGGTCGATTTCTTGTATCTTTCCATCCATCAGACACAATAGTTTTCCAAGAATTTTTAATTGGTTGAAGAGATCTCTCTCTATAGAAGTCCTCTCCTTTTGCAATAGAGTGGTACGCACCTTTTCATACCTGGGACTTATGTAATCAGCTGGGGCTTTATTGATGGCTTCCACCATTTCCTTCCAATATGGTGATCTTACCAAGCTGAAAGGAAGACCATTGGCATAGAGACAATGTGCAATGGCTTCATAAGCAAGCTCTCATGCCTCCATTTTAAATGCACTGTCCAATGGGCCTCTTTTGCGGGCGGTGATTTCTACTTCTTCCTCTTTTGGTACAGGTACTTGCAAGAATGAATGTTTGGAGGATACAATTGGTTCAATGGGTAATTGCATTTTGTTCTTTCTGGATGGAGGTTGATAAATTTTTTTTTTTGGTCTTTAAACCAAATTATCAACATCTTCTTGTTCTTTTACAAATGAAGCTATTTGTGCATTAGACATCCCCTTCTCACCTGTGCCTTTGCACATTGCAATACCTTTTCCATCATGGCCCATAAAATGAAGTTTGACCCGGGAATGTGAGCTTTTGAATGGTTTGCCTTTGTTACTTTGACAATAATTACACTTCCAAAGATATGAGCCACCTCCTGAAACCTGTGATACTCTTGTGGTATGTCTTCATAAAGGAGATCTTACATCAATATTAAAATTATCGGCTCTTTGCCCTCCCACTGAACTTTGACTACCGGTGGTGGCCATTCTTGCACAATACAATCGATTTTCTTGCTATAATAAGAAAATAAATAAATTTAATTTAGAAAAAAACTATGAACATCAAGCATACAAGTGCAAAACAATGATACAAAAATATTAAAACATATAGCTAAACTTATTTCATTATTTCTTTAAAAAATAAAATGAAAAAAACTTGAAAAATTTCTTCCCAAACTTGAAAAAACTCATCAAAACCTCAAAAAAATCCATTAAAGGACTCAAGAATGGGATCAAATGCTTACCTTAGATGCTGAAAACTCCTCTGTGGAAGCTATCTCTCACCCCACGAACGATCCTTTTCGAAAATAATCACCTCAACTTCAAAATCCAAAATGGAGACCAAATGAGAAGAGAGCCAAGCTGCATACAAAATGAGATGCAAAATGATTGAATGGCCTCTTTTAGGGCCGTTTTAGGGTTTAGGAGAAAAAAAAGAATTTTGTTTTGTAAAAAACACATGTTTTAATGTGTTGTTAAGTTGCTTTTTCGCCAAAAAACAAGCTTGGGCTTGCAGATGCCTGTCGATGCGCCCGGATGCCTCAGGATGCCACTCACAAGCGCATCCCGGGCCATCGGATGCGTTTTGATGCGTTCACACATCTTGTGCCCCTGGATGCGTTGTGATGCGCTGTGTGAGCGCATCACAACCTATCCGGTGGCCTAGGATGCGCTTCTGGATGGCATCCACAGGGCACTCGGCTCAGCACCCGCATCCGTTCGCATCTGCATCCGCCTCTAGGCCTGGGTTTGTAACACCCATGTTACGTGAGCGTAATGATGTTGTTGCATCTTCCTATGTTGGCACTCAAGTTGAGGGTGCCAAATGTGAGTTATACCTTGTGGATTCAAGCCACAAAGGTTCTGATTTTGTATAACAGACTATGGAAGATGTAAAGAGGGCCCAAAGCATGTTTGATTAGTGGTTAAGGAGGGTAAGAGAAGCCAAGTTGTGGGCTGAAAAGCCAAACATCATCTACAACATATCAAGGAATGGTTAAGTCACAGGAATCATCAAAGGCAGCAAACACATCCTTCCGAGAGCCCATTGAAAGCTCAAATCGTAGATGAAAATGGGATAGTTAAGCACATGCTTAGTGCACCATCCACAATCATGTCTTTTGTAATATCCCCAAATTCAGAACATTGAGAATAAAACTGAGTACAAATGTCAAAGTAATTTGCCAGCGATAAATACGTATCTAGGTACCATGATGAGGATAACAAGTTCCACTTGAATGTCTATGTTCTAAACAAAACATAAGAGGATGTAAAAGACTAAGTTGCTAACTAAAGTATCCGCAGTCATGGAGAATTCTAACGGTGATTAACCTCCCGTGTTTGTAATAGTTTGCATACTGATTATTTGGTTATTATATAGTTCCGTTGACTGATATGTAATCAATATTCCATCTCCTAACTTGTTGTTACTCAGTGCTACTATTTTCTAAGTCTTTATAGATTGTGTCTTAAACATACCTCTTGGAGACTTAGACACTAATCGCTCACTTGGGTATTTATAAAGTTTGGTATTAAATATCCCATTTCTATCTCCCGTGAGTTTCTCATTGGCTGTGATAGGCAATTCATAATTTTGATTGTATTTGAGATTTAATTCTTTTGATTGCTAATTACTCCATTTCCTTGTCACTAAAGATGGATGGAATTCAGAGTGATTGTTTAACTGTTCTCCATCTCTCTTCAATTGCAATTCTTCAATATATATGCTGTGGTCAATAATTCGAAGTTATCAATGTTTGCTTATTTGGGTTTGACTTTGATATCAATGTAAATACAATTCATATTTATTTATTTAATTTTAGTATTATTTAATATTAAATTCTCTTTTAGAAAGGGGACATTACAATCTGCCATAATCTTATGAACATGATCAAAATAGTTTAGAGCTGCCATGAACATATACCTTCATTCACCCTTAGTTGACCTTGTAAAGGATGTAACTTATGAGACTCAACTCCTCCATGCAAAATTTCTGATTTGACTTCATAATCATGCACCCCCAAATAATGTGAGTAATAGGTGTAGGAATGCCATGTTCTGATTTTTCTTCATTTGTAGGAGTTTTGTCATCATAGGAATCATCTAACACAATTGGAGATGTATTGTGATCTCCCAAATAATTCTTTCCATCATCCATATTAATTTAATGTTCAAACAAGTTGTCAACAACATCCTTGTGGTTTAGTTTTATTACCTCATGCTCTTCTTTACTTGCTGTTATGAAATCAGATTGTGGGTGGTCAGCAACCTTTGTCAGGTGTTTCTCAATCCACATCTGGCTGTCCTCAATGAATTGCTTATGTGCTGATACAGGACTGCTGATTTCACTAAAAAAGTCAGAATTGTGTTCCCTCTCGGCCCTCCTTATTGCTTCCTCAACAAAAGCTATTTTATGCTGTTGAAAGTCGCATGCTGCCCTTGCAGCCTGGGACTCTGACATGCTTCCTCCTTGAATTAGATTTAGGATGTCTAGTTCGTCCAAATGGGCCCCTGGACCAGCCATGGTTTGAACTGGTTCATGGTACTAGTCCGGTCCGCCTATGGGTCCGAACAAGGTCCGGTCTCCACAGGCCTGGGTTGAACCAGACCACGGGCTGGTTGGACCCGGGCAGATCAGACACAAAATATGTGGACCCTGATCAAACCAGACGCGAATTTTGGCCTGGGGACAGTCAAAGTCAGTGGCCAACACATATTTTTTGCAAATTTAATAAAGATTTATTCTTCACTTACATTTATTATAAGTATAAGTTACATTTATTTCCTTTCTTATACTTTAAGTTATATTTATGTAAATACTGTCAGGATGTTTGAGATAGGTTTTAGCTTCATTGGAGTTAAAATGTAGATTCTAGATTTTGGGAGTTTTCAAAAAATTCACTCGGCCAAATTTCTGGATTTAGAATGCCTTTGGCAGTGTTATGTCCCACAACCTGTCCTGGCTTTTTGAGGTCAAATTGAAGCTGGAACAAGGATTTTTTAATGATTCTAACTCATTTCCTCACAAATCACTTGTTTTCAATTCTATATTCCTGACAGACTTAGCTCAACACTTGCTCACGCCCCAGTCAGACATTACTTTCCAGCAGGCCAAAATTGCTCAAACTCACTCTCGGACTCGAAATTTGCTACCACCTAAGACCACCTAAGACTACCTCAAACATGTTTCCAAGAGAAAAAACTTTAAAAGGGAAGTGAAGAAGATGATGACGAAGAAGAATATCAATTAATTTTTAATCCATTAGTTGAAATTCAAACAATGATACTTGAACTTGATGTTATGATTTAATTTTAATGTTTTGAATCTTTGATGTTAACTTGAAGTATATGATGCTATGATGGTATGATCATGATTCATGATGCTATGATTACAAAGTTTATGGTGTTTTTGTTGTTTAAATGTTTTTATGATACTATGTGACATTATAATCTTAACTCATGCTTCTAGGCTTCATATATATATATATATATATTCATATAATTTTTACATGTTTTTGTACTAACGAACCCTATTCAAAATTTTGCTGTACCGGCGAACTGGTCCTTCGTACCTGAACTTGGAATTGGACCCGAACCGGCATCCTAGAATTAGACCATCACCCCCGCACAACCTTTATCTAAGTTAATTTAAATATCACCAAAAAAGAATCTTGAGTAATTATCATTTGAAACAATTTGTTTGTCATTCTCTTTCTTGACTGGCTTATCTTCCTCACTAACCCCACAATTGTGATGAGGTGTCCACGTCTTCTAACATGTGAAACAGATATGCTCTCTCTTCATCTGATTCTTGCTCTTTATGTGATACTTTGTAACCTGTGATTAAGTTTCTCTTCATTCACTGTCTCCTTTTCAGTTTCTCCTTCCATGCCTGGTTTGAAATTTTGTTCACCTGTAGGCTGATTAGTGACTGCTGAAAACTCCTCATATAGATTTTTGCAAACTCCTTGTGCAAATAGATCATGAGTTATCATACGGTGTTGTTGCTTTGCCAATTGAGTCTTGTAGTGTAGTCTTGGATGTGAGTTCGTGTAATCAATGAAAGGTAGATCTCTCTTTAACATATGAAGGGAGAGTATCATATTCCTCAAACAGGCTAAGTATTTCTTCCCTTTTATCTTGTTGTTTTGAATTCTTACTTGTAGATGTGGATGAGTTGCTAGAATTCCTAGATTGTCCTGAAAGAGATTCTTCATAATGCTGAAAATTCTGAGCTAACCTTCGCTGTGTTTGAGCAAGATCCTTCTTGATCTTTTCCATACTTGACTAACTTGCTGTCCACAAATACAATCCAGTGATTTTACCCAACAGAATGGCAGGTTTGATGCTTTGATACCATTGTGAGATCCCCCTAAGAAATATTGCCCAAATTTTACTTTTAAATAACAAGTAATTTTGTCAAACAGTTTGCAGTGAAGGTACAGATGTATTGTTTTACAAACTTATAGTAATGTGTTTTGCTCCCCTTTATTTTGCAAACTCAGAACAATGTGTATTTGCCTTTTCAGCAACAGCAATACTCAGGAAATGTATGACAGCAAATGTTTGTTAAGAAAATATTGTATTGCAGATACATTTGATTCAAATAAACAACATACAGATTACACCTTGCAGAGAATCGCTGCCTCTGGGCTCCTGTATAATGAATGTCCTTTGCTGTATACTGATAATGATTACATCTAACTGTCAAACATGTCACCAAGATCTCTAACCCAAGAATTCCATCAGCTTTCAAACTCTAATCCATGCTCAGAAATGATCCTTGAAATCCTAGACACCTGGAAGGCTTAAGATTCATATGGTAAGAAATGCTCATGAGGTGAAACACATCCCCATGGAATTAGATGGCTTTTTTTATTACCTTAGACATGGAATCTTACAGCTATATGCCGAGGTATCCTCTCTCTTCTCTTTGACCATGAAGATATATAATGCACTCACCCAAAGTGTTTATAGCTCCTTCCTTCCCTTTTGTCCTGTTATTCCTTGATTCATCCCTCCTTTGTTGTCAACAAAACAACAAAAAACTTTCCCTTGAAATGCAAAAAGAGGTTTTTCTCTCAGTGTAGTCTTGATATGTTGTCGCAGCTAATCTGAATTGTTTTCTCTGTAATGCTTATCTTTGTTGAGTATATGCAACTTCTTTGTTTTGATTTTGTCTCACTCTTTCTGTATCCCCTCGTGAAAGGAGGAGATTCCATGGAATTATTTATGGATACTTCTCTTCTGTGGAGAAGGCTGGATGCAATGTTGTCAATGTTTGTTTGTCTTTATTTTGTCTTCTATATCAAACTAAATCGGTTAAGTATATCTATAAAGCTTGAACAAATGGCTTGTATTGCAAAAGGGAAATATTTCCGAGCGAAAATTCAGAATCCATCTCACTAAATTCAAAAGAATTAACATAGAATAAGGTATTTTGAATGATTTTGAACATTGGATGCACATTCACCAAACTTTAATCTTTCACAAGTATTGGAGCTTTGTAAGATCATCGAAGGTTTTGGTTTCCAAAATTGTGAAAGTAGCGCTTCAGGCTTAGCAAAAGATCTAGGGGGTCTGCTATCCACAAAGTCATCAAAAGAGAAATTTTTTTATGTCTGGGAATATCAAATATTATAATAATGTGTATTGTATTATTTACAAGAATGACAATGGATATAGGCTTTTCTTGATTGACTTTCTAGGTAATTGGATCAAGCAATATCTCGTTTATAGTAGCTATTTTTTCCCATGCCAGTCAGAGTCTTCTTTTTGTCTTTAACCAATTTCTTGATGTCCTGCTAATTGAATTTCCTTACAAATTGTATCCTTTTTAGCCATTAATGAGTCAAACCAACTACACTGTTTTTCTTGAGTTTTCTATTTATGTTATTTTTAACATATGTATGATATGTGATATTCTAAGCTAAAAACCTAGTTGCTTCTTCGCTAGAAGGTCTGCCCAATGTGGAGATGGCCACGAAAATGGGGTAGCTAATTATCCAATTGTATAGCAGAAGATCAGCGCTTCAGAAAGCAAAAACTGCAGGGTCTACTGTCCCGTAGGCTATTTTTGGCCTTGTGTACATTTAATTTTTTTTTTGTATTCTATTCTTTGTGTTTATTTCAGATAAAGATCGCTTTTTAACAGAAGATATCTGTTTCATTGGTTCTCTTCACTTTCGTTGGGTGTAGCAATGTTCTTTATTTTTGTTCTTTGTATCCTTTCAGTTGCTGTTTTACTTTCATCCTCAATTATTTTAGAGCGCTTCTTTGTTGTAGTTTTTCTGTCCTTTTCTAAGTCATCGAATTGGAATCAGAATTGGGTACAGTATCAATCGGTATGAAAGAAAACTTTTGGGGGTCGGGTATGTTCTTGGCATGCCCAAACATAAATGTATGCATATTTGCAACCTAAATACAGGAATCAAGCTGAGAATATTACATATTATTCATATGTTAAACAAAACTACCATAAATATTATAAATTTGAAATACAATATACTACTTCAATATCAATTTGTCAAACTTAAATGTAATGATAGATATTCAGAAAATGAAACAATTTAAATTTTTTTTTTTTTGTAAAGTGAAACAATTTATAATTTACAATTTAAAAACCATTGATTCATAATATTAAATTTGCATTGTGATAAAAACTTAAAGTATATAATTTGTATATTTTTAAGTAAATAATTGTATAAATTTATAGTATACTTGATCTATATTATCTTGAGCAGACAAATTCCGTTGTGTAGGCCAACATAGTTTTTCTGACTTGTTCCTATTTCTATATGAAGCTTAGCATTATCGGTTCGTCAATGGTTTTTATCCATGTTCAACATGATAAAGGTGTTTGGGGTTGGTTACTTGCTTACTTTATAACATCTAAGGTTTTGCCTTCGGGAATTCATCTAAATTTCATATTTAGTTCACTTTTCTACTTTTTGTCTTAGCTATTATTCTCTTCGTCCTCATCCTTTGAAGTGAGTCCTAACTTTAAGATGACTTTTTTGCTAAAAGGTGTACCGATTGGGGGTTATTGCTGAGGTCTGAAACAGAGGCCATGGGAGGATATGGATTTATGGAAAGGAGATCTAAACTTCTTCCATTAGTTTAACATGTTAAGATGGATTATAATTTATATTGGATGTATGGCTATCTATTAGTCTAGGCTTAAGGAAATTTGCCACCTGTATAAAGCCTTCCTTCAAATTGTGGTGCTATAGGTTGTTTCCATGTTAGGCATCTAGTGTCTATTAAGGATGCAAAATAGTTTGCACTTGTGTTGTAGTTGAGTTGGGTTAGCATTAAACTATTAGGAAATAGTTTATGACTGCCTGTTTCTTAACTTCTTGAGTGACAAAGGGTAAATAAATTGGCCTGGTATCAGTTCCATTACCTTCTAAGTTACTGGTTCTGGTTCGGGCAATTTTTTTTGGGGGGTTGGGTTTGGGCTTGTCCATACAAAAGCATATAAAAATCATGCATATATATACATTTGCAGCAGTAATTAAGTTCAGAATACACCACCATATTTATAGTCAAATATTAGTCAATCTCAAATGTTATGATATATATTAAACTTTAAAGTCAAAAATTTATAATGTTTAGTGTCAAAAAGAGGCCACCATTGAGCATTGATCAAATATCATATGGGTTGTCAAAATATCATCATCATCATCATCCATGTTAGATGACTACCTTCCTGAAGGGTCATTTGGCTTGGGTTTACTTGACATGACAATCAGTTGTGTTTATGAGCTCTATATACTCTCTATAGACTATGAATGACATTTCATTGATAACAACTTGATTACTATCATATCCATGGCTCTTCTTGGAACACTGTGATACACAGGATACTCTCTATAGAACACTACGATCTCTCTTTTGATATCACTTTCATCTGAAGTTTACTATGACTTTTATGATGGCTTATCTGTACTCTGTCTTTGTTTGGTGCTGTATCACAAGGTCTTTATGCATATGTGCTGTATCACAAGGTCTTTAGGCACATTAGGACTGATTTTTTTGAGACTATAGGACCTTGAAGTGTGTCAAGAATCTGGATAAGGCTTAAGTTATCCTTAAAGTAATGAACTGGCCCAAAATTTTTAACATGGTTCTAACCCTTGTTCACTATTATCTAGAATTCACTGCCACTGCACACAAGTGCCAAAGGCAGTCATTTGATACTCTTGCATGCATAATCCATTGTCTTTAACAATGATAAACATGATTCATGCGTAGTTATAAATTAGATGACATTAGAGATTGAGAATTGAATATGCAAGGGTGTATGATTTATATTAGACCTTCCATTTAGTTTCTAGCATAACAACTCAGTGATTATTCTGTGATGCCAGGGTTTTGACAATATTTTTACCATTGCTGTAATTGGATACCTTACAATAAAAAGTAAAAAGATGCCAAAAAAAAGTGAATCCAAATTTGCTTGCTGGACGCATTTGGAGGTGAAAATCGGCTTGGGTTTGCTTGGTTTGTCTCGGTCAAACCCATAGGTTGTGGGCAGGACCCTGGCCAAACCCATAGAGGACGAAACCAAGACCCCAAATCTGGTTCGAACCAGGCCAGGACCCGGGCTGTACAGGGGAAGGATCCAGTAACATAGCTTGCCAAATTTAATTTTGATTATTTTGCATATTTTAGGTCCTTTCTTTAATTTCAATTTTGGATAATGATCCAATTTAATTGTATCTAGAAACTTAAAGTTGCCATCTTCTGCCACCCAATTTCTTCTTCCATATAAATGTTATGTAATGGTTGAATCCTAGAAGTGCTTCTTGAAATTGAATTATTCTTGAATCTTATCTTTGATGAAAGAGTAATGGCTTGTGAAATTCCACAAAGTGGACTTGACTGCAAATCCTTAATAGGGGATTTCGTATCTTACTTTGGCCGTTGAACACTCCCTTGGCTTGTAGTATGATTTATTTCTCTGCCTTTTCCTGTTCAACTTAGATTCTAATGTTACACAATCTAAAATTTAATACAAGATAGGAGCAGATTGACTAGCAAATTCAGTGAATGGATTCAAATTTTATTGATATTATGATTATTCATAACTTTACATTTATATTGTTTTTGACTCACAAGATCACTATGTACCACAAGTGAAGAGCACACACAAACTATTATGACAAGACTTGGCAAGCTGATTTTTGACCTGGACTTTGAATTGGAGTAGTCTCAACAAGATAAAAAAATTAATGAAATATATAGGTTTTTAAGGATTTGAAACTTGTATAATTCACCCTTAAATAAATAATCTGTAAAGACAACATAAACTACTTTGATCACATACACAAGTATACATTGATCACGAGTATAAAAGTGGATTTCAGTTGAAGGAAACAATACTTTTAGATATATATGATATAAATATTGCCAAGTTTACAAACTTATGGATTATGAAATGCATGGCAACAAAACACATATCAAAACTAAAAATTTAAGTCTATGGCTTAGAAGGGCTTGCACTACTTTTTCCAACAATTATAGGTGTATGACAAGTCTTACGTGTGTGTCTAAGATAGGTCCTTGATGATGATGATGATATGGCTGTGATATCTACTTGTGCATCAGTGACATCAATATCCAATGGCTTTACCCATTCTCTATCCTCCTTTGCAATGGCTACTAATTTTGCCTCCAGATTTGCTTGATCAATCCTCAACCTTGGTGATTCATTCTGACTATGGGTCAACTTCTTCTTAAGTGATAGGAGATAAGTTTGTGCTAAAGATTTGTTTGTAATAGAGGTGAAGATTGTAATTTACGTAAACAAGCCATTTATCCTTTGCGTTGAAAACTTGTCGGGTTTTTAATAGCGAATATGCTTAAATGTATTGTGATTGTGTTCACATCCTGGAACATTATATGGTTGGCTCAAGCCACGAATGCCAATTCCTTGAAGATTTGACACCTTAGCACCAAACCTTTCTCACGATGCATTTGAAATGACAGGAAAAATCAATCTAGTTGTTCAACTTTGAGTTTCAACATTAATGTAAGAAAACATAAATTTTTAAATTTTTACATTTAAATTATGTCATTTATGTTAGTAGGTTGCAATGTCATTTGAGTTGATTTGCATGTCTCATACAATGAATTCTTCTTATCCAAGTTTATACATTTCAATATTAAATATTATCTTTGTTTTGAGCTAAGAATGAAATATCATCTGTTGTGACCAGTGTTTCGAGAATTGCCCATGAATCGGGTGATTCACGATTCGATTTAGGCAAAATGATTTTTTTTGAATCGTGAATCGTGATCAACGGTTTTTTCAGGCGAATCGCCTGAATTGCCGATTCAAGCGATTCATGGCATGAATCGCCTGAATCGGATGTTGTGAATCGGCCACGTCAGGCAGATTTGTGAAGTCAAAAAAAAATAAAGTTTGACTTTTTTTTAAAGGTTTAGATGGGCATTTTCTTTTTGTTTTAACCCTAAAGGGTCTTCTATTTGCTTAGTATGAGTAGAAGAGAGGATCTTCATCTTGTTAGAATAATAAGCAGAAAAATGCAAATATACTCCGACTAATAGAAAATTGATATCCCGCCTGGGGCGCTACCCCAGGACCCCGTAGAAAAGTCTGATTAGGCTCCACATACATAACACATCTTACATACATTTATGATTTTGTCTTATGGATCTTCATCTCACATACGTTTATGATTTGATGTCTTATGGATCTTCATCTCACATACATATTTGATATTACATTCTATGATTTGACTCATTATGATAATATGATTTCAGATTTCTATTTACTTCAGTTCAGCTACAATTTACATTTTACATGTAGCGTATGTGATGGATTTATCATTTATGTTCCTTGTTTATGTATGTTAGCTTCTATTTGATGATGTTATATTGTGTTTAAGTTATATTCAATAAAGGGTGTCTAAAATAAGTTTTAAATTGTTAAAATCTAGGGTTTTTTAAATTTGCCGATTCATGGCCAATTCGATTCCGATTCATGGCCGATTCACAATTCGATTCGGCCAAAACAATTCCGATCCGATTCCAATTCTCGTTTCTTTGGTTGTGACTGTGCAGAGCCCACTTAGAACCTCTTCATCTGCCTTGAAATTTAGATTAAATTGGAATGTCAGATTTAAAGAAGAGGCAGTTACATGTAAGAGCATGTGAAGTGGAAGTTGTCATTGTCGATCAGTGATGTCCTAAATGAGATGATACTTATTCTCAACCTTAACATAAATGGATCTAATGGGCTCTTTGAACCTATCCATGCCCCCAAATATATAGCCCATTGTAGTAGGCATCTCCCCATTAGCTAGTCAAAGGAGTTGTGAATTGTATTTATTATTAATCATTAATGTAAGGAAGTGTGAAATTTTTTTTTGATAGAAATAGAAATACGAACAAAATATATGGAAATATCAAATATAGAATATAAACTAACCTTTACAATCTCCTTCATAGGAAGCAAGAACTAACATTTACAATCTCCTTAGCATATGATGATGCAAATATCTCCTCACTAACAAACATATGCTTCAAAGAAGTCTTTGACTAAAGAAGATATTGCAACATGATAAAGTTTGTTGCAAAGCTTGTTATTTTAGGACAAACCAATTCCTCTTTGTTAGTATTTATCCTCATTAGGTTGAGGGCCCACACATGGTTAAAAATGTATTTGCAAATATTTTTACCTTGCTCCACACATGATTTGAAAGATCCTCTAATATGAGGTCATGACAATATAAGGTGTCTAGAATAAGGATGGGTATATGTGCATGTGAAGTATACTTGGAGCAACTTAGTTTGTTGCATTATCTGTAACTATTTGTATAAAAAATTTCTCACCCATCTTGGCCAATACTCCTTCCAAATGTCACAAAGGAATTCAACATTTTTTGTGTTTCTTGAAGCATTAATGGATTTCGAGAAAATTGTGCCATCTAAGAAAGAAACAATCAATTTCAAATGCTAATGTTGATCAGCAAAGCACAAATTAAAAATCTTAATCATTATGATTAAATCAATGGGTTTAAGGAAGTACAATCATCTAAGAAAGAAATATGGAAATTTAACAATCATCTATTTATTTCATCTGTCCAACCATTGGTCATGATGGTGCTGCACTTCTTATTCTATATTCCACAAGTAATGACATCTACCATGTTTTGCTAATAAGTAGACCTAATACAAATAAAATAAACAACATAAGTATAATAAAATTTAGAGCCTAAAATTTAAATTATACAAGTATAAACCCCTAAACTCAAAGTTTCAAGAGAAAGAAATCAAACAATATATTTCAAAATAATAAAAAATAATTAATTACTTGGCTACATGTAATGGAATGGTATAGTAAAATTAGAAGTCTTTAATTGCACTCTTTGCTGCATCATCTTTGTTGTTGTTTGAATCCATGCTCTCAAATGATGGTTGGGAGCTTGGAGTAGGAGGTGAGTTAGTAAATGAATCTAATGTATATCCATAGTTACAAGACTCGGACTCGCCTTAGACTCGGTAAGTTGGATTCGGACTCGGACTCAGACTCGGCACCCGGACTCGACAAGGACCCGACAAATTGAAAAACCCAAGAAATTCAAAGATTTTTAAGGATTTAAAACTTTTTTCATGCATCATTCAGTTAATTAACATCAAAGACACAATAATTGATATAAATAGAAGCTACTTTGCATACATAAACAAGTTTACATCGGTCACATAAGTATAAATGCGAATTACTGAAGGAAATAAGTTACCTGTTAAACTAGTTATTAAATAACACATTATAAATCTGAAATATAAATAGTGTCACTGTCAAAATTCTACAATATTCATGGAATATGAAATCCATGAATCAAAAGTTCAAAACATATATCAAAATAAAAGGCCCTATGTCTTCCTTCATGTATGCTGAAGATAGGTCATGGAAGATTCTGCAGCCATCTTCTGTCCCTGTGTCTGAGGCTCAACCTTAGTGGCATCCTCATCATCCTCACCATCCTCATCCTCCTCATAATCATCATCATCCTCAGATCCCTCACTCTCAGCCTCGTGGTCCTCCACTGGGTCTTCTCACGCTCTAGCCTCCTCTTGTGCCATTGCTACTGCCTCTGTTTCTCGATCCACCTGATCAACCCATTCCAAGTCTTCATCACTGAAGACAGGATCATCAATCTCAGTGTTCCACTCTGCTTGTGGATCAACCTCCTCTAAAATGATAGGAGATGTGTTAGTGCCCAAGATCTGTCTATGATAAAGGCGAAGGTTATAATGCACAAACACAAGATCATTCATCTTTTTCACTGCCAACCTATTGCGCTTCTTCGAGTGTATATGCTTGAACATACTCCAATTGGGTTCGCATCCTAAAGCACATGGCTGGCTCAAGATACGAACTGCAATCCTTTGTAAATTTGGCACTGTATTACCAAACATCTCCCACCATGCAACTGAAGCAAGAGATTTTAAAAATCAATTCTATAACTTTGACTTTATCAATGTAAAATGGTAATAGAATTAGAAATTAGAATTTAGATTTTAAAATCATATATTTTTACCTGGCATCAGTAGTGTCCGATTTTTCTTGCATAAGTCTCATGAGAATAAGTCTCCTTGTGAAGTCCTATACATTTCTATCTCACGTTACACATGTTACAAGTG
This sequence comes from Chamaecyparis obtusa, assembly GCA_027943335.1. NCBI lineage: Eukaryota > Viridiplantae > Streptophyta > Pinopsida > Cupressales > Cupressaceae > Chamaecyparis > Chamaecyparis obtusa. The sequence continues at coordinate 213,942 of BSBK01007321.1, read as the reverse complement.
ATTCATCCAGTGACATTCTCTCTACAATATCATAGAGCCCACTCCACACCTCATCATCAACCTTAAAACCTGGGCTGAATTGGAATGCTTGGTTAAGGAAGTGGGCAGCTGTATGTATAGGTCTATGAAGTAGATTATGCCATCGTCGATCAATGACGGCCCATATGGGACCATATTTATCCCAATTCCCTGCATAAAATTTTCTAATGGCCTCTTTCACCCTATCCATGCCCTCATAAATATATCCCATTGCGGGTTTCTCTCCATCAACAATTTGTAGGAGAACAATAAGAGGCTCTATGAACTGCAATCATTGTGAAAGTAGAAAGTTAGAAACATTAAGCTTTAAGTTTTACTTTAAAAAATGAACAATGAACATAAACAAGTGTGAACAAAAATGATGAAATGAAATGGAAATGAGGACAGAAAAGAAAATTACCTCCACAATCTCCTTGGCCGGTTGCCAAAAGCCACTCTCATAAAAAATCTGATTCGCTGTCTCAATCCCTTCATTGGTCTTTGCATATGATGATGCAATCCACTCCTCAATTACAAACATGCATTTCAAAGCGCCCGTGGAATTAAGCAAAGATTGCAACGTGAGAAAATTTGTTGCAAATCAGGTGACCCCTGGATGAGACAACTCTTTTTTATTTGTGAACTTCCTCATAAGGTTGAGGACCCAAGTATGATTATATATGACTTGACAAATATTCCTTCCTTGTTCTACACATTTTTATCCAAAAAAGTTTGCCAAGATCCTCCAACATGAGGTCAATGCAATGAGCAGCACAAGGGGTCCAAAACAAGTGGTGGTGCCTCTCCACAAGAAATTTACCTGCAGCAACATAATTTGCTGCGTTATCTGTGACTATCTGAACCACATTCTCCTCACCCACCTCCTTCAACACATCCTCAATTACCTCACAAAAATACTCAACATTTTTTGTTTTCCCTGAAGCATCAACTAATCTCAAAAACATTGTGGCACCTGAGAAAAAAAAAGCAATTTAGTACAATCATAATTTAAAAAATTAATCACTAAAGCAATAGTTTACTATTAGTAAGTACAAGTTCTACAATTACTTGATGAGGAGTCAAGAAAATTAAGCAGTGTTCTATTTCTTCTGTTGGTCCAACCATCAGTCATGATTGTGCAACCCTTCCTCCATACCTCACGCTGCTCCTCAATTGCAACTTTTACATCATCCACCTTTCGGGTCAAAATAGGACCTTTTAGCTCCTCATCATTAGGGGCATTGAACCCCAGACCACAAACAGTAACAACATCTATTGCAATTTTCCAATAAGGAGACCTAAAACAAATTAAATAAACACTAAGTACACTATTAAGTTTTACTTTCAACTTTCAAAATTAATATAATGAATATTGCACATTCTCGAGTCTTAAAAGTTAAAAGCAAGAAGAATAAGACATAGAAAGTAAATGAATAACACGTACCTTGTTGTATTAAATGAAATGTTGTTGCAGAAAAACAAATCTCCAAGTGCCATTTTGGCAGCCTCACGCTTCTCCCTATTCCAACCCATGCTCTCAAGCAATGGTTGGGCACCTAGAGTCGTGCGTGGAACAAAAATGGATTCTAGTGTGGATTTCTTCTTACCAATTTGAGACCCAATGGTCATATTTGCACTTGCAGTACCACTACTAGATGGAGGTAATGGAGAATGAAAACTTGAAGAGCTCTCTCCACCTAAGCTTGCCATTTCCTCATGTTGCTTCTTTCTTAATTCTTTTTTCTCTTCATGGGCGTCTAAATGAGTTTGCATTTCACGTACAATCTCCTGTGATGCTTTTTGGCATGGTTTAGCATCATGCCCAGATATATGTGCAAAGTGACATTTCAATCTATTAATACTTTCCCCACTAAATTTAACAAGACAAAGCCAACATGTAACTACTTTTTTTGAGCCCAGGATGGCATATTTCCAAGCCTAATACCTTGCTACACGAATAGGGTCTGCATCTGGGTTAACTAAAGGCCTATGTGATGAGCCCAACTGGCTCTCAATTGCAATCTAGCTTCTATCTCAATTTTATTTGCAAATTGTTTTTTGTATTTTAAAATATATATGATTTTATTTGCAAATAAATAAGAAATAAGACAACAGCAAACTTTTTCCTTAAATATTCATTGGATAATCAATCATTAACATGCCCAAGATATCAAGAATCGAACACAATGTGAAAGAAGCACCTGTAATCTTTGATGTGGCTGCAAGGATCAAAACGCAGCTCTCTACATATTCAACACAACTCACACATTCTGATATGCAATTCCCATGAAAGTTAACGCAGCCAGCCACCTTGAATTAAACATTGCTATCTCCAGCAATGACGCAACCAAGATTGAAAGAACTCAGCCTTCAAGATCAATTAAAAGAGTCACCAAAAAACAACAATGCAATCCCCAACAATGGTGCAGCCTCATAAACTTCTCAGCCCAGCAATTAATCTGTACGACAGCCATGTAAATTCATACAGTATTGTCTCTTATTCATGCACAAATCAAATCTGCAGTATACCATGTAAATTCAATTCCCACTCTTCAAACCTTGCAAAGAATTCAATGTTTTCTCCAAAACTCTGAAGACCAAAGATGAAACCCTAGCTCTCTTCAAGAGTTTTCAAAATTCTTCCTCAAACAAACTTTCACTTTTCAATTTTTAACAAATAACAATGGGTGATTTTCTTTTGCCCAAAGCATTGCTTTATAATAAAAGATATTTTCTCTCACACACTTTTCACTTACAAAAGACTTTGCTTAATGTGCACATTTGAAATATAATAAACTATTATATTTCTTTCTTCTTTAATGATGAAAAAAGACCCTTTCATTAAAAATAGCCATATTCTAACACATAGGGTCCCTGTTTTATGAGCTCAGGATATAAAACTTCTTAATCCAATTCCAACGAGCTATTACACTAAGATGTCCGCAATACATTCCCAATAAAAATGGCAACCTTAGCCGATTTAATTAAATAATAATCATAATTCACCCATCTTGCCAAAAGCGAGTAAGGAAGCATCAAAATCAAAATCTGACAGCACAAGAGTGATCGTGATGACGAAAGATGATGAATGAACTTGACGGGGTGACTTACTAAAAATAGACGCTCCCTCCAAGAATCTTGGAGTCCAAACCGGAAGCTGGAAATAAAATTTGAAAGCATCATAGAATTCTAAATCATCTGAGCTCAGTAGAACCATATGATGACTTACTATAAATGGTAAGTCCCTGAAAATGAGGCCAAAACCCACAACAGGGTCCTCTAATCACCAAAATTAGCCTACAAGGACCCATTGATAGGCTAAATCCACTAACTCCAATGCTCGCTCAAATTGGGGACATTACAGCCTAGATGAACTACCCTTAGGCTGAGACATTATGCTGCTGCTACTGCAATATATCATAAATAAAAAAATAAGCATCTACAATAATGAAAATCAAAGACCAGGGCCTCTTACTTTTCAAGTTTTTTCATCAACATAAAATGTAGGAAATTTAAGATTCTAAAGACAAACAAATGTAAACACAATGAACATATGAAATTTGAATGTAAAAAATTCATAAAACAACGCAAAAATGTAACTCACCTCTTCAAAATTGCTCCAGAAATGAAGAAATGCAACTCAAATTTATAGAGTCATCCTCCAAATGCTTTTTTCAGCTCCTTTCAATGTGTGAATACAAGCTAGAAACTAGCACGAACAATCAACAATCAACATATGAGAGCCAATCGATTTGCTAATTTGTTTTCTAAAACCCCTATATTCTTCTCTCAAGCCTTTTTCCTCTCTTTTAAGCCATTGCAAATGATGGAATGACCTTTTTAGGTCTTAGAGAAGGCATATAAGGAAAATAAATCATTAAAATCAATTAAGTTTTTATGTTTTTTGCTTTTTAGAAGTGGTTGGATGCGTCCGAGTCTAGGCCACGGGACTGGGCGAGTCCTGCAAGACTCGGTCGAGTCAGCTTTCCGGGTCACTGTGCCTCGGCAAGCCTGGCTTGGCTCGGGACTCGCGAGTCCTGCCAGGATGTAACTCTTTGTATATCTACTCTAGGCCCAACACAAATAGTACAACGATCATTATCACTGCCACTCAAAGATTTAAGAAATGGAGGAATTGATAAAGAAGAGTCCGTAAGAATGTCTGTCATGTCTTTTCTTAGCCTTATTTCTAGTTGTTTTTGTTTCTCAAAGTTTTCTAATTGGCTTTGCACTTTGTGTACAAATTTAGGAGGTGATTTTGGGCACAATTTAGCATTTGGGCTTGGAACTTGTGCAAGGTGATATTTCAACTCTCTATGCTTGTTATAAGTAATTTTATTTTGTAATCAACGCAAGTTATCTCCCTTGTCTTTTCCCTAAGTAAGACATATTTCCAGCAAGGGTCTTTTCTAATTACGGTCAATATTGGAACAATCTATAAATATCTTAGTTACACTGCCCTGGGGGACAAGAGAACGGGGGGACAAGTTTCCAGGACGGGGACAGAGGGGCCTCAATTTGGGGACGACGACGGGGGATGACGGGTGTATACTATACAATATAAGACATAAAGATGTAAAATCATTGAACATTGAACATTAAACAATAAATTTTAAATTTTAAATACTCTAATCAGCAAATGGAAGATTTCTATTATATAAATAATAATAGAAAAGACAAATACTAAAGTCTGATATGAAAAGTATGAGTATCCATCTCATCATAAAGATGATTACATTGAGTAGCATGATATGATATATCAAAACAAGTACAAACTACAAAATCAAAATGCCAAGGCCCAAACTGTAGTGATTCTAGTGAAGGAGGCCTCTAATCCTCCTCTTCTTCTTGCTCCTTGTCACTCCTCTTTGACTTGCAATCACTCTTTTCACTCTTACAATCACCCTTTTCTCAGCTATTCACTCGTCTTCTTGCTGCTGTTGCAAACACATAGAAATGAAAAAATGAATACAAATGAAGCTTCAAAGTGTTTTGATGCAATATAACATACTAGATGGGCCCCACATACCCCAAGGGTTACAATGTAACCAATAAAAAAAATTAAAAACTTGTATTTTCTTTTTGGCGTCACTCTTTTGGCTTGCTGTGACGGGGAGGTCTGGGCTTTCCCTCTGGGGTCGAGGGACGCCTGGGCGTCCCCTTGTCTCCATTGGGGATGCCAGGATGTCCCAGCAGTGGCGCCGTCGGGGACGCCGAAACGCCATCCCCCCATCCCCGGTTTGTCCTTGTTCCGAGAACGCCAGGGATTTTGGGGGGGGGGGGGACGCGTCCTCAGGGTACTATGATAAATATAAATTATTTTACAGTAACAAAATGAAAATTAAATTAACACTTATGATTTCTAGTCAAATTGAAATTAAAAATCAGCAAGAAGTAAAAATAGTTAGAGTCTACAGACATAAAATTAAAAAATTTACAAAAATAGATAGGTTACATAGATCGTGAGTCTCAAGTGTCATTTTAAGCTACCTTCCTTGAGATTCGTTGTGTTTGGGTGAGTCTAAGGGAGTCTTGTAACATTGACTCAAATTAAGATTCAAAACTATTTCTGAAACAATGGGTGCCAACACTGATAGACTCATCTTTTATGAGTATTGAAGGAGAGATCTAAGGCATGGAACAAAGATGCAAAAATAGCAATCAGGATTAAAAGTAGCATTGTGTGTTAGCCAAGATGCCAGCTACAAAAATAATAGGTACAAAGGTTGTGGAAAACTAAGCCCAATATGGCTTCTACTGCATGTGATTGCCCTATGTATGTCGTCCTTGTAGCACTGATGACATTGTAGTGGGTTTTGTCCAAACCATGTTAGTAAACCATTGACATGATGTAAGGTACCATCCTATACTAGGTTTTCGAATGCCTTCTTGCAATGATAGTAATTTCATTTTTACTCCTTGTCTAATTTTGGTCTTTAATTCCCAGTCAAAATATAAGAGGACAAAACAGAAAACCCTGCTCTTGGTAAATTGAAATTATCAGTATCCTATAGATATTTTGTTATGCCTTCTATTGCCTTAGAGAAAATTTAGGGTTCATTTCATTTAAAAATTCTTTTATTTCTTCATCGAGGATGGCTCCAAAATCATCAACATGTTTTTGGAAATGGTATGAACTAAAGTAGATGACATTGATTATTCCTACACAACAAAACCTATTGAGATTCTAGCAAGGGAGAAAGAGGTCTTTGAGGGTTCACATTGAGAGAGAGAGAGAGAGAGGGTTCACATTTCATGACGTGTTTATGAGTAGACTGCACAAACCCTTCAGAGAGAGAGAGAGAGATCTTTGAGCATTTACATTGCAATATGTCCCTTAAGAGAGTATCCTGCACAAATCTTCACACAGAGATCTTTGAGGGTTCACATTGCAAGACATGTTCATGGGTAGACTGCACGAATTTCGGGATACTTGACAAATTTCTCTTACGATTTTCGTTTTGCTATAATGTACATATTCAGGTGCCACCCTAATATTGAAAACAGGCCACACTGATATTGAATTGTTTCTCTAAAATTGTGGTGAAAAATTCTATTTTGATTTTCTCTTTGCCTTTCTTCCTATGGTCAATATTTACCACATGGCAAATGTTATCATGGCTACTCTTTTTTTCTTATTATTTTGAATTTCATGTGTTTAAATCTTGTTTCTATCTGACATGATAATGGTTGATCTGTTCATAGATTTGAGATGCTATGTTGACAAAGTGTTCTTTTGAATTGTGATGTTTTAGCAGCTGTGGAATTGTGGACATTGACATTGAATTATGATCATTCTTACATACAGTATTAATAATTTATAAAATATTGATTGAAGTATTTCCTGACATGCAAAGCTCTTTGTTGCAGTGTTGCATTCATCCTTATCTTGTGGATGGATCTTTGCAAACATCACTCAGACAAGGCCTTGAAGAAGTTGAGTATTTTGATATGGATATAAAGGCGAGTAGCAAACTACAGCTCCTGGACAACATACTAACACAGCTAAGATCAGAAGGCCAAAGGGTGCTAATTCTTTTCCAGGTTTGTCTTATATTAGTAATTAATGACTATAGAGCCTTCCAGTGTCTGTTTACCATGCTTGAATTTTCATCACTAAAATTGGAAGATGGATACTGAATTCTTTTTTTACTTTTACGATTTTATGTTTAAGTACATTTTTTTTTGATTTTTTCTTTCTCCGTGCATCTTCTCTGTTTCATTATAACATTTAAGTAGAACACTTATGATTTCTTCCAACTCTTGGTGGAAGCTTGTGCCAATGTGAGCACAATAAATAATTATTTGTTAAATAACCATTTACTTTATATCTGGAAGATATTTCCTTGCTGCATGTTAGCCCAGTGGAGAAAATTGAGCTGTTCTTTTTTCAATTCTTCTAGCATTGAAGAATTGCTGCATGATCTGTGATGATGATGGTTTCAGATCTGTTTCTCTTGTGATTATTGAGATGAAAAGATAAGTTTTTGTGGTGAATTAGTACATTGTTTTTGTAAGTTGGCTTTCTCATTGCTGCAATCCTTTCTCCTTTCTGTTGATCTTCAGGTGGTTTTTGTCATTGCTACAGATCCTGAAAACTGATATTCTATGTAAGGAAGAGATGACTTCTATTAATTTAATAAAAAGGCATATTATCAATAAAGATATCAGAAATATTATTTTTTCTGTTTACATGCTCTATTACTTTTTATTGTCTGGATGTATGTTTTGCTTGGAAAGCATTTTTCCGTGTTGTTACTGGAAGACCTATCCTCTAATTGTTTAATTGAACTGGATGATAGGTATTTTTTATTATTATTTGTATTTACTCTTTTATAAATACGCTTTTAGTTATATTTATAATTTCAGTGTGTTTTTTTATTGTTTAATAGATGATTGGACGTTCTGGAAGTACTTCCATTGGTGATATATTGGATGACCATATCAGGCAACGATTTGGTGTTGACTCTTATGAGCGTGTTGATGGTGGCCTCTCCTCTAACAAGAAGCAGGCAGCCTTGCAGATGTTTAACAGTAAGGACTCTGGGCGGTTTGTATTTTTACTTGAAAAACGTGCTTGTGGAACAAGCATAAAGCTTTCTTCAATTGACACTGTAATAATATTTGACAGTGACTGGAACCCTCTCAATGATTTACATGCCCTACAGAAGTTACAAATGGATGCTCATGTTAAGCATTTGAAAGTTTTTCGATTCTACTCTCCATACACTCTGGAGGAGAGAGTGTTGATTTCGGCTAAGCAAGATAATGTGCTTGATAACCATTTAGAAAATTTAAGTTCCACAGTTTGTCAAACACTGCTTAAGTGGGGCACTTCTCATCTTTTTAAGAGGTATGATGAAATCCACGATTCAAATAGTCACACCTTAAAGTCAAATTCTGATAGTGGTTATCAAAATTTGAATTCTTTGGCAAAAGATATTTTAGTTTGTGCACGCGATGGTTTTCAGACTGATAAAAGCCCAGATAATTCTATCATTCAAAGGGTTCCTCGATCAGGAGGATATGGAAAAGGTATTCAGATGTTTGGCGAGTCAGATAACCTGCTAAAAGAAGAGGAGACACCAAGCAATTTTTTCTGGGCACAGTTACTGAAGGGAAGACATATGGTAAAACATGGTGCTTCAGGACAGTTGCAGAGAACAAGAAGAAAGGTGCAGTATTCAGAAAAATCATCTTCAAAACCGATATCTGATCCTGATGAATCCGAGGCAAGAAAAAAGCGAAGGCGGATTACTGAAACAGTTGATCCTATCTCAATAACTTCCTGGCTTAAAGATAAAAAGAAATCATTGGCCGGTGGAAAGGAATCCAATGAAAACTGCATTGAGACACACATAGATGAAGGCAATCAAGCATCCACTGAGTCTATACAAAATAATTCTGGAAAGCATTCACATCTGAGAGGTGAAAAATCACCTGCAGATACACCTTCTGAAAAATATACTAGCCCCTGCTCTGTTTCCTGTGATGCAGAAATTGAAATTCCTGGATCTGACCATGAAAAAATGAATGATAAAGTATCTTCAGCTGCACAAGCTTTCAGAGTTGAGGAGCATGAGGATGGAAAGGCTTTACGCGTGGCACAACAATGTCTACATGGCAGAATCAAGCCAGAATTAGCAGGACTTTGCAAAATACTGCAACTTCCGGTATGTTTTAATAAATACACATCTTTGCACTTTTTGTTGCCCAAAACACCACTCTGGTTCGTACACAATATTTAAATAACTTGCCAAGCTTTATCAAATCATTAATCATTACTTCAGACGATTTCCGCATGAAATGTTTGGTGTTATACCGAAATGTAATCATATGCTTTGTTTGCATGTTCAATCAATATGTATTGAAAGATTGAAAGGATTCCATGAATCTTAGAAATACTAATGCAGTGTAGGATTCAGGTGCGCAATGAAGGACAAACAAATCTAGGCAGCCACACACACAAACCGAGATATATTGCAACAGAAACCAGCAGTAACAGTGTCTAATATTTCAAAATTCAGAAAACAACACAAATTTCTGAAAATACATTATTAGAGATTTCATTTACATTTCCACTTACATCTTATGTTATATAGGCGACAGCCCTACAATGACTCAAAAAAAAGAAAACACTAGTTGCATTTACATGTGTACAGCGCACATGTAAAAATTAAAATATAGGCAATTAACATGGAATTCATCACAAGTTCATTGATCCACTTCAATGATGTACCAATCCTCTTTGTTTACACAGTCCTTGTCTTTATTTTTTTGGTATTCTACTTCAGATCTGCACCCTAGCCAGCAGTTTTTTTTATGAATCAAAAAAATGCAGCAAATGGGGCCACCCAGTCCTGGTCACTACCTCAGTTAAAGGAACGTTGAATTCTAGCATCAGGGCACAGCCTCCCTTAACTTCACAAACACGGCAAGAGATTGCTGTGACTGACAGAGTCAACTGCCTTAACTATCCCATAATGGAAGAAGAAATTAATGGAAATGTTTGCAATAATGGTTAGAAAAAGTAACTACCAGCCGAAAGGTTAGTGCTTGGGTCCCAGCATCAAGAAGTAGACTTTTAAAACAGATTCCCACTATCTACAGTTGCATTCCCAAATGGAGCTGAATACAGGTCTGGGTCTGGTTCTGATCCTGGGGTAGTCTTGGGTTCGCTTAGTGTCCAGCCTGGACTCCCAAATAAGGGCTTCTGTTCAAAGATCTAAATTGGTTCATATTGATGTTGATTTACAATGCCTGAAACATAAATGTCTGTGTCTACAACTCATGAAACTGAATAATAATATGAACTAGTGAAAACTTTAAAATAATGATTTTTCCCTGGGAAATAAGGATTGTGGCATATTTGTTAGTATGTTGGTGTAAATATTGGGCTAGTTATAAACTTTTAATTATACACAGGCATTCAAATTGATATAAAAAAGCTATAAAATACACTTTTATATCATCATATTAATTTGGCTGGCTATAAAATAGGATTCTATATTGTCTTCTTAATATCCATGGGGATTAATAGTATTGAAGTTATATATAGATTCTGATTATTATTAATATTAATGTAATTTTGAATACTATATAAGATATATTTATATTATAAATATTAAAATCCTAAGTTACCGGTTCGAGTTCAGTTCCAAGTTCGGGTACGAAGAACCGGTTCGCAAGTTCGACAAAATTTTGAAAAGGTGTTTGGGTTCAGGTTCAAAAAAACATGTAAAAATTTTAAAATTATATATATATACATATTTATGAAGCCTAGAAGCATGAGTTAAAATTAGAATGTCACATAGTATCATAAAAACAACATTTAAACAACAACACCATAAACTTATAATCATAGCATCATGAATCGTGATCATACCATCATATACTTCAAGTTCAACATCAAAGATTCAAATCATAACATCAAGTTCAAGTATCATTGTTTCAAGTTCAACTAATGAATTAAAAATGTATTAATCTTCATCTTCATCTTCATCTTCTTCTTCAACATTAGTTGACTCAGCAATAGAGCTAAGGCCAATGGGATCACCAACAACAACAATAGTATTGGCGTCAAAATCTTCAAAATCATCAAGTGCAAGCCGAGAAGTGGAAGCATCCAAGTCCGCAAGCTCTGCATTTGCATCCCACCTCTTCATGTCTCCTTCTTTGTATTGTTTACTCTTGTGTGAGAGAAGACACAAGTTGTAATGCACAAATACCAAGTTCTCTGCTCTTTTTGATTGCAATTTATTGTGCTTCACTGAGTGGATGAAAGAATATGTGCTCCAATTTCTTTCTGATGCAGATGAACTAGCAACCTATTAAGACAAGACAAGGTAAGCAATTAAAATAAAACTATAAAAATTACTTGCTAGTCATGAAGATAAAGTAAGCTAATTACTTGTGATATAATTTTTATTGCAAGGGGTTGCAATGTTTGGAATCTTTGGCCATGGAGGTATCACCAACTATGAGCATCCTTCCTAAACCGATGACGAAGAGCATCATTACTTAGACCTTTTGCATTCACAAACTTTAATAACTCATTTGTAATCAAATCTCTCATATGGAAAGAGTCTTTCAAATGCTGCCTTGTATCCATTAGACACTTCTAAATCTCTATAGGGTGGTAGCCTTCTTGGTAGATCAAGAAATTGGTTGCTATAATATTTGGGTGTCAATGCATAGGCAAACAAATGTAGAGGAGTGGTCATTTTGTTTCATCGTTCTACAGTAATTGCTTGCAATTGTTTGAAGAGGGTCTCTTCGAGATCTTGCTCTTTTTCATTTACAATTTGCTTGATCTTCTCAAGCGTTGAGTCTATGCCATCATAGATCTCTCCAAGGCAAGGCCTATCCATGTCAGCGTACCTAAGCATGCTCATAATGGGCTCAGTGAACTTAATGATATATTCCACACGTTCCCACCATAAGTCATCCAATATTCTTCACTTTATTTTGGCTGCTGTCTCACTGTTGCTTTGCTTCCATATAGCCCAATTGTTGCTGATTACCATATTGCAAAGTGCCTCTTTCACTTGCACAAGTCGTCTCAAGACGATTAAATTTGATGCAAAACGAGTTTCAGCAATCTGTAACATAAATTAGAGCAAAAAAATACAACTATTAGATACATACTTTATAAAAGAATACACATTACACAATAAAAAAAATGAAAATCAGAAATTGTAAGATACTGATTTTAAAAAAAAAATTACATTACTAACTTTAGTTCAAGTTCACTTACCTTCAGTAACTTCAAACGTGAGAACATTATGAATATTCCTTGTGTCATGTGATGGTTTGTGATGAACATCTGGATGTCCTCAGACTCTACATACACCTCCTTGATCCACTCAATTGTGTTCCCAATCTTTTGTAGCATAAGATTGAGTGAATGGACTGCACAAGGTGTCCAGAAGATATGCTGATATCACTCTTCAACCAAGAAACCAACAACTCTACAATTCTTTGCGTTGTCTGTTATGACTTGGACAACATTACTAGCACCCACTTGTTCAATGGAAGAGATGAGAATATTAGCAATAAATGACCCATCTTTTACTTGCCCCTCACGATCCACCACTTTCAAAAACATTGCCCCTTTAGGGGACATCGTTAGGACACGATGAACTACAACTGATTGAATACTCGAATGACTTAAAGATCAGTGATTAGAGATCACCAAGTTACTGAAATGTTATGTAAGATAATTAAATCAGTCATTATGTTGTCATTGATGTCAACTAGTTTTGACAGTACTTATCATGTAAGTTACAAACATCTAAACATCTGTAAAAAGGAGAGAAAAGATGAAGAACTGAGATATCTACATTGAGAGAGATGGATATGACAAATAAGGAATACTTTGGGTAACTTATTGATGAGTTTTATTGATTGTTTTATTGTCATACTTTACATACTGCATATTTGATTTGGTCGGTAATCACAGTGAGTTAATTAACTGGTAATCGGTAAAAGGCACAGACAGTTTAATAGTTTATGTTATCGAGCTGCAAAATTTATTGGAATTGTTTTAAGTATTACATCTTTGTATTTGGGATTGTAGGATAACTGATCTAACTGATTCACCCCCCCTCTCAGTTATTCTAACAGGACATTGATCAAGGGACGGTTACTAGCATCTTTCCACCCATTTGAAACAATTGATACCACTGTCTCAATCCATGAATCCTTTATGGGCTTCAATTGATCATCAATCCACTTGACCTCTTGATCCAACAAGGTCGTTCGTACTCTCTCAAAACCGGGTCCTGATACCCTCTTTGAGCTTCATTGACACTTTTCAACATCTGTCTCCAATATGGAGAGCAAACAACATTAAAAGACAACCCATTTGCATACAAGCATCTTCCCACATCAATGTCGGCAATTTCCCGACTTTGATTTTGAAATGCAGTTTCTAGTGGTCCCTTTCTTTTGTGTGTAAGGCCAAGGGGTTCTTTTTTAGGTTCACGGGTAGCTGAGGTAGTAAAAAAAGGGTGGTCTTCTATCACATCTATGGGGGGTTGTGTTACCTTTGCTTTTTTTTTACTTTTACTTTTATTGCCAATGCCATCGGTTGAATTTTGCCTACGTTCTTCTCTCTCCTGCTGCCTCATGCTCTTCAATATACTTTAGTACAGTTTCATTGGGTATAGGTGCACCTTTTTTTCCAGGGCATTTCTTGACTCCTCTACCAGGGTATCCACACAAATGGCCTACCACACGAGAATATGAACTATTTCTTTCTACATCACAACCCCTACATTTCCAACGAAATGCACCACCTCTTGGAAGGGCTCTTATAATATCAACATGCTTCCACAAAGGAGAATCAGAGTGGGGTTCTATTCTTTGTTCGGTATTACCTACTGAGGAAGAGGTAGATGCCATTGTAGTTCCTTTTCCTATGGCAAGAAATTTCAAATTGTATACATATTCAATATAAAACTTAAAACTTTAAAAGCAAGAATTAGTAAACAATGCATAACAAATTAACAAGTTAACAATTTTGATGCTTGCAAGAATTAGTAAACAATGCATAACGTAGACAGCACCTTAATTCAAAAAACGCAGCTCCCAAATGCTACGCAGCTCTTGATTGTTGATTACTTTAGCATCAAATTGGTGCGCAACCCCAAAAGATGAAGTCGCAGCCCTGAATTGCAGCCTTCTAACAATCAACAATCACTAATAATCAGCAGCAAGGACAGCACAACTCCAGCACATTACGGCCCTGTCATTAATTCTGTACGGCAGCCACAAATAGTACAGCAGCTAATAGATCTGCTCTATTCAATCTTTTCCATTCACCGAAGGTGATCTCCGGATTTCTCCAAGCAATGTCGAACCAATTTCCAGAATGATATTGCAGCCTGTCAGGAAGATAAAACAGTGTTCCAGACAATGAATGAACCTCTGAAGAAAATCGCACCAAATATATGAAATGCCTTAATCAGCTGTAATTGGATAATTTCTCTTCAAATTCAGTATACAACAACACCAAATTGTATTTCCAGAATTAGAATAAATTTGCAGAATTCAGTTTGCAAAATTCACCATCAATCAGTGATGATTCAAATTGCCCGAAAGAGAGGAATCAGTCCTCAAACCCTAGCCATCCTCTTCACAACCAAATTTTATCAAATGATTAATAGATATCTTAGAATGAGCTCTCAAATCCCTTTTTATTCTTTCTTGTGAGAGCTCAAACACAATTCTTACCAATGTGGGATAAAAAGATATACTTTTCCTTTTAATAATTCATTTACTCCAATACTTTAAATTAATACCTTGGCTTAGGCTTCCATGAATTAATTAAATAAATGGCCCATTCCCATGATGACTCAACTCTCAACTTAAGTGAAATTATAAAGCTAAATTATAACTTTATAATAAACCATTTAATGATTTAATAATAATTTGGCCACCAAAATAATAATAACTCCCAAAATATTTATCCTTTTAATATGCCGTCTGAAACAGGAGTCACACCTATTACTTCCACATGTGACCAAATGCACTTTCCAAAAATACAAAGGGTCCTTCTCGAACAACATCAAGCTTACTATAAATAGTAAATGTGGCAAAACTATAGCAAATGAAGTCCGAATGACGCCAAACGAAAGCCAAACCAAAGCATACTGAATCCTGAAGTAGATGCCCACTGAAAGAGACCCTCTGTGCATCCTCATTAGCCTACGAGGGTCACATGATAGGCTAATCCCAAGAGCCTGAAAAATGGGGACTTCAGGCATACTTTTTTCTTCTTCTATATATGAATCCAATTCAAGTTCTTGAAAGATTGCAATTATTCATATTTTCCATGAGATGAAGTTAGAGGCACCTTCGAGTCTATCCTCCACTCTAACACCGTTCACCATGATTGTCCTTCCTTCAATTTGAATGTATGTCTGATATTCTGATTCAAAATTTTACTATGTTTATTATTCTCTATTAGTTAGGCTCTGATACCATGTTAAGGAATGCAGATCTTAAATAGAGAAATTTAATAGTCTTTAATGATGTTGTTTACAGAATTTATCTCAGATTAATATTTACTGAGATCATCAAATATTAATATTGCAGAGATTGTAAGAATTGTATGCTTGCTGTGGTAATTACATATACACTGTTATTGATATTTTTCCACAGCAAGCATACGACGATATACATATATAAGTGATATGTTGAAAGGTTATGTCTAACTAGAGACATGACCGTACGTGGCTTATGCCACGTAGGGTCATGTCCCTACATAGGCATACCATTAATCACTGATCATGCTAACTATCGGTGATACCGATTATTACCATTAACGAATACTTGTTACATATCGTAGGTATGTATCGGGTCATCCGATAGTAATGTCAGTCTTTGCATCGTGGATATAAATCGGATCATTCGATATATTAACAAGTTCAATTACGTACTGATATATATGTTATCAAATTTGGAATAATATATATATATATATTATTTTCGCCCTATTTTTTTGTATGTTTCAATCTGAATGAAGCTATTTCTCAACATTTATATCATCTACTTATTTCTTAAATATGGCTCGAATCAGAAGAATATTTCTCATCTACTCACCACACATCTCAGGAAATGAAAATATACATCGATACTAATTTCAACACACCATAACTCCCATATACCACATTGATAACAACACTGACTGCCAGTTTATAGAGAGCCAACTCCTTAGTCACACGGCACCCCGAAAACCTCTGTCATCAGGCTTGACTTATTCCTTAAAGATACGTATGACTCCTAAGTCTGCCCAGAAAGAACATCTAACACATGAACAAAACAACCAGTCAACGCTGTCAAGAAGAAGTCTCATGCCAAAGGCCACTGACTGGCTATAGACATGTTGACCAAAGAAAACAACTGGAGTATGTATTTTCTTCACAATACAGAATCGAGTCATAAATGATAAAACACATGGTACATAATGGCTCAGCTATTTCACATTTTACACATCACTTCATACCCTCTTTTTGTTTTTCAAACCTGTAGCTCCCAAATACTTGCACACCATGTTTTTACCATGCATCCTTTTTTTTTAATTACACGATTCATATTCTATTTCAAAAGGCATTGTCTACACATCCAAAAATGCTCTGCCCAGAATAGCAGTGAAAATTAATGCAACTGTACACAAGTCAGCCTGCTTGGATCACTCTTGCTGGCATTAAGTTTTTTCTGTATGATTGAATCTGCAGCCCAGAAAATAAAAATTTATTTACTGAAGACCACGTTTTTCTCCAATCAAAAATATTTGTTTGAAACTTAAAACAAAGTGTCATCTCCTATACGTCTGCCCTGGAATAATCAACACTGTCTGCAAAAGTCAGGCATCAACTCCTTTTATTTTATATGGCTTGAATCCATGATGCATTTCAATAATATACCCCACCTCTATTTCCGGCTTAAACTTGCAATTAATATGCACCATAACTCCATACAAGTAATTCCTCACGATAAGAAAAAAAGTAACGCACAAATCGTTTAATAGAGTAAATCAATTAATAAATCCATTCCCAAAGAGAAACGCCAAACAATAGATAGTGTTGCCACCTCATTCTGACTTGGCACAAGAAATAGACATGTAAGCAGGTGAAGAAGACAGGTAGGTAGCTTTAGTAGTCATCCAACCAGTTCAAGCAGACACCTAAGTAGCTCAATCAGACAGCCAAGTAGCTCAAGCACGCATCCAAGTAGCTCAAGCAGCTCAACCACACAACCAAGCAGCTCAACCAAGCAACCAAGTAGCTCAGGTAGACAACTAGACAGTTCATTCCAATTCTCTATTACTTAGATTAATCCTCCGAAATTTATACAATCTTGATCATCAACCTTTGACAGCAATGACAACATATTCAACAAACATAAGATATAAAAGGGAGAAGAGTTCATTTGAAATCGGAGATATGGAAGAAGGAAGAAAGAAAGAAGCAAAAGGAAGCATTGATGGAAAAAGAAATGAATCGGAAGAAGATAAGGAAGTGACTCTTTCAAAGGGGCAGCAATGCTGAAGGGTTGTGACCCTTTCAAAGGGTGGTAATTGTGGAAGGTTGTGACCATTATGAAGAGATGTGATGTAATGTCCCTAAATTTTAAAACACTTGTGTTCTATAATTTGTACTAAAATAAAACTATCATTTATTAATAATAGTTAAGCAATGTGCCATGTTGATAAATCGAACAATATCAATATAATAACCTATTTATATAATGTTATATATATATATATATATTATAGTATATACTATAATATATATATTAAATGTCATTCTGATAAATTAAAACTTTATTAATAATATATTAATAAACATCATTATTAATTATTAATAATATATTAATAAACATCATTATTAATTATTAGTAATATATTAATAAACATTATAAACAATAATATATTAGTAAACATTATTAAATAATAATATACTAATAAATATTATTATTAAATAAAATTATTAATAAAACATATATTAAGGGGGTGGCTGTCTGCAGGAACAGTCGCAACCTTAGGGCTGCAACCAGTCTCACACCTAAGGGTGTGATTGGGTGTGGAGGGGACGTGACTCCCCCTCCCACACAGTCGTATTTATACCCGGGGAGCGGTGAGGAATACGGGATTTATGCAGAGGATGAGCAAAAAGGAGAAGTGTAAAAGAGAAGCAGAGAAATATAGTTAAATAAATTACATTCGGCAGCAGCCGTCAACTTGGTACAATATTTTTTGTTTATATATATATATATATCATTTACAATAATGAATTGGTAATATTAATATCAGAAATATTTTTTGTTTATATATATATATATATCATTTACAATAATGTATTTTATGTGCATACTCCTAGTAGTCGGTCATACGAATCCTATATTCATCCCCAGCTACATAGAGATCAAAGTGATGGCAATTCGAGGTTGATATAACCTTGTTGCCCATTTGAGTTTAATGGCAATTCAAGGTTGATATAACCCCGTTGCCCATTTGAGTTTAATGGAAATTCGAGGTTGATATAACCCCGTTGCCTATTCAAGATAGAAGGCAATTCGAGGTTGATATAACCCCGTTGCTAATCTATGATTGATGGCAATTCGAGATTGGTATAGTCTCGTTGCCAAATTTGAGATTGTTATAATCTCATAGGCAGTATATATACTGATACCAGTCATATGCATATGTGTAGGCTTTGAATGCATTTATTGCTTCCAAGAGATTCTAATGGGCAGTGCTCTATGGGATGACATGTCGATAGCCCGGTTTTGCAGGGAATTATAAAAGGAGAATAAGAAGGGACATTACATGTGACCCCCTCTCACATTGGAGGATATAAAGGGGAGAAGATTTTATTTGAGGAGGAGATTTAAGGGAGATCAATATGGGGAACTATATATTATTCCCAAAGGCAACAATGAAAAATGGTGACTCAATGCTTATAAAAGGTGGTGACCCATCCTACAATAAAGGAGGATTCGATCCAAGAATTGCAGGGGACTTATCAATGATCACTCACCCATACCCCAAGGCATCAATCAAGGAAGATCGAACCATTGAGCGATAACACTCATCCAAGAGAGCAGTGATCAGCATCAAAAGAGAAAATCAGCAGACTTTATATTTGCAAGGTGCTTGGGCAAGATTTAGGGAAATCCCAAAAGGGGACATTACAGAAGGAAACGCCACAATATGACTTGGTGAAATGAAAAATTGCTTGTAGGAACACCTGGAGCATTCTATGCTTTTAGAAGAAGACACTGATTACCGCATGCGAATAACAGGAATTCTCAGTAAAGACAATAAGGAAATATTGAAAACATAGAAACATATTTTAAACATAAATAAAAGCCCAATTTGTTGTATGCAGATGACATTCAAGGCAGCTGAAAAAGAATTTGCAAGCAATTTCTAATATGTTGATCGAAGCTTGTCATTTGTTTAGTTTATGTGATGATTCTTGTATCAAAATTGCACATGCCATGGTGCTATTTACAGATGTAACAAAAGCTCAAATAATAAATATGCATTATATTAATTTCTGAAAGGAGTATTAAGCATCCTTTGGATGTTTTGTGTGTGGCAATGAGTTTACACTTTCTGACCTGCATGCAATAATACCTTCTCCATGTATGATTTGCACCTAGCATTTGGGCAGGGCATGTCAGAGGGATGCCCAACGTAGAGTGGGTGCTACAAATGGGCTTTCTATCCAATGGAGTGTCATTACTCTCAATCTTTAGTGACACATGTATGTTGGTTCCAAAAAATGAAAAGACCATGTTGCTCACTTGTCAGTAATTGATATCTCTATTATTACAAGATTTTACTCTCAGGGAAACATGGAGCAATCAGTGCCTTCCCTACATAATTCTCATAGGTGACACTTGCAGAGCAAAACCAAAGCCTAGTTTGGAACAATGTCTATTACATATGAGATAGAAGAACAATGTCTCTTATTATGGGCTTTGGATAGCATAGTTTGAGAACTCATGCTTGGCATACAAAAAATTACATGTATTCTCAAATAAACTTAAACAATGCATGAGATGCATGAAAAATGAAGTTCAAGAACATAGAAGTCCATTTTAATCATATTAGCATTACTCCTAATCACAATTGACTGGCAAACTAAAATCTTGAATGCATTTCCATTGCGATTTATTCAAGAGACCAATATTTGCAGAAAATTTCCTAAAATAGGTGAAGTCACTGTTTTGTTATTTCAATCCAAATAAATGGAAAAACTCCGCTTTTCTTATCAGCATAACCCAATACACTTTTTCTTTTTTGCTTTCTAAAACCAAAGTGGGTATTTGAGGGCAGCAACCCTCAGTAGGGTTGAGAACACAGGGACCTTCATGGTGCATGCAATTTTTCATGATTTTATCACTTTTCACCAACCATCCATAAACTTTTTTAATCAGTCAATAGTTCATTCATGCTGTTGTGAATTCTGATTTCTGAAGATGAAATTTTTATTAAGGGTGTGCAAATATTTTCTGGTGGCCAAGTCTGGAGAAAAATTCAGCCATGTCTCATCAAGAAACTCTTCTGGACTTGGTAAATGACTGTCGTGGGTGAGTTGCGAGGCTGAAAAAGTTATGAGTTTGGTGGGAATTTGTTGAGTTTCCAAGCCATTGCGTAATTTTCAAAATCATATAATTTCAGTTTTCTTTTCTCATCATTTATTGTTAGTGTTCTTAGTACTTCCATTTTCCATGAGAAGTTGTGGAGGGTCAATGTGAGTATCCTTGTCATTTGCTGTTTAAAACTTGGAAATAATTAATATTATATGTTAAAAATATCTGTAAGGTAAGCTAATGCAGATCAGAAAGGTGAAAAGTGGCATGATAAGTTTAGAAGTTCTGAAATGCCACCTTTCGCATGCGAATATGTTAATCTTTAAGTAGAAAATTATGCTTAAGGTTCTTTACCAAAATGATATTTTTTATGCTGTGTAGGATGTTCTAAAATTTCAAACTTAGGAACCTATAAATTATCCATCTGACTGTTGTGTTAGTGTAGCACCTGTATTGGGTTTTATGATTTCTTCAATTTGCACTTATTTATAATTTGTCCGATTTCTAATCCCTTCATGATTTATTATTGGGCAGGATGAGGTAACACGCATGGCAGAGGAACTCCTTTCCTATGTGATGAACAATTACCGATTGCCAAAGGAACCAACCAGTTTGCTACAGGCTGTTGAAATATCTCTGGTACAAATTCTTGCTTCCCTCTTGTCAATTTAATTGTGTATCATTTGTTTTAGCATTTTTGGCATGTGTCACAACTGTGTCTAGGAATTTGTTTTACACTTGATTAGTTAGATATGAATGTCTGTGGCTTTTTTATGTTTGGTTCTGTAAAGTAGTGATAAACTTCCTATAAATCTAAATACTGAATATTAATTATTGCAGTTTGCAGAATGTTCTTTTAATTATGAGACACTTCTTATACTAATAGATTTATGGATCTTCAATGTCTTCTAAAATAATGCGATCTCCATATATATGAGGAGCGTAGAGAAGGGAGAGTCACGTCTATGATAGACGTGACTCCTCAAGGAGTCAAGCCTACCATAGTCGTGACTTTCCTTAATACCAAGCAGTGCCACAGCGACGGTTCATAATATGCGCTAAGGTTTAATTAGACAGCTCGTCAATGATACGGTAGTTATGATCTAAGATAACTAGAAATTATAATACCGGCCAATTTGTATATAACAGAAATTATAATATCGATCACTATGTGGTCGTAGATATTAATATCACAGAGATAATAACATTGAAACTAATAATATGTATCATATCTATTTAATATGCTGAACATAATATGTTCGATATTAAATGGATATCATATATATATATTATATTTACCTTTTATTATAATCATGATGAGCATAATAATATATATCATAATTATGAGTATATTAATATATATGTAATATGAATTACACACACACACACACACACACACACACACACACACATATATATATTCAAGTCAATTATCTGATCGATGCTATCAATATTCAACACTCACTCTTAGCTAGGGAAGATAATTTTGACATATGCCACTTTAACTTGTAATACAAGATTTTACATATTACCTTAGATTGTAATATGAGGAATCACCTCAGATTGTGATACCTAATTTTCATATCACCTCAGATTGTGATACCTAATTTTTAAATCACCTCAGATCGTGATACCGGGATATAGTAATAAGGAACATTACATTCCCTTACATATAACCCTATTATGGTATGTGCACTGACATATCAAATGTCTACCATAACGAATCTCTAGTACAAGGTTATTACCTTGTAATATCAAATACAAGTGTTCATTTTCTAAGAAGTCGTCATCTTTTAGAAATGTACACAGGATGGATGAGCCCATAAACATCTTTATTATATTAATATAAATCAAAAATTACATTTTAATCATACCAAGCTTTTTCCTGAAGTGATCAACTTTCACCTTTGCTCTATTTGAAGTAGAGATTTGGGTCAGCATCATTCTTTGAAAAACCTAACTTCATAAGATAGTTATCAATCCTTTCATACTAGGCTCTGGGAGCCTGTTTAAGTCCATATAAAGTTTTCTTTAGCTTACACACATGAGTTTTGGAATTGTGAATCTCAAAGCCTTCAGGTTGCTCTAGGTAAACTTCATCTTCAATGGTTCCATTTAGGAAGGCAGTCTTTACATCCATCTGATGCACTTTCCATCTTTTAGGAGCTGCAATGGCTAGGACTGTTCGAACTGAAGTATATCGAGCAACAGGAGCAAAGGTTTCATCATAATCAATCCCTTCCTTTTGTGAAAAATCTCTAGCTACAAACCTTGCTTTATACTTCTCTATACTGCCATCTGCAGCATGCTTAATCTTGAACAACCATCTAGAGGTAACAACTGATTTCTCTTTGGGTCTAGTTACAATATCCCATACATCATTCTTTATAATAGACTGATATTCCTCTATCATGACATCTTTCCATACTAGCTGTTGAATAGCTTCTGGAACGTTTGCAGGTTCTGATTTTGAGAGTTCACTCATTAGGGCTACATAACTAGATAATCTTATTACTTTCTCTAAATGTCCCTGAAGGAGCTCCATAAGACTTTGCTTCTTCTATTATCTTAGTGGCCCAAAGAGGTCTCTTTTTAGGATTTACTAATGTTGAGAGTTGTTCCTCATTTTCTTCTTCCTCAGAATACTCCCTTTGAATCTTAGGTGTAAATTCCTCTTTTGGATAGGCACGTGTTTCTGGTTCTAAAGAATTTCTAGCTCTAGAGAATGCTATGTCTTCTTCAAAGATTACATCCCTGCTTAGTTCAATTTGATTTTGACTAGGTATATATACACGGTATGCTTTTGAGGTTTCACTGTATCCTACAAAAATACCTTTCCTTCCAGATGGTTCCAACTTTGTTCTCTTTTCTTTGGGTACATGTATGTATATTGGACAACCAAATATCCGAAAGTTACTGATGTCTGGTTTTGTTCCTGAAAAGGCTTCTTCAGGTGTTTTACTATCAATGTGAGAGTGAGGACATCTGTTTTGAATATATACTGGAGTATTTGATGCTTCTGCCCAAAGAGAAGTGTCAAGGTTTTGATCAAGAATCATTGCCTTGGCAGCTTCACTAATTGTTCTATTTTTCCTTTCAGCAACCCCATTTTGTTGGGGATTGTAAGGAATAGTGTACTCCCTCTTAATCTCGACATTTTTTCAAAATTTCTTAAAGATGTCTGAAGTATATTCTTTACCGTTATCTGTCCTAGAGTCTTGATTTTCTTTCCAAAATTTTTTTCAATAAGTGATTTGAAGTCTTTGAACATTTTCAGAATCTCCTCAGATTCTTTATGTTTAAGAAAATATATCCAGGTCTTCCTAGAGAAGTCATCAATAAAGATTACATTGTATTTACACCCACCTATTGATGGAATAGACATTGGTCCACATAGGTCTGAATGAATTAACTCTAATACATTGTTTGTTTTACTAGAACTATTTTGAAATGCCCCTTTTGTGTTTTTGCCTAAGGCACAACCTTTGCATGCACCAGGGTGGTATTGTTTAAGCTTTGGTAATCCAATGACTAGTTTCTCCATAGAAGATAAGGCTTTGTAATTTAAGTGTCCTAGTCTTCTATGCCATATCTCATTTGTGCTAGTGATTTCATTAATTAAGACTTGGTTTGTATCTGTACATAATTCATATAGACAACCTTGCCTTCTACCGATGGTTAAGAATTTCTTGATAGTAGAGTTCTTTGGCCAAGCCTTTACTTTAACATCCATAAAGGTTACTCTATATCCATTGTCTTCAAGCGCTGAGATAGATACTAGATTTCTCTTGATGCCTGGTACAAATAATACTCCAGTAAGTTGAATGGAATTTCTAGTCTTTAGTTTGATAGTGCATGTTCCAATACCTTTTACTGGATGGGCTGAATCGTCTCCAATAGTTACTTTCTCATCTGATTCTTCTACCATAGAGTCTAGTAGTTCTCTGAATCCTGTCACATGTCTTGAGGAGCCACTGTCTATAACCCAGGTGCTTTTATTTGAGACTTGATTTGAAAGTGCCGAGTAGAACACAAATTTCTCATTTATAGGTTCTTCCTTAGTCTTTTGCTTCTTTGCTTTGGTGAATGAAGCCTGGTGCTTTTTGTATGGGCAATTAAATACATAATGTTGGCAAAAGTTGTTGAAGCTGTCAACTCTCCCTTCTCTACGCTCCTCATATATATGGAGATCACGTTATTTTAGAAGACATTGAAGATACAGAAATCTATCAGTATAAGAAGTGTCTCATAATTAAAAGAACATTCTGCAAACTGCAATAATTAATATTCAGTATTTAGATTTATAGGAAGTTTATCACTACTTTACAGGTTCTTATAATGTATAGTGTACTTGAGAGTCAAGATGGATTTGTGATGAGGTCTTTAATAATTGTTGAGATTTCTGTTGAGTTTTATATCTGTATTGTCCGACATGATTTACTTCAATGTTGAGACCCAATAGAAGATTGTTGGTATATTCAGGTCATTAAAGAAGTTGATATTTACATATAAGTCATTTTGTATGCGGAAGACGGGCAAAATGCTACATATATATACAGGGTTCACATGGTCATGTGAAGGTTGACATTGATACTTAAAAAGATGAATTAATTATCTGATTATTTTATAGCTAAGTTACTGGTTTTGGTAGGGGTGTGGTTATGGGTATAGGTACCTGGTATGGCAGTACACGGATTTGTCTCCTTGGATATTTCTAAGGATTTGGATATGTGTGTGTGTGCACGTGTATGTGTTGGAAATCTATGTTTAGTGCTCATATTATTGTGTATTTGTTGCGAGTTGTTTTAACAATTCATTAATTTCAGTTAGGTGTTGAACACATAGGTATACTGAGAGGGGAAGGGGGGTGAATCGGTATATGCTGATTCCAAAGTAATTCATCATTAAGTACCATTAATAAGCTCTCCAATCATCATAGAAACTGCTAAGCAAAAGATAAGGACACATTAACACAATAGAACACCAGATTTGCGTGAGAACCCGGAAGGGAAAAACCACAGTGAAAATACTTACTTGGATCTACTGTCCAAATCCAGTATCACAAAGCAAATAATGAACTCACAATATTTTGTAGGCACCAACCTACAAGAATTACAACCTATGATAGAGACACCAATCCCCAATCAGATTTGTAGGCATCAACCTACAGAGGCACCAACCTCAATTACAACACAAGTTCATGAAAGATATGCTATGTGGAGTCTGGACCTTCAAGACTGAATATTCAGCATCTTCGTAACCTGGTCAAGTTCAGAACACTCGTACCGTGAGCATGAGATTTCCATTTCAGGTCACACACTTAAACACAATTTGAGTTGACAGCTTGAACAACTTTTGCCACAGTTACTAGTCCTCATACGAACAACAGAACATCACATTGGATTGAATTCAATTACAGTTATATATGTATCCCTACATTAATTACAGCCACAAGGCAGCCTAGAACTTATTTATAAGATCCACAAGTCTGCTACAGAATAAACCTTAAACCAAATGTGTAATAAGCCCAGTCCAAAAGCCATCACGTTATACATTATGCGTTACTCAATACAAACCCAATCTCTCTCATTAAGCCTCCACACACTTCATCTAGCTAGTGCGCAATGCAATACTCTGCCACATTCATAAGGAACAACAGTATAGATAGTGAAGCAGTCACAGTGAGCATACTGTCGACCATAACTATCCTTCTTCTTGGGCTCCACATTTGAAACTTGAATAGATTTGTCTTCATGTGTAGACTTACTTATCTTCCAAACCATAAGATCAAAACATCACTACAGTAGATTGTGGTACAAAACACTATGCCATTGTACATACAGTTTCTGAGCACTAGACCTCAAAAACACAACGTGGACACTTGCAGAATTCTGCCAACAACTGAAACATGATTAGGATGATACTAGTGACATATTGCAAGAGATATATCCAAGATAGCTCGACTATGTTCATCCGGATGACACAACAATAATTAAAATTTACAGCAACCTTTCAGACACCTCAAAAATCGAGGGGAACATAATATTTCTGACTGCTCCCACGATATATAACTTTGACATCAATGACGACACAAACATAACAACATTCGACATTAGATAGAACCATATGAGGAAATTAAGTTTTTATTTATTATATGTAATGGTTTGGAATGAAGAATACAAACAAATTTTTGTGTGTTTCTCTGAAAAATATCATGGTATCAGAGCCAACTGGGCTTAACTCTCTTAGGATAGGGTCCAAAAGTTGAGTTAGCCTTGATTGGTAATCCTAAGTAGATCTAGGATTAGATAATGCAGGAGAGTTTATTATTTTTATTTTCGTTAGCTTGTTTCTGTGTGTTGAATTTTCTTCTGAATTCTTGGTAAGGAGAGATTGGATATATTATTAAAAGTAGGGGAACAATACTTCCAACAATGAAGTGTCATTTGAAGTCGCATCCATGACTTCTGTCTTCAACAAAAATGTTGAACCGGGAAGGGAAGGCGTGGAGGTCGATAAGGTATTAGGAGTTGTTTCTCGACATGATTGCAATGAACGCAATGCTCTTGCAAACCAAGGAATAGGAGAGCATAATTCACAGGTAGACTATAAAATATAAGATGGAGAATTTATTAGCGGGCTTTATTTTAAGTCTGATTTACTGATATGTGCATGAATTATGTTGTTGAACATGGTTAGGATTTCTATTGGGGCACCAATGGATGGAGTGCATAGTAGATTATTGTTGCGTTGGAGATTGCCCTAGAGAATTTCCATTGTTCATGATTGGGATTTCGATGACATGAACCTTTCATTTTCGTTGCAGAACTTTTTAAACACAATATATGGAAGATCTATGTTGTAGAAGCAGTTTTGACTCAGCTTGTGTATTCTAAATTTCTAAGCAGTTAAAAGTGATCAAAAGTAGCCACTCAAGTTAGTGCTTTGACGGCAGAGTGACAGATGTTATATGAGTAGATGGAAAGTTAGAGGGCGCCACATTCTCTCGTCAAACTCTGAAAAGCTTAGTGTGCAGGATAAGAGTGGTCCTTTTACTGGGTATATTAAATTAAATTTGTGGTTATAGGAAAAAGCATGCGTTGATGAAAATATTGACGGACTTTGAAGGAATGTGCAATTTGTGGCAGTAAAAGTATCACCATGTATGAGCTGTTCTATATTCCTTGTTTGAAGAATTTTAAGGCAATTAGGCTCGCTGTTCTAAAGTTGAGTTGGTTCTAGTGTGTATGGTATTGTTTGAGCCTTGAGTGGAGAAGTGACAATTTCCTATGTTGTTAGAGATCGAGTGGCATGATCAGTATTGGTTGCTATTTGTATTCATATGTATGTTATTTTCTCATGTAACCTTTTGGTGTGAAGTTTTGTGTTGAAAAAAAACACTAGTATAATGCAGTTCATGGATCTTGAAAAGTTTAATGGTAATCCAGAAAACCATATTAGGTGAATAGATGAGTGAGTTCATGTTCATGTCTAGGTTTGTGGTAAACCTTTGTGAAAACCATGAAAGGTTGATGAGAGATATCTTTCATTTGAATCAAGATCATGAGCCAGCAGAGTTGGGATATTGCACTTGAAAGTGAGTTGTTACTATGTCCACACTAGGGGGGAGAATGTTGGAATATTATGTTGAGTGCTCATATTGTTATATATTTGTTAGGAGTTGTATTATCAGCTCATTAATTTCAGAACTAGGTAGAAGATAGAAGCATATGAGGAAATTGAGGAAGTATTTCCTTAATATATGTAACGGTTCAAAATGGTTTGTAATGAAGAATACAAGCAAATTTTAATGTGCTTCTCTTAAATATATCAATGTGTGTATGTGTATGTATGTATGTGTTGTATCTGAATCTCTGTGTGTGCATGGGTATATGGTATGGCGGTACAACAATTTTTTACCCTTGGGTATGGGATCGGATATGTGTGTGTGTGTATGTGTATGTGTGTTTGTATGCATGTTTGTTGTATGTATGTGTCTGTGTGTGTGTACATATGTATGTACGACTTTGTGTGTGCGTGCGTGCCTCATAATTTGCAAAAATGAAAATACTCATAAAATCTTAATTCATTGATTTGTCAAATGTCAATAGACAATGAATGTGTGTACCTCATAATTTGGAAAAATGAAAATACTCAAATTAGTGATTTTTCAAAATGCCAATACGCAATGAAAAGTACAATCAATATTTAATTATCTCCATATTGCTTTTCATATAAAGCATCAAAGTCAACATTTGGCTTAGTTTCACTTGAACCACAATGAGTTCCACGACCACTTTCACTAGCCATGTAGCATACAAGCTACCTCATCTAATGACATTTTCTAGCAAGTTGTGCAACAATATTGTCTAAATTAATACTGATCCCAATTCCTTTTCATCTCCTCATTGTAATCAAGTTTCTTACATGACAGGAGATCCTAATGACTGCATGGGTTCTAGGAGTGGAGACCCTAATTGGGTTGAGGGGTAGTGCCACTAGTGGGGTCTGAGGTTGGGGGCAACAATCCTTGTGAGGGTTCGGGGGCAACACCCTGAATGGGTTTGAGGGGTAGTGCTGGTAGTGGGATCTATGGTTTTGGGGCAATGCCCCTTGTGGGGTTTGGGGCAACATTGCCAACAGGGTTAAAGGGCTGCATCCCTAGTGCGTTCCTTATTGCAATAGCCTGAATTAAGGCCTTCAAAACCACACAAATCAGCATAATGCATGCCATTTTCACAATTTTATCACTTAACGGTCAAATTATATGCGCAAGCACTTCTTTGTTCATAAAAATGTTTTTTAAAAAGTTACCTTTTTTGTATTTTATGGGCAACCCTTTGGTCCCTTTGGGTTTCGCCTAGAGGGTGCTTGAGAGGGAGCTGATACAGAGGGTCTTTTAGATGAGTCCGATAACATAGTTTTATAGATATGAAGGTCATGGTAGTTGTTATGATATATCAAGAGAAATGCATGGAAATTGAAATCAATTGAGTTATATCAATCCTCACACACTTGTTGACATTCATGCTTGTGTGTTATTTTTTTCTGCTAATAGTTTATCAAGCATAGCATATACACTATTCTGTGCTTTCTCTTAATCCTTTGGGAGTGTTTCCATAATATTTGACTTTATTGCCAATTTATTCATTCTAATTGTACTTTTTGTTTTTTCCTCTTGTTATTAGCTTGCTTATGTTGGCAATTTTGTGTCACAATGTAAGTAGTATGCTATTAGTATTATTCATAGTTGCACGTAGACACGTCTCTAACCCCCTGGGATGTGTCTTGGAGACTGAGAGACTTCTTTAGCATTGGACGCTTTGCCTGAGACGTCTCCAATTGCAGGAGACTTTAAGCTGCGATCTCTGTAATGAGTCCAGCTGGCTCATACTCTAAACATTCTGTCAATTTTCCCGAATTTTGATTGTTTTTGCAAGGTTTGTGTATTTAGTTTCCTTGAGAATATATATATATATTTGCAATTAATTGACAATGTATTAAATGAATCTAACGCTTGCAAGATACTGGCAGGAATTTATCTTTTATTCAATCCATTAATAACATAGCAGCATTTGCAATTATTGAAAATTAAGAAATTAAATTTTGCATTAACCATGAACTTGGATGCAAACACAGCTATAGAAGCACACAAATTAAGGACACTAAATAAGCATGCGATTGGTCCTAGAAGCTGGGCGTCTGCACTCCATGACTTACGTGGGCATACAATGAGGATCGGCTGCTTCTAAACCTCCTCAAATTCTATCTAAAGCATAGTTGGAAAACTCGCCAAAGCCAAAAACTCGCCAAGGCTTGAAAAAAAAACTCAGGAAAAACTCTGCCAGTTTTCGGCAAAAAACTCGGGAACTTAAAAATTGCTTAAATTTAATTAAGAATGCATATTTTTGCAAAATTCAATGAGAAGATGCATCCAATGAGTCAATAAATGAGAACACAAAAGAAACAAGCTGAGTCTAGATATATTTAAACACAAAGTGGGTACAAAATCGCATTCTCATGAGGAATGCTGATGGCTGGAAGCAAAATAGTAAATAGTTTCTGTAAAACTAAAAGTAAATACATCATTATAATTACATCTTCCTTAGGTAGAACTGGAGGGTCTAGTTCTAGAAACCTGCACTAGGCGTGACTGCCTCCTCGCTTGGTATGTCTGACTCAGTGTGTGACTTGTCCTCCATCCTGGATGTAGCTCCTAGCACTGACAATGAGTCCACATTCGATTCATCCTTTTTATATGGAGTCTAATCAGATTCGGCGGTTAATTTTACCCCAGTTTTATCGGTGCATTTTCCCCCAAGATTTTTCAATGGGGGTTTCGGGGCAGCGCCCCCAAGATGGGGTCAAGGGGCAGCCAAAAACAACTTTTATTATTGTACAAAGGTGTCAGGAGTTACTTATTTTATTGGCCAACATATTCTAACCCTATTTTTGTAAGTAACATAAGTTAGCAAGGGTTTGGAAGACTATTTTCCCCCTCAGTTGTTTACTGCTATGCCTGGTAATTTGCATACATGGAATAATCATATAGATGACAGTGCGTACCAGATATAGGAGTAAAATAGATCTTTATTAGCTCATAAATACATTACAGAGAAGAAGACCAAGGTGGTCTGCCAAGGATTACAATTTACCCGACCATACCATGTTGCCTTCCTTGGTGGTACATGACATATTTAAAGGACCCGATGATTGCCAAGAGGGACACAACTATCAACCAACCGACATGACAACTACCCAAGAGTGTTAACAAATTTAATACAGACAATCAATACATTGACGAATAACCAATATTTTTAACCATAACAATATGCATTTTATGCCACCTACATCAGCAAAATAGAAGCACACAAATGACAAATATAAAATGACTTGGGCCATTTTTTTGCTTTAAACGTTAGTAGATAGTGGCAGTTGAGTTTTTGACTTGGACTCGACGAGTTTTTGTGAAAAACTCAGGGAGTTTCCTTTGCAAGTAAAAGTTGTAAAAACTTGTAGAGCAAAAAACTCGCAGAGCAAATAAACTCGTCGAGTTTTTAAAACTCGCCGAGTACTTTGCGAGTATGCCATCTATTATCTAAAGGCTGCGTTTCAGTATTTGCTGGCTGCCTAAGGTATAATACTGCAATTACCCTCTGAAAAAGCTTTCAAACTGCTTCAAACCTTTTGATAATTCTTCACCTATAAGCTCTAAATGGACTCTTGAGTGAAGCCCACACTATAGCAAATCTCAGTGTTTGTTTCAACATCTCAAATGCTGAATTCCTTGAAGATCACGTTCTCCAAGCCACATAAACCCTTGGAAATCGTACCAATTCCCAAGATGAACCTCATGCCAAACAATGTCCAAAATGTTCATTCATAATGAAGTCGACTTGCTTTTGTGTTATTTTTAAAATGTTAAATATATTTGCTTTTCATGTGCTCAAGTTGACTTAGGGAATTAATAATTAATTGGCCTCCTTTTAATAAACATCATTTAAAAGCACATAACTTAAAGTCATTTGGCCCCTTTCATTAAAATAACTTTATAAATTAACTATATAATAACTTCATCATTGATAAAACGACTTTATTAATGATCAAAGAATAACAATGCACTCAATAAAATCATTCCACTAAGCCAATTGACAAATGAGTCAACCACTGTGTAGACCATGAGTCCAGGTGCCCTGCCAGATATAGTAACTCCCTAACATTGACTTACTATAAATAGTAATTCCCTGAATAACTGCTCCAGTCAATGATGCCAAATCTCAACACTGCCACCAACTTGTTTAGGCGCCCTGCTAAAGATAGAAATCCTAACTCTCCTGAAATAGACACTTATTATAAATAGTAGGTGTGCCGAATTGAACCAAATGAAGAGAAATCCTAAACACTCTTGTATTTTGAATGAGAATTGGCCTTTGGTTCTGCGAACTGAGAACCTCTAACCAACTGACTTAGCCTACGAGGGTCGTTGGTATGCTAATCCAGACAAACTCTGATGCTCATGAAAATGGGGACAGTATAGTCCTCCCTCCCTAAGATTTCTTGTCTGCAAGCAATCATGATTGTAAAGAAACTCCACTACATTGGATGTCCAAAGGAAGAATGTGAAATATCCCACACAACAACACTATTGAAGCATCGACATAACCATAACTGCACAAAAATGAACATCTCATTTATCCAATCTTTGTGCACTGAATTTGTGCATTTGAAATAAATCATGTACATGAGAATCAAAAGTGAAATTGCAAGTAATCCACACCATGTACACACTGCAATACTTCCCAATGAACCCAAATTGTGACCTCGATGCATGCTTAGGACCCCACAACACACTGAAGAGTGTCCAACCAAATATACCTGGATGCCAAATCTAGAATAAAAGCTTGCCAAGAAGAACACCCTCAGACTTTCGCTGCTCTAATCTGATCACAACGTCACTATGCTGGAAATGGTGAAGCACTCATATGGGACCCATCCAACCTGCAGTGCTAACCTTGTCACCACCTAGGTCCCAATGTGACCGATACATCCATTCGTACTGTGGAGATAAGAACATCTATAGGTGTTTGTAATGCAATCACTAACTCCATCCTTTGCTAAACTGCCATAAATGTGCTGATTCTGCAAGTAGTCCCCCACCAACTTGCAACTACTGATTCCATCTACTAAAGATGGTGAACACCCATCCCAAAAAGGATGGTACAACCTTGGAGCCAATCCACACCGATGCATCATCAGTCCTCCACATGTGGATCAAAAGAAAAATGATGAGCACTCCTCATCGTGTAGTTATGGTAGAAAGCTCCAACCTCTGTCAATGGCTGATCACTGAAAACTCTGGAATCAGGAGATGGCTCCAATCCCCGACCTTGAACATTTGATTGGGCAGGGCCACTGGTAACCCTCTCTACAAACCCAACCACAAAATCCCTATGAGGAAGCATTGTAGTTAGAGTATCTACAATTGCTCCCACGAAAAGCCAAATGTTGCGTGAACCTCGGATGAGAGTAGCCTCAGTGACGCCAAACGATCCCTCCTGAAACTTTGGACTCTCAAATAGGTACTCAATAAATGAATCCGTGCAGTAAAAACAATATGAGGTAAAATCAACTTGTTTTTTTGCGACTCTCAGTTGATCACTGTGACTTTGCGGCACAAGTTGGCATCCTAAATCAGCTGCATGAGATGAAGTAACGAATTTGCTTCCAGGGGAGGGAAACATATCTACATGAGAGCCATACTCCCAACTAGATGACACTGTGTGAGTCCCCTATGAAGATGATGTAGCATCGTGTACTAACATACAACTCTTTGGAGGATCCCCCATTGCCACACAAGAGCTATCAACAATCTGAGTTGCATCATCTGTCATAGTATTAACCTCGGGAGAACCTAATGCAAAAAATGGTTCTCTACTGCTCTCAACCAAAATACTTATCCCATCTGAGACTACTGCACTTGTATCAGCGATGGATGTAGCCACATCCTCACTACAACCCGTGGATATATGATCATCACCAATTGCCATTGTAAAAGCCTGAACTGTATCTATAGTTGGTGAAGACTATTCCAAACTTAACTCCACGGTGAGCTCCTCAATCCGTGATTGAGACTCTCGAAGGGTCAACTGCGTGCTCTCCAAGGAGTCCATAGTCACCTCAAGCTCATGCGTGAGCTCATCAACCTCCTCCTTTCTCTTCAAGGCATCATAGCAAGTGCAATCCCACTCAAGAAGATAGTCTCTATTAGCCAATAACTGTAAATAGTTTTGTTTCATTATTCCAAGGGCATGGAACTCTTTTAGGGAAAGGCCACTATCACCATGCTCATCTAACATAGGAGTACTCCAACCAAAGGTAGCCAACATGTGATGAGCAACATCAAAATGCTCTATGGATGTGGCAATCATGCTGTCATTAACTTTAAGTTGCCCAACCAAATGATGAGGACTCTGAAACTTATAACTCCCATGCAAGTGTTCTGACCCAAAATCTGCACTGTGATATGACGTTGTATCTACATCATTCACCTCATAATCAACAACACATGTGCTATCATTAGTGTACACATCAACGTCCAATGGCATGTTGTTAAACACCTCAACGAATGGCTCAACTGGTAAGGTAGATGCTGCTGATATGACAGTATCTTCACACTTCGACTCCAAATGTAACTGCATCACCATCCAACTCACGATCCTGAGATTTGATGCCACTAATTGAATTTTCTAATTTGTTTCCAAAGGTTTGATTTGAGAAATCAGACTCATCAAGACATGAATTCTCAACATACAAAGCATCATTAGTACCCAATTCTTGAGTACTTTCATGTGACAAACCAATAATAGCATCTTTCATTTGTAAATAGATCAAGAGCTATCATATGATATTGTCTCTTTACCAAATCAGTCTTGTAGTATTGCCTTGGATGC
The DNA here is from genome assembly GCA_027943335.1 of Chamaecyparis obtusa. Classification (NCBI taxonomy): domain Eukaryota; kingdom Viridiplantae; phylum Streptophyta; class Pinopsida; order Cupressales; family Cupressaceae; genus Chamaecyparis; species Chamaecyparis obtusa. The sequence goes on along the minus strand of BSBK01007321.1, from coordinate 178,864 downwards.
AAGTCTATGAAATCAACAGAAGATAAATCTTTCTTAACATATTGAGGAAGAGTCTCATATTTGCCAAACATGCTAAGTACTTCATCCCTTTTGTTTTCCATGACTGAACAACTGCAAGAGTGCTGATCACTCAAATGTCATCTGTATGATCAATATAATTTTTTTTCCAACCCCAACAGGATGGCAGGAAACCGCTCTGATACCACTGTAATGAGCCCAGCTGGCTCATACTCTAAACATTATGTCAATTCTCTGAATTTTTATTGTTTTTGCAGGGTTTGTGTATTTTGTTTCCTTGAGAATATATATATATATTTGCAATTAATTGACAATGCATAAAATGAATCCAACCCTTGCAAGCTAGTGGCAAGAATTTATCTTTTATTCAATCCATTGATAATAACATAGCAACTTTTGCAATTATTGAAAATTAAGAAATGAAATTTTGCATTAACCATGAACATGGATGCAAATGCAGCTATAGAAGCACACCAATTTTTCTTCAGATCATCGCACCATACTGAAATACTCTTGGACGCCAATCCTCATGTCAATTAAGGACCCCAAATAAGCATGCGACTGGTCCTAGAAGCTGGGCATCTGCACTCTATGATTTACGTGGGCATACAATGAGGATTGGCTGCCTCTAAACCTCCTCAAATTTTATCTAAAGGCTGTGTTTCAGTATTTGCTGGCCGCCTAAGGTATAGTACTGCAATTACCCTCAGAAAAACCCTTCAAACTGCTTCAAACCCTTTGATAATTCTTCACCTATAAGCTCTAAATGGACTACTGAGTGAAGCCCATACTGTAGAAAATCTCAATGTTTGTTTCAACACCTCAAATGCTGAATTCCTTGAAGAAGATCATGTTCTCCAAGTCGCAGAAACCCTTGGAACTCGTACCAATTCCCAAGATGAACTTCACGCCAAACAATGTCCAAAATATTCATTCATAATGAAGTCGACCTTGTCTCTCGTCCTTTTTATACTTATCACACCAAACACCCGCTTTTTTGTTATTTTTAAAACATTAAATATATTTGCTTTTCATGTGCTCACGTTGACTTAGGGAATTAATAATTAATTGGCCTTCTTTTAATAAACGTCATTTAAAAGCACATAACTTAAAGTCATTTGGCCCCTTTCATTAAAATGACTTGATGAATTAACTTTATTAATGATCAAATAATACCAATGCACTCAATAAAGTCATTCCACTAAGCCAATTGACGAATGAGTCAACCACTGTGTAGACCATGAGTATAGTAACTCCTCAACATTGACTTACTATAAATATTAAGTCCTTGAATAACTGCTCTAGTCAATGATGCCAAATCTCAACACTGCCAACAACCTGTTCAGGTGCCCTGCTAAAGATAGATATCCTAACTCTTCTGAAATAGACACTTAACTATAAACAGTAAGTTTGCCAAACTGAACCAAACAAAGAGCAATTCTAAACACTCCTGTATTCTGAATGAGAATTGGCCTCCGGTTTTGCCAACTAAAACCCTCTAACCGACTTAGCCTACGAGGGCTGCTGATAGGAAAATCCAAATAAACTTTGATGCTCACGAAAATGGGGACATTACAATCTCCTGAAAACTCCCGCTGTCTCCCATGCAAAAAGCGCTGACTCCCACACAAATAAAATAGAAATCCCTAAAAATTAATAGTTAAATGCACTAGGAATCTGGAAAATAAACACACCACAAAAGGGAAACAAGAAGCAACATAGGGCAGAATTAGCGCGACCTACCAAGACCACAAGTATTTGCCATTTGGTTATTTGCGGTTCGATGGAAAACTCAAAAGATATTCATATTTTCTATATTCATATTCACATCAACATTTCTGCTAGCATGAACATGCCATTTTGCATGGTTGAAAGAGGATACAAATGAATACTAATGCACTAAACATAGTGGCAAATATCTGCAATTTATTGCAGGTAGCGTGATATATCACAGGTCTTTAACTGTGGCGATTTAATTACCATTAAAATCGTGGACAATTTAATGACGTTTGCGCTGTGAGTTTTATGCAAAAAACTCATGAAAACGCACACTTTAAATAAATAAAAATCAGCAAAAAAAGACCTAAGTTGCAATTGATGATGTTTTAAAACCCTTTTTTGCATTTTACTGTCTCAATTTTGTGATGCGACTAGGGTTTTGATGCAGCTCCACAACACACACAACATTGCTCCATTACAGAGATTCGATATGTCTATTCTTTGCTTAAGTTAACAAAGGGAGTAAGGATTAGCTTGTAGATATGTTTATGTGGCAATATATATCTTCATGTTTCTTCTTGTGCAATTTATATATAAGGATATCAAAGGGTAAACAATAGACATATTAATATATGTAATATGTAATAATATTTCTATTGTTTACTCTTTGATATACTATATAACATAGACATATATTGAAATTTGAAACTATATACATAATATATGTTAGTATATTTCAGATATTCAACAAGGAATATATCAATCTATAGAGGTCTTTCAACAACTAATCATAGGATATAAAAATGATCACAAAGGAGAGATAGTACCTGGATAGTATCTCTGAAATCAGACTTAGGAGACTTCAAAACTGATCCTTCGACTCCCTCTGAATGTGACCTGAGTTAGCCCACCTAGGGCTTCTTTAATTCTGCTCCAAAGTGTCATCGATCTGAACTTAGGATTGCCTCAGATCTGTCCTAAGATCTGCACTGTAATCAATCTGCACTTTAAGTGTCCTTAAAGGCAGATATATGCATACTGCTGGAATTCGCACCAGCTTGAATTCGTTCTATGCATCAGCACTAATTCGTCCTTTTAGGGCTGCTGTTAGGGCAGGGAGTTAATTGTACTTAGTACAAGAAAATCGCAGCTTCCTGATGAATTCTCTGCCTTCCACACTTGATGTATTTGCTGCCTTCCACACTTTCGCTAATGCCCTAGATGATGAATTCGCTGCCTTAGGTAATTTCGAAGATGGCCTGCTTTTATTTATGAGTCTTGGAGAAGAGACACGTTATGTCTTCTGTGTTCTTCTCCAAGAATCAATCTCCTATATGTAGGAGCCACAAGGTTATGCCAAGAGGGCCGACCTGTTCTAATATAAACCCAGGCTGACTTTGGGCCCAAGATAAATATATCTTAATATCATTATTTATGATATTGATTTAATCAAGGCAAGTATATTTGCCGACAAGGCCACAAACTTAACAATATAATATGTCTATAATATATAATATAACATACAGGTCTATAATTTTCATATATATATATATATATATATATATATATATATATATATGTCTATTGTTTACTCTTTGATATGTCTATATAGTATAGACATATATTGAAATTTGAAACTATATACATAATATAATGTCTATATTATATAATATATAATATAACATATAGGTCTATAATTTTAATATATATATCTTCTTGTAGATTTATATTATTTTATTTTTATGGAACATGAATATTTATAGTGGAGCAAGAAGAATATATCAAGATATGTGGCAAACTTCATGTTTCTCAATATGTTAAACCATTCAAATAACCACCATCTAATTGGGTGTTGTTATCTATCACAAATATCAGATATAAAATATAAGAAGGCAAACTATATTAAAAATTTGTGTATTTTCAAATGTTTGATAAATTTGCTGAGTTATTGCCAAGCTTCTCCCCAAGTTTTTGCCAAGTCCCGACTTTTTTACAATTTTGAGCCTTTCTAGTTATTGCCAAGTCCTGAGTTTTTTAAAATTTTGAGCCTGCCTAGTTATTGCCAAGTCCGAGATTTTCAACTATGGTACTAAATAATATCACTTTTGTTTTAGCAGAGATATCTTCAATATTAAAATGGATATTGGCTGTTGGCATAAATTTATAATAGAGGAAGCTTTTGTTGAAACTGTTTTTGCTATGAGTTTATACGAAGTGTTGTGTTATAATATTTACTTTTTATAATATTGACATGCTATATATCTATGCTGCTTTTAATAGTCTAGATGACTGGTACAAGTACAATAGAAACAGCAATTATCAATGTCTTACTGATGCAAGTCAGATAAATCATCTGTAAATATGTTTCCTATGATGTTACAGAAGATCACTCTCTTTACCTTGCTTTTATAAGGCTTCAAGTTCTCACCAACTTTTGAAAGTCCGGTACCCTTTTCAAATAGATATCAAATCATTGGAAAAAGTTCCTCTAAAATCTTGTTCATTGCAATTTAGTGGACTCCTAATCCTTAAATTTCATATCCTTAAGCTTCCCTCCTTTACAAGATTGATATAATTTTTATTTGTAGATTATCTTGCTTGTAATAAGAAGATTGTTTTCGTTTTAGAGGACCAGTCTAAATTAAAATAATCTTGTCTTCTTTCTGCTTTTCAGTGCTGTGCAGCAGCAGGATGCTTGAAATATACCATGGATTTGGATGCATCAATTGAACTGGCAAAATCACGGCTGAAATTTGAGTGCAAAAGGGCTGAGATTGATTCAGTGTATTCAAAACTAAGGGAACAATGCTTGAAGTTAAGAGGAGATATTCCATGTACTGCGGGACAGTGTGGAAGCAGAGTTACCCCATCCCCAGTTAATTCAGCCTGTCAACGACCTGCTGATGAGATTCATCCACAAGACACAGCGTTGTCCACTTCAAGGAATGATAATTATCCCAAAATTTTAATACAAAAAGAGGCAATTCAAGAGCCATCCAATGTGCACGATTTGCCTGGAGTATGTAATAACGAACAAGAGATGATGGATGCTGTTGTTGACACAGATAGAAGAGATGAGCAAGGGAATAAATGCCAGTCTGAATCCAACTTGTCTGAACAAGAAACTTTGGAGGCAATTGCACCTCCCAAAGTACGGCCTGTGGAAGACCATTCAAATCATGTTGAGGAAGATATTGCAATATGTATCACAAATCGACAAGATTTTATTCTTCTTGATCCAATGGGTGTCGTGCATACATCTTCAAGTCCAGCAACTTGCATACCATCCCATAGTCAACTGAATTTTCTGTCTCCTGAAAATATCAAGATAATAAAAGAAAAACTTCAGTCAAGAAAGCAGAAACTCCTGAGGCAACAACAGGCAGAAGTTAAAGAATTTTTCAAGCTACGTGAGAGAGAAGAAAGAAATCTGGAGGAAAGGCATGCAATGGATTGTCAAAAAATTAAATCTATGAACCAGAATCCAGAAACAAGGGATGCAAAACTTAAGGAAACAAAAGTCCGTCATGCTGAATTGGTTGCTCAACTTAAGGAGCGAATGAGTAAGGCCTTAAATGATCTTAAAAACAGGCAGTCTGCCTTAAGAGAGAAAGAAAATAAAATATTTGCCACATGTTTGGAGGACATAAATGCTGGAAAAATTTCCAAATTTCTTTCTGATTTACTGAAATCCGAGTCTATTCATGAGGTTGCTGACCCTGTCCAAAATACTCCAAATGAAGCATGTGAACCCCTTGACAATGCCTTGCATTCTGCTGCAGAAACTGGAAGATCAGTGCCAATGCCAACTTCAGAACAGCACCAAGATAAAGCTTCTGTATCTGAATCACTTATGGCTACAGTATCTTCTCAGTCACAAGATTTTCAGGAAAATCAGTTGGTTAGTGGGCCTACAACTTCTCCAATGAATGACATGCCTCAGAATGAAATGAATAATCTTCTTAACACTCACAGACCAAGTTCATCATTGGAGAGAAGCAGAAGTGGGTTATGCACTCATGTCCCATCCCAGGGAGACACATCGAGGTCCTCATCAGATTCTCATACACATCATCATCCTAATCAATGCTTGTCACTACAGTCAGATTCAGTACCTGTGTCTAGAGGATCTGGGGAACAATCTCACCAGGCATCTGAGTCTGCAAATGAGGGTATGCCTGCAATGTCTAGATCACAAATTGAACATGTTGAAAATATGCTGAGCCTCACTCCCTTATCATCCCAGTCTCTTCAAGAGACAGATGTAGTTGAGATTTCTGGCTCTGCTATTGAAACATCGACAGCTACAGGTAGTTTTCCTAGAGGAAATGAATCATTCTATGGTATGCAATATGCAAATCCTGGTGGTAATCCTATGCAATTTCGGATACCTGTGCCTGCAAGGTCTCAGCAAACGAACTTTTCTGATCCTCTTTATCATGAAACATTGAAGATTCGCAAAGAAATTGAGCGGAATAGCAAGCAACATGAAGAAGAGGTACACATATCTAAAATGTTTTTGAAAGTAAAACAAGATCGGAAAATAGTTTACAAATATGGCTCAAAGAGCAACAATTGGCACAAAGGATAAAAAACGTAGTCCTTTATAGCCTGACAAAGCAACACCCATGCTAAAAAGCTATTGTAGTATCAAGGTCAAATTGACAGACCAAAGTAATATACATTAGTGTAATATCAAAACCATAACCAAAAGAACTGGCAAAATTGTATCATGGAGCTCCCACAGGCAGATTTCAATATAAAAAACAGTAGTCATCAGTAGCAATCCTCTTTATCTCCTTCTCAGCCTTTTCCTCAGCATCCATGATGAGTCTTATATTCTTGGCCTAGCAACCCACTGTATATTTCAAACATTTCCTTACTCCCATTCTGGAAAGTTAGATAAAGGCACACTGTCATAAGTCCGAAGAGAATCATTATCTACAGCATCTTTAGAGCCTGAACCAGAACCAGCTGCAGACCACTATCCACATTAAACTTTACTTTGTTTAATAAATGACTTTCAATAGCACACTGAATCTTTGCCTCAAAAGATTCACCTGCTCACAAACTTGCATGTAAATAAGATAAACTGTTACTTTCTTGGACAAGGCAGAAACTTCCTTGCATTTACCTTGTAAAACATGTAAATTTTTCTTAATCCAAAGAAACCAAAGGATCTAGGTAGAGAGGACTGACCAGATCGTGTTAAATGCTTCATAGACTTTTTCAGGGAATTAACAATGCAACTATATAAGACATCCCCCCCCCCCCCCCAAGAAACAAAATTAAGACCGATCTACATAATCCAATTAGGCAAGAAACAGCTCCAAACCATTTTGGCATAAGAACAGTAAAATAAGAGATGCTCAGAAGTCTCCAGCAGAACCACACACAAGACAAAATCTGTGCTCGGAATCAAGAAGCTCACTTACAGCCAACCTTTTTCGAATTAAACTCATCTGAATAAAAAATTCTTTGGCTCCAATAACAGTAGAGCAAATTTTACCAAGCTTGGGCATCCAACTAGATTCAGATTCATTCAAAGGGAGTTGGAAATTATCAACACTGGTGAGCATGTAATATACATTCTTAACAGCAACCTTAAGATGTTTATCACCACAAGACCATGAAAAATCATCCCACAAACTTAGATCATTATTAGTACCAATAACAGCAATGATCAAAGAGTAAGTTATTTTCTGAGCATTAGGCCAATTACAAGTGATCCTGAGAACATCCCATTGATGAATTGCTCAAAAGATTTAATGCCTTTATTAAGCCATTTAAGAGTGGAGCACTTACCATGCAATTCAAGGTGTTTTACTGTTTATTTTTTCAGTTGACCACCAAATATACCTAAAAGAACAAAAAGGATCATTCATTAGCCACTAGCAATATTGTTCCTTATAAGAACCTTCCAAGGCTCACAATCATTAAGTGCTTTAAGTAACTATTTAACTGCAAGAGATGCACCTTGCAAGAACATATTCTTTGACCACATACTCCAACATTCCTGGGCTTGCAACAGATATCCCAGGTAACAACATGACTTATCATACTAGATTTATTATCAGACCACAAGAAAGCCCTTAATAACTTCTCAAACTGCCCTATATGAGAACACACAAAACAAACATAAGAGTTACGTGAAGAGAATGGAGCAAATATCTTTTTGGCACATTTGAGATCTCCCTGCAAGAAAGAAGATTAATTTGCCACTAAAACAACTTTCTTAACAACTTTTTCCATGATCCATGAACACATAGTTTTCAGGGCTGGGGATAGAGCAAATGGGATACCCAAATATGTAACCTACTTGCATGGTCCTCCCTATTTTAACTGCTTTTCACCAATCTGGAGGGTGATCCTTCTAGTTCAAAATAATAAATTTGTAAAAAGCAATCTTAGAACCAAAGACATTGCAATAACAGTCAAGCCTATTTTGCAGATTATCAAAAATATGTTCACCTAAAACAGGAAAAAGGCAGTATCATTACAAATTTCAATTCATTTGCAGAATCATGATTAGGCAGAGACAAACACTTAACAGGAGAACCCAGGGAAGAATGTTTTTGAATGTAGTGGAGGGCCTCAACAACAATAGCAATCAGGGAAGGAGCATATGTCATCTTTACCCGATGGGTCATTGAAGATCAAAAGGGACGGATAACCCACCATTTATTACGGGAAGTAATTGGTAAAATACTTGATATATTAACAGAGATCGAAAGATCAATATATACAAAAGAATGAACGATGTTTCCTTAGGAAACATTCGTAAAGAATAGAAACATTCTATTCTAACTAACTAAAAACTAAATATTAGAAAGATTCTAATATTTACAATAGATTTACAACAGTTAAATAGATAACCATTAATAGAAACTAACTATTATTGTAATACCCTCCCTTAATGGTTAATCTATCCACTACACCAAGCTGTCCTCTGAGTTTGGCAAACTTGTCTGGACCAAGAGGCTTGGTGAGAATGTTTGTGGTTTGATTCACTGTAGGAACATATTGCAAATGTATTGTCTTGTCCTCAACCAATTGCCAGATGTAGTGACAATGAATATCTACATGCTTGGTTCTTTCATGGAAGACTGGATTCCGTGCTAACTTGATAACACCTTCGTTATCAACAAATAGAGTGGTCGGGCCTACTAGTGACATCTACATATCCCCAAGCACCCGATGAAGCCAAATAGCTTCACAGCCTGCCTTAACTGTCCCTCTGTATTCGGCCTCCGTAGAGGAGAGGGAAACGAGTTGTTGCTTCTTACTGGTTCATGTGACAACACCAAATCCCAAACTAAACACATATCCAAAGGTTGATTTTTTATCATCAACAGAGCCTGCCCAATCTGAATTTGTGAATCCACTGAGTCTAGGATTAGGACTTCGAGAGTAAAGAATTCCATAATCGGTAGTGCCCTTCACATAACAAATCACACACTTAGCAGCCATCCAATGACCAGCCTTGGGAGCTGTCATAAAGAATGAAATGTAGCTGACGGCGAAGCTGATATCAGGTCTAGTAGCAGAGAGATAGATGCGACTGCCTACTAGTTGCCTGTATGTAGTATCATCAACTGGAGGAGAATCAGACTTGGCTGATAACTTCAGACCTTTCTCCATAGGTGTAGATGTAGGCTTGCAATCCTGCATACGGAACTTGTCTACCAAAGCCTTGGCATATTTGGACTGAGAAATGAATATACCAGAAGACTGCTGCCAAACCTCAACATCGAGGCAATAATGCATGAGGCCAAGGTCAGTCATATCAAAAGACTAGCATAAACTCTGTTTGATTCCTTGAATCAAAGATGTCAAACTGCCAATGATGATCAGATCATCCACATAAATGACCAGAAGGATGATGTCACTGTCCGTAGTCTTGATGTACAAACTTGAGTCTGAAGAATTCCTCTGGAAGCCTTGATCACTGAGGCACTTATCAATTTTCATGTACCATGCCCTAGGGGCTTGCTTCAAGCCATAGAGAGCTTTCATCAGTCTGAGTACCTGATGTTCTTTACCAGCAACCTTGAAACCAGGAGGCTGTGTCATGTAGACCTCTTCCTGTAGGTCACCATTCAGGAAAGCACTCTTGACGTCCATTTGATGGACTTGCCGGCCAAATTGAGCTGCCATGGCTAGGACTAATCTGATAGTGCTCATCTTTGCTGTAGGAGCAAAGGTCTCCTCCTAATCAATGCCCTGACGTTGAGAGAAGCCCTTCGCAACTAAACGAGCTTTGTACTTATCCAAAGTACCAATCAGACTTATACTTTATTTTGTAGACCCATTTGTAGCCAATGGGTTTCTTCCCTGGTGGAAGATCAGAAAGGACCCAGGTGTGATTCTTCAACAGGCTTTGGTGTTCAGAATTCATGGCATGTTCCCATTCTGAAATTCCTTTAGCTCCTGAGTATGTTTGAGGTTCAAACACACTGTGAATGTTGGCCATGAGAGCAATATTGACAGTCTCTGTAGGTTTGCTCGTTTTTCGAGCAGTTCTCCCCTCGATGAGCTCATCATCTTGAAGATCAACAAGTGTCGTAACCCACCATTTAGGCCGGAGAGGAGGACCAACATTAGCATCATGAGATGCTCTATGATTAGGTTCTTAATCAGAAGAATTTGGATCAAAATCAGGTGAAGCATTTGCATATCTGGGTGATCCTGCAGGAGAGGCCGAAGGTGTTTGTACTGGAATCATTGGTACTATTGGATCTACTGGAGCTACTGAAGCCCTCCCATCAGGTGGACCTAATGGAAGCCTAACTCCCATATCATGAGCCTTCATAGGTTGGTTTGCTGGATTTGGAACAAAAGAGACCGGCATGAATGGTCCTCCCTGCTCATCAAAGACTACATCACGACTGTGCAAGAGATGAGATGTCTCAGTGTCGATCAAGCTGTAGGCTTTGTGAAGACTATTATATCCAACAAACATGAGTTTCTGACTCTTGGCATCCAACTTGGTGCATGACGCATCAAGGATCCAAACATAGGCAAGAGAGCCAAAAACCTTTAGGTGACTGATTTTGGGCTTGCGACCTGACCAGGCCTCTTCCAGAGTCTTGTCTTTGCCCACCACAGTGGGTGACTGGTTCAAAAGATAGACTGCAATGTTAACTTCTTCTACCCAAAACTGCTTTGGAACATGTCTGTGTTCGAGCATGGATCTAGCCATCTCGGTGATTATTCTGTTCCGATGTTTAACTACACTGTTTTGTTGTGGTGTGTGGGGTGTGGTTAATTGACGCTTGATGCCATGAATATCATAGAAGCTAGAGAATTCAGTTGAACAAATTTCCCCCCCATTATGTGTCCTAAGAGCAATAATAGATTTCCTAGACTCTTTCAACTAGAGGTTTAAAATTTTGAAATACAATAAACACATTTGATTTTTGTTTAAGAAAATAGACCCACATTTTTCTATTGAAATCATCAACAAACAACAAAAAATACCTAGACCCAAGAACAGGAGTAGCCATAGGGCCGCAAATATTTGCATGAGCAAGCTGAAGTACCTGAGAAGCCCACCATGAATCGCTAATAGGAAAAGGTGTGCGATGTTGCTTCCTAGCCTAGCATGCATCACAAACTCCAAGCTGCTAAGTTTGAATCTCTGGCAATTCGAGGACAAGCTCGTCTCGAGCAAGCTGAGCAAGATAGCACACATTTAAGTGCCCATATCGTTGATGCCAAAGTGTACTGATAGAAGACCGCTGAGCAGCCATAGCTATGTCCTAAGAAACACTAGAATCAACAAGTCTGAAAAGACCATGATCCTCAAGGCTAACGACAACAACAGATTGAGTCTCTTGATTAGTGATGGTGCACTGATGTGAACTGAAGATGACATCCAGCCGTGGAGAGTGTCGCAACATCTGACTGATTGAGGGTAGATTTAGTTCCATCCCTGGAACGTAGTACACATCGAGGAAAATGAGATTCCTCTCAGTAGACTGAATCTGTATGTTGCCTTTGCTGACAACAGTGTACTCTTCCCTGCCACTAAAAATAATTGAATTTGAATAAGGCTGGTAGTCAGTGAACTAGTCTTCACGGTGGGTGAAATGACGAGAGGCACCTGAATCAATGTACCAGGTAGATGACTTGACATGTTCGATTGGTCTTTTAGCCACGAAGGTGTAAAAGGCATATTTTGTCTGCTGAGTGTGCTCTGCACTGTTCACTTTGGGTAGCGAACCAAATTGCTTAGTTTGGGTAGCTAAGCGCTTCCGATATTCAACCTTCATGTGACCATAGTTGTGGCAGTAGTTGCATTGAATGTTCTTTTTCTTGGAGCCTTCAGATGCTAGAGAAGAGGGCTTCTATTGAGAAGACTTCTGAGAACGAGACTTGCCCTTATCTTTATGAAAGGATTTAGCAGCAAAGGCTTGCTCTGTGGATGTGGTGCTAGAACTACTACGAACTCTTGTTTCCATCGATCTTGCTAAAGCAGAAGTTTGCAGAGATAAGAGAATTTCAGGCCAACACCCGTAGAAGTGATGTTGAGAGTCTCGAGAAAATGCTCGTAGGACTAGGGTAAACTTTTGAGGGTGATTACCACAATGTCCTCTTCCTCCATCTTTCATCCAATGGCAAGCAACTCATCACGGATTTCCTGAATCCTATTTAGGTGATCTTGGAGCAATTTTTGCTCATCCATGACAATAGAAAATTGAGTGTTCTTGAGAAAGAAAGCCTTGCTTTTATCTGAAGTCTCATGCAGAGTTTTGAGGTGCTCCCAAATCTCGACAGTTGTTTTGCTGGATGGAATATGAGGGAGTTGATCATCAACCACTAATAACTTGAGAAGCATCACCGCCTCCTGATTATGCTGGTCATATGTAACTTGATTAGGGCTAGCGGCATCCGGACGTTTAGTAGTACCCAAAACCACCTCATCGCTGCCGCGATATTCGAAGATGGTTAGCATCCGCTGCTTCCACGTGCTATAATTCCGACCATTGAACTTTTGATTTCCCTTGAGCAAGAAATTTGTTAGAGATGCCATGGCACGATTTTCAATGAAAAATGTGTAGAACTGAGAAGGCATGTGTGTCGAGGCAAAATGTCGGAAAGACCCTGAAAAATTAAGTGTTACCTAGAAGAGAGCTCGAAAAACCCAAAAGGAATATGCTATCAAATTCTGGATTCGTTGGCTCGAAAAGTTGAGGCACAAAAATCGAGGCACCTAGAAAAAATGAACGACAATCCAGTTGAGCTCTCGAAAACCCCACCAAGAATTTGCAAATTTTTTTGATCTGGTACAGAAAATTAGGGTTTTCTTTGAAAACCCTAATTGGCTCGAAATAGCTCCAAAAATTGCAAAAAAAAGGAGTTTTCTTTCAAAAAACGGCAAATGCTGAAAGAATAATTTTGAGAAGATCTTTGCAAAAAACTAACCCAGAAATAATTTTGAAAAATTTGATGCAAATAATTTCTGAAAGAAATTATAAATGTTTCAAAAAAATTAAAGTATTCGCTCTGATACCATATTATGGGAAGTAATTGGTAAAATACTTGATATATTAACAAAGATCAAAAGATCAATATATACAAAAGAATGAATGATGTTTCCTTAGGAAACATTCGTAAAGAATACAAATATTCTATTCCAAATAACTGAAAACTAAATATTAGGAAGATTCTTATTATTACAATAGATTTACAACAGTTAAATTGATAACCATTAATAGAAACTAACTATTATTCGTAATACCATTAAGATTCACATGAGCAGTAGCATCTTGAAAGTGAATCTCAACACATCTATTGAAAACACTGCCAAACCCCAAAGGTTTCATAACTACCGTAATAAGGCTCCACTCAATACTGTAATGAGCCTTTTCAAAGTCAATAAAGATAATGCAAACATTCTGACTAGAGTCCTTTCCCCAGCTCATCCATTTTAAAGATCTACTGAAATTGAGCTCAAACAAGAACTACCTGGTTATTTTTAAGGATGCCATCAAGGTCATTCCCAGCCTCATATGGAACCATAGTCCCACTAACAGCATTAGAACTATTCCATTCTTTGCCATTGACATCAATTGGAACAATAACTGAAGAAACAATGTTGTTTTTCTTATCTTCAAACTCTTTATTAACATTATCTCCTTTAATAGGTTTTTTCCTGCTTTGAAGGTTAGGGCAGTTTGACCTTACTTTCCCATCTATTTAACAAAAAAACAATGGAACCAAGACCACCCAGCCCATTTATTTTACAAGAAACCTCTTTACCATGCCTTAAATATATCCAATAAAAGAAGCACTCTTGTATTCATATGAGACGTATTTGGTATCATCTATTTTCATTACTTCCCCCCAAGGGCTTGAGAAGTTGGGGTAGTCGAAACCAGACATTGGGTAGGATATCAAACTTATCGCAATAGGATTCCACATTCCAGATTTTTTATTTGCAATAACTTTTACATCCCATTACTTTTAAAACAAGTAAAAGCAAACCTTTTTTTATTATTCTACACATTTAGTATTAACATATAGCTGCAGTTTCTTGCCCCAAACAAACAGGAGCTAGTCATCAGAAACTTTGCATAATGGCATAAATCCTTGTTGAGGCAAATAAAATAATTGCCAACATTCTTCAGTCATTGGTCTTTATTTCTACATTCTTAAGTCTTTGCACTAATCTTTCAACATTTCTCATGATTTTCAAAGCAGACAGATGGAGTTTACCTTGTCCACCATCTCCTTGCCATCCGCTCCCATCTTCAATGAAAGCAGTTCCTTGGGAACAGAAACCTCCTCAAACACAAAAGCATTCATGTAGACTGCCCTCACAGGTTAGTTTTACCCATAGATGGAAAACTCGGACTCAGCAAAAACTCGCCAAGCCCAAAAAAAAAATTGGGAAAAATTTGGACAGTTTTTGAAAAAACTTGGGAACTTAAAAAACCGCTTAAATTTAATTAGAAATGCATTTATTTTGCAAAATTCAATGAGAAGATGCATCGAATGAGATAATTAATGAGAACAAAAAAGAAACAAGCTGAGTTTAGATATAAATAAATGCAAAGTGGGTACAAAATCACATTCTCATGAGGATTGCTGATGGCTGGAAGCAAAATAGTAAATAGTTTCTATAAAACTAAAAGTAAATACATCATTACAATTACATCTTCCTCTTCCCAGCTCTACTAACAAATAAGGGAGAGGAACTACGGGGTCTAGTCTTAGAAGTAGAACGCTGTGCTGGGCGTGACTGTGCCTCCACTCGAATCCACCTCCAATACTTTGCATTCACCTAGCAAGGGATATCTATGTGTTCATGGATCATGGAAAAACTTGCCTAGCTGAAAAACTTGGGACTCGGCGATTGGTCCAACTATGGTTTTAACTTTTACCATTAGGGCCTTCACCAGTCCCCAAAATTTCTCCTGATGTTGCAAATAGATGAGAACCCCCCAAAATACCTAAGATTTGACATTATGTTGCAAATAGCCAAGGACCCCTCAAGAGTCAAAACATTATCATGATGTTGCAAATAGCCAAGAATCCCCCAAAACATTATCATGCCAGGCAAACAGCTGAGAAACACCCCCCCCCCCCAAAAAAAAAGAAAAAGAAGAAAAACCCAAAACTGTAAGGTGCAAAAATGATCAACCAAACATAAACCTCCAACAAATACAAACAAAAAAAGGCATCTAAGGACCAAGGTTACAAAGAAGCACCAGAAGGAAGAAGAAAGCACTGGCTATGGAGGGTGACTTATTCACCTTCCCTAACTCCTCCTCTCTCCTTCCCAATACATGGCCCTGTCTTAAATATTTCAGAATTAGATGCAACTTTTGCATGTAATTTTTGTTAAATTGTTTTACCTGATACTTAAGTCAAATTTCTCTCCTGTCATCACTTGATTTAGTCAGGCATTGGTTACTTATGGTTTATGTTTGTCTATTGGTGTGAAGCATAAATTTAGTATCCTTTCTTTCTCTTTCTCTGTTACAGGTAGCAATAGTTCAAAATGCATTTGCAAAGGAACTCGAAGACATGAAAAGGAAATACACTGTGATTCTTCAGAATATGGAATCAGAATTTGCAGATAGAAAAAGGAAACTGGAAACAAACTTAGTCAAGGTTGATAAAAATCGGCGTCTTGCTGAAGCATTCAAGATAAAAGATACCAATGCTACAGTGTCATCAGTTCATTCAGGTAATCCATTTTGCAACTTCTCTGATTGAAGATATTGTTTCTCACTAGACAAAGATGGGTCTTCAAAATATTTTTTTTGACTCATGTCAAACTATATTAAAATGTGCTAACTCAGTCATACATAATTAGCTTTTCAAAAGGATTAAATTATTAGTCTTGTTTATTAATTTTGTCGTCAACAAAAGCAGGGTAGGCATTATGTTAAATTGATGAAAAGATAGCAGTTTGTTTTGGTAAGAAAGCACACTGTGATGATTAAGAATGGTGAATTTGTTAGTATAAATCCTCTTTTAGTGTTGTTGTAGGAGTGCTAGAAAAAGCAATATCTTTCAGCCTTGCTTGACAACTTGTAACTTGTAAGGAACCAATCATAATTCTATTTGGCAGCAGAAGTCCTCAAGTCCAAAAATTATCCAAACATTGTTATGTTCGACAATATTTTTGAAAACTCTCTTATTCTCATAATCCTCTGTTTGGACAATCTTTCTTAAAATCTGGTCCTTCCCTCTTGTGTCTCTCACATTGTGTCTTCTTTAGATTTCATTTGGTGCCTTCATTCTATGGACTTTTCTGCAAAGAATACAAGCTTTTGCACAGCTTAGATATCTCATTCTTGTGCTTGAATAGTCCTTAGCTAAGTTGCCGGTCAGGTTCGAAGAACCGGTTTCCCGGTATGGAATTTTTTTGAAATGAGGTTTGGGTTCGTTAGTACAAAAACATGTAAAAAATTGTGTCTATATATATATATATATATATGCTGCCTAGAAGCATGGATTAAGTTTAGAATGTCAAATAGTATCATAAAAATAACAAAAACACCATAAACTTGTAATCATAGCATCATATCAACATCAAAATATTAAAATAATAATATTGAGTTCAAGTATCATCGTTTTGACTTTCAACTAAGTTTCCGGTACGGATGCGGGTTCGAGATTCGGGTTCGAAATTCGTCCAAATTTTTTTGGGGTTGCGTTCGGATTCGTTTTGGGTTTGTTTGTACAAGGTTTTAAAAAAAATAGAAAATATGTGTATATATATGCAGCAGCAAATAAGTTAATACACAAATGGAGGTAAGAAGTTTTTCTTTTCATTCACAAATGCACAAATGACATATAAAACAACCCTTTTGGTATTTTTAATGGTCACTTTTAGGGTTGGAGGGTGGAATAGACCTAAGTTGGCAAAAAAGCTTTATGAAAAAGTCAATGAAAATGACATTTTCAGTCAAATTCGCCCCAAATTCGTTTTGGGTTCCTTTGTCCAAATCAAAAGTCTTCCAAATTCATCCAGAATTCTTACAGGGTCCTTCTGAGAGAATTTTGAGCGAATTTGCCTGATTGTGGCAGAATCTTGAGCGAATTCGAACTGGATCCGACTTTGCAGCAAATTGAATCTCGAATTCCACCTTCTAGGAGCGAATCTAGTAACTTAGACTTTCAACAATTGGAACTTTATACTAAATCTCAATCATCTAATGGATTATCTAAATCTTCATCTTCTTCTTCATCAAAGGCATTAGTTGATTCACAAACAGTGCCAATGCCAATGGGATCAGCTGGACCAATAAAATTCTCACTTTCCAAGTCCTCGAATGCTTACTACTTTTTCACTGTACAGAGAGCTTGTTTGTTTGTAATTAACATCCGACTTGAAAAATGTTAAAAAAGTAGCTTGCATGTTTAAAATATAATTTATCACTATAGAGAGCTCGCAATTAATCGGACAGGGGTCATTATCAGCAAATGGATATAAAAATTTCACTGGAAGAATTCTTGAGGGCTGGTTTAATTGATGTAATAAATATCCGAACTTCAACAAATTTTGTTTTGTAATGTTAAAGATCTTATTCAAATTCTGTAGTAATTGTTTCCTGCACTAAATTATAGAATGCTTGTCAGTGGAAATGTACCTGGATCACACGTGGTCTGCCTGGGTCTGCCCTGGTTCAACCTGGGTTCCACCTGGACAAACCAGCCTGCTTGGGTTTGAACCCCATCAAACCCACAGGTGAACTGGACCCGAACCAGGAACCGGTTTGAACCCTGGCCGAGCCAGGGTCCCAGGCAGGTGAACCATACTTCATAGGTCCTTGGAGCTTGTGACTTGGGAATTTGGTTATGTTTGTCTTAACTAGTTGCCTTCCTTTGCACTGAGTCTCTATGAGATCATCTCTTAGTACCTTGAATCTTCATAGACTTATTCATTGATACACTAAACCTGTAAAGATAGGATATTATTGTGCTATCTTCCATACATTATATAGAGCTTGTTTGCGAATGATATTTTTAGACTGTCTCCTCATCAGAAAGGAAAAAACACAGCTAAAGGATATTTTAAATTTTTAGAGAAGAATCATCTAAAAATTGTTTAGAATCATGTTGCCAGTCTAGCTAGAGGATTTATGCAACAATCTTTACATGCACTTTGATATTCTCCCTTACATATTTAATTATCTCACTTTATATTTTTCTGATCATTTTGTTAGTTTGTTATTTGGCAATTGGATCAAATTCTATTTGTGAATTAAGTACCCAATTTGCACAACCCTCTATTGCCAAATGTCTATAGATTGGGAATGATGAAGTTGCAAAAAACTTGTATGCTGAAATACTATAGATGCATTGTATAAGCATGCCATGATGTGAGCCTTAGATTTTGAAGTTACTACGTGCTGACACAGTGAACCAATAGGAGTGGATTGAATCAGATAAACACATTGAAATTGGATAGTTTACTATAGAGGTGTAGTTATATCAGGTACTAAAACAGGCCCCACAATTTTACTTTAAAAATTTAAAACAGCAAATCAGTGGTTAATTGCTGGTTAATTGTCATGTATTGTCACTTCCTTTTCAATCAGCATGCTTGCTCTCTGCTGATAATATGGCTTTCAATCTAACCATATTATAATTAACCTTAAATGGGGAGACAATTTTTGTATAGTTTCTTTTTTGAATGCAATTACAATGTGTTTCTTAGTAACTAATCATATTTTTGTCAGGTTCTTCAATCCTCTCGCAACAATCAAGACAGCAGACAATACCAGTTTCAAATGTAAGGTTGCCTCAGCTAGCAACGACAGTTGTCCATTCAGGGTCACCTGTGCCTATTCCTGATGTCCCAGCTTCGTGCAGTCTTCCTTCAGCAAGTGGAATTCAAGCTGGCGGGATGTTTGGCTCACCCAGTAGCATTCAGAATAATGATAATTGGGCTTCAGGGGTACAATTTCCTCCTCGAATATTCAATCCAGGCTTATCCTTGCAAAATACTCAAGTTGGGCAAGTTTCTCAATCCAATTGCTTGCCTCATAATTTTGGGGTTGCCTCTGATACAATAAACAGGAACATTGGGCCCTCTGGATGTTCAAGCTCAATAAACTCATGTGGCCTGTCAATTCAGGCAAGACAGCCTCAATCTTCAGGGAATATTGGAGACATAATGTCCCATGTATACTTGTCGGAAGCAAATTCTATTATATCTCAAAGATTGCAGCAGCAAGAAACTAGTAATATGCTTGGTTCACCTAGTGCCAATGCTAGTTCTGATTCATTGCCTTCCAGCTTTATGCCTGGGCAACAACCAAATTGCCACAATCTCAACTTGTTGGTGAATAGCAATCATGCAAATGCAGCCAGGGTTGGGGCCAACATCATTGAATCAGGCATGCAAGATGCTACAGACATTGTAGCAGGAAATGAAGAATCATTATTCCCATTAGAAGGACCTAGTGCAGCATCCCAAGTAGAAAGAGTTGACATTCCCCAAGTTTCACCCTCTAGCTTGCAAGAGATGAATGGTAACTCTGTTGTAGAAAATCTCTACAGCACTAACATTCAACAACCTGTCCAGGAAAATGTTTTATTGGACGATAATGGTAATGTTGGAAATAATGCATCTGATGCTTCCACTTTGGCAAGAGGACCAACTTGTGGGCCAGAGTTACAAGTTTCTTCACCATCCCTTCCAGTTCCAGGACGACCCAATTGTAATAATATAGCACATTCAATTGATGCTCAAAATTTCATATACCTATCTGACGATGATTAGAGCAATTGTAAAATATTTGTTGATTTCTTTTCACAGGTAAAGTCTGGAAAGCCCAGAAATATCCAATTTATGTTCAATTTTTTTTTGCATTGCTTAAAAGCTGATTGCAGTTTTAGGGCTAATCTTTTGGAAATTTTCACAGCTACCACTGTGTGTGGTAGCTATAACATTTTGTCTGATTATTTGTACAGTGTACGTTGTGAAGGGGCAATTTTGGCGCAAGTTGACTGTATCATTACCATTACAGCCATATTGTAATAATTAGGATCATTACAGCAACAGTCCCAAGTGTAATTTACTTACCGGGCAATGGCTAGATTTTTTGTAAAATATGTTTTACGGATTCTCATCACAGGCAAATGTGGAAAGCTCGACATTATCATTATATGTTCCACATTGTGATATCGATTCAAAGTTGATCCTCTTTTGAGGGCTAAAATATTAGAAAATCCCTCCACTTCCATTGTCCATGTTGGGAAAGTAACCATATTTCCTCTGTTTATGTTATTAAGTGTTTTATTTTAATAATAGTTAATCCTTTTTTCCAGTTTTTTTTACCTGGGTCCAGATACCACTTACATCAAAGGTTGGGTTGAAGCCTGACTATCTTCATTAAACTTTGAACCTGGAACCTTTCTGGAAACAGCCAAGATGCCTTTTAACTGTTCTAGCAGACATTACCTAGGATGCATAATGTTACTAAAAGACGATCAAAATTTTGATAACAGCTGATGAATTTTCTGTAACAGAGTTGAAGATGCTTTTACATGCTAAATTGAAATGAAATGCTGAATTGAAGTGTCGAAATGAAATGAATATACCTACAATTGGTGATGCAATGCCATTTAGATAAGTCCTCCAAGTGCTGATGCGATAACATGATAAATCATAACAAAATCGATCATGAAAATTTACTTGAATGCAACTCGACAACATTTAAGTTGGAATACCAAATAAGCTTGAAATGACATAGGAGAGGGCACACTGCAAATGTCCAGAAGGAGAGTGAAATTGGAGGACTACAACAAAATTTTTGCAATAGGTGATGGAGTTTCCTGTACTGTGGTCAAAGGTTCCCATTTTTTACTAGAAGGTTTATTGTAATCAATTTAAGTTAATTTACAGTATTAAAAGTTGTGAAATGTTAATTATCCCTTGAAAAGATTACCAGTGCAACAAAATGAAATAATCAGCAATTAATGCAAATTTTATTCAACAATTTGAAGTTATTTCAGGTGTCGTTGATTAGAGTTAGTGTACTCTGTATTTTCTGTGCAGTAGTTGTTTGTAATTGATGGAAATTATCCATGGTGCAACTTTTGGTTTGCAAAAGGATTCTAAAAACAAAGAATACAATGTTAACATTGATGATGGTATATTATTTACAAGAGCGAGTTTCATCGACACTATGGTGGCATTTGATTTGGCCATTTGACTAAACTCATTATTTCATTTGTGCCATTCATCAGTGATACAGATGATGATATATACATCCTTTAGTTGTAAACTCTGTCGGAAATTCTGGGCTGTAAGATCGGAAGCTACTTATGTTAAAGATGGTACCATTTATAGACAGGCCTGTTATAGACTGATATTGTTTCGTGGCCATTTATATGATATGTTTAATATCCTATTTAAGAATTGCCTCTAAGCATAATTATTTTAATTTCGGCTGTTCGTCATAATTTACATCAAGAACATACCGAGCAAGCAATCGATCCTGGCAATCTACCTTCTATGTTAACCAGGCAAACATTCATGGGCAAAATGAGTTCAAATATCCGTTTCTCCTATATCTTGGAATGGAATATTGAAGACCTTGAAAATATCAAATTTTTTGTTTCTTCTTTCTGATTATTGAAATAAAATCAAAGTGATTATTTCTATTAGTGATTTGTTGATTTTACAAAATTGAATATCTAAGGTTTCGTGGTTTCTTTGATTCTGCAGTTAATTAATTTTTTTTCATTCTGCAATAAGAACAATATAAGATAAGAACAATAAAAGTCTACTAGGGGAGAGAACTCAGAACTTGAGCACCCTAATTTCACGCTTCTCAAAATTCTATGTGGAAATTTTAACCTCTCTCAATTTTCTATTTTAGCTTACTTGACAAGTCCCTTGCTTATAACAAAGGTTTCAGGGTCACATCATCAAATATGATGTCACATCAGCATGCTTTTGCCAAGATGTCTAAAACAGCGACAAAAAAAGAGATTGATACTTGTGCACTAAGTAATGTTTTATTGGTGCACTGATGTATCATCACATGATTTATTGCTTTTTAGAACTAACAAGTGTTATGACAGTTGTTGGAACACACAAAATTACTTAAACTTTATTATAAATGTGAAAAAAGTATATTGAGAATATTGAGAATATTTATCTGACATCAGTAAACAACAGTCCAAGCAACGACACTGCTCGTGTTAAATGAAAATTATGCTGTAAAGAAGCCTACGAAGTTATTAATTCAAACTTGTGTTAAAATTATAATATTCAACGGTCCAAAATTTCTTCAGTTTATGAACATACCAATTTTCTTTGTATTATTTATGAACTTTTAAGGCTAAAGCCTCGTGTAATTCCCTGTTTGGGGTGTTTAAGTTGGAGTTAACCGATGGTGAATTCCATAAGGGTAAAATGTTGACGAATCCTCATTCCATAACAACTTTACAAGCAGTAGTGAAGCATATCTATTTCCTATCTTAAGAGACTTCGAATGTAAACTTCACATTTCTATGTTCACTTGCGTAGCTGTCTACCTCATGGGCATTTTATCATAGAATTATAACGATTTACACAAAACGTTCTACACAAATGTTACTTTGATTATGCAATGTTTTAGTGCTAAGTCTCTTAACATCTTACATCTTATTACGAAGACAAGTATTCAAGTGAATGTGCCATGTGTTCATCCAAATACAATTTTTTTTTGTCAATGTCATCTTTCTTTCACCCAAGACACGTTCAAATACAACATTGGGCCAATAATTTTTTACATTTGCTCACCTTTTATTAGATATCTCAAAAGATGCACCATAGCGATGACCTCAATAGGAATTGCACTTATTTACACTAGAAGAATCTTGTAGGGAATCAATTTTTTTACTTTAAATTTTCTTGTGATGGAACATTTGTAAATTCTTTCTATTTGTGTCCTTTTGGTGTTTGAAGTACTCACACATTTTGCATTCATATAGCACGATGAGAGTTGCTAAAAGTTAAAACAAAATTTGAATAGATTTCCAATCCCATAACTCTACTTCTATGCATTTATTTTGAAGAGAAAAATGTACTATCAAACCTCCCATAGTTCTTTTCCTTCAGCATGTTTAAGTCAATTCGTAGGTATTTATACTCTATTACTTCCTCTAGGATACTGCCTTCAAATTGCAAGTTGAATTGGTTCTTTTTCCTTTTATTGGAGGTGGTCATGATCTTGGTCTTGCCAATATTAACTTGCATACTCATATTGTCAACACACAATATAAGCTGACAATATACTCTCCCAAGGAAATCCCTTGACAACTCTTTAAATTCTACCACTCAAATTTGTCAATATAAAGGCCAAAGAGAGTAGGAGACAAAGGGCAGCCTTGTTTAGCGCCAATCTTGTTCCTAAAGCTTTTTGAAGTAGCTGGATGAGTTTTTATTTTTACCTAACTCTTCATAATGTCTATGGAGAACCACTTAAAATTTCTATGGAATACTAAGAGCCTTCAATCTACACCACAATTTGTTCATAGGAATTGTGTCAAAAGCCTTCTTGAAATTGACAAAACGACAAAAAGATTTCTCTTTCTTACCACATACTTTTTAAATGATATGCCTCAAAAGTGATACCATGATCGATTGTTTAGTGTTTTGGTCTAAAATCGGCTTGCCTTTTGCTCATTGTTTTTCCTCATGTCTATTTGTTAATTCTATGTTCAACCATGTTGCCAAATAAGTTTACAAATAGAGGATTGATCATGATGATATGATAATTGGAAGGAATGTCAACATCCCCTGCCTTAAATAAGGGTATGACTAAGCTGACAATCTAATCTTTTGGGAACCCTATTAGATGATTATGTTAAAATATTCATAATGTGAGGAGTGAGGATTTTCATCCCCCATTTAGAATATTCAATTTGAAGCTCAACCATTAAATGTGACAGCTATAGAAGTGACATAAAATGCATGCATAAAAATGAATTAGAAAGAGAATAACCAATGTGAATAGTACATTCAATCCTTTATTTGGATTGCAATTTAATTAAGAAGTATACTTGTTATCCTCATGCTCTTTTGAATTAGTAAGTGCGCTTAATTTAAAGTTTGTAGAGGTTGGTAACAATCATATGTTCATAGGGTGATGGTTTAAATGTAAATGTTCTTCATTTAAAGATTGAGTTATATTGTTGCATTTTTTAAAAAGACAAAGTGATTATTTATTATATTATAGAAACATGAACAATATTCTATAGCTTAGTTAGATGTAATAAACAATTGTATTTTTATTTTTTTAATATAAATGTAGATCACTATGATAGCTCATGTTGGATATTCTTAGTCTCTTAAAGAACTAATAAGTATATTTAGGTTTATTGATAAAATCAGATGGAAAACAAAGCTAATAACACTTGTCAATCAAAAATACAAATGATACAGTAATAATCTACACAAGTGTCTTAGAATCATTGCTCAACTAAGGCAAGTTGAAAATTCAAGTTCAATAGTCTAAAGAACAAAGATCAAACAAGGATGGAAGGTTGCCTACATAAAATAGGAATGCAAGAGTGTCTCATAACTCACTCCAAGAGAAACCAATGTAGCAATAGCACAAACAATATGATAACCTTCCATAGTTTTAACTACGAAGAGTCTTGGCAAATTCATGGAAATTGTGTCACCAAGTAATTTATGAAGGAGAAGATATAAAACACAAAGTGACCAAGAGAGTACTTGCAATTGAAGAGCATGTACAAAAACAAGGTGCACATGCATGCAACGAGAATCACTAAGATCCATTGTTGTCATTTAGGGAAGGTCACTTGACAAAGTTGTGATTAGCAAATAACAAAGACACTACACACCCCTTCCATAGAACTTTATAATACAATGCAAGTGTGATGATATGATATAACCGTGGTGCAAACTCATGCAAAATACATGTAAAAGTATGTAACACTTTACCTCAATGCGTCTACAAAAAAAATTGCTTACAAAAGATGCTCAAAGTTCATAAATGATAAAATGCTATATATACATATGAAGTAGCCCAAATAGAACAATTCCACACAAACCAAATGCTCCTAGGAGTTAAAACAACCAAGTAATTAACCAAAGTGTTAAAATACAAAATCTTCTATTAATTATACATGAAGCAAAATATGGAAAAATGCATGGGTAGATTTGAAGTGATTTGAAGACCTTTCCAACATTGCAATAATCTTAGAAAAATAAATAAATAAAAATAAATGATAAACAAAAAATGAAGTGGTCAAAAGTTATGAGCTCGGGAGTAAAAAATATGCCCCTCCTTGAGTAAAAAATAGAAGAATTTTGGATAATTATGAGGACATTTTCAATTGTCTAAATTTTGCCCCTCCTTGAGACAATGTAGCTTGTCACATTGTTTCAAAGACTTTTTTTGGTTGCTGATACATGCCCCGGTTTGAACTGGTAGGGTAATGATTATGGCCCCTTGAGGGATTGAGCGAGATATCTGAAGGACAATCTCTTGATTCACCACGAGAAATAAATTTGATAAGGATGTTGCACGATTGATAAAGCTACATAAAGTGCTAGGATACTGTATTGAACAAATGATAAAAGTTGCACATTTGATACATGTAACTGACCAATTGATGGAAATGACCATGATAGCCAAATTGATTGAGTTGAAGCTGATTGGGCTAGCTGATAGTTGATTGAGATGATAAGGCTTGTTGATAGTTGATTGCACAAATTAGTATTGATTTGGAGCGATTTGATTGATTTGCTGCTGGGTAAGTTGAGATTGATGTTGATTTATAAGTTGGTGCATGATTGATTGTTTGCAGACAAATAATATAGGATTGATGATCAATGCAAAGGAACAAGATGATTGATTTGATATCAATAGGATTGACATGTATCAGTGTGAATATTGCAATCCAAAGAGAGAGAGAGATAATGGATTTGAAAGAGGGAGATGAACTATGATGAAAATGAGATGAAAATTACGGTTCTTTTTAGGTGATATATCATCATTGAGCTTATTATGGAAAAAAATGAGATCATGTAGATATGGAGTAGATCCAAATGAATTGACATACCAATTGCATAGAGTAAGACACCTCAGATGGTAAATGGTTGCCCTTAATCACATGCGACCCATATGTCCTCAATGATCTTAAACAATCACGTCCTAAGACGAGCCATCATGTTACTAGGGAACAATCCACAAACAATAAATAAGTGGAGATGCCCCATTATTGTCTCTCTAGTAAAAAATATCTCAGAGATAAGATCTCTAGTCAGAGACATCTCAAAGAACCTAAAAGACATGTCACCAAAGATAAAAATCAGAAAGCAATCAATGACATTAATCAAACAACCATCACACTTCATGCAAAATTGATTCTTGTCACAATTGATGTGAGTAGTCTAATAGATTGATAAATGATCAAGATCTCTAGTTTCAGGAAGCATTCATCTTGAATAAGATAATTGATAGATCATGATAGTTTTTGATGATAAGATAAGATAAAATATTAATGTCCAACAAGAGACCACAAGCGGGCCTAAGGTACTGAGAGTACAACAAAGAACCCAGAAGACAACAAGACAACCAAATGAAGTCCGAGAAAAGAGAAACCAACAGAAAAAGAAGCAACAACAAGAGCCAGAAAGGAGAAGAAGCCACGAAACCACCAAACACCCAGTGGTTTCCGGACACTAAAAAGTGGCTCAAGATCAACGGATAACTATCTGTGAGGGGAGGAGTATGAGTCAGAGTCCATCTCTGGGAGGAGGGAGTCCACTGTCGTTGATGGGGCTGTAAGAGCAAGTGGTCTCTGCGATGTCTGACCGATCTGGGGTGAGGGACAGAGGAAGGACTCTCAGGCCTCTTGGTTCCTCTAGGAGAGGAAGCCAGAGCAAAGAAGGAGGTGATCCGCTGGTAAAGGGACGCAGAGCCTAGTGGAGAGAGCACTTGTAAAGTCGAATCAAAGAGATGGAAGGCCTCCTAGAGATAAAGAGCCAAGCAGTGTTGATCCTCGTACTTGAAGGAAGACAAAGACCTGCAGTCTCTGAATAGACAGTGGAACCTCCCACGAATCTCATAGTAAATCGGACAGTAGAATAAGAAATGGAACTCAGTCTTAGCCAACCTCATATCACAACACTAGCAAAGCCTGATGAATACATGAGATAGTTTGATAAAGATTAATGATCACATGAGTGGAAGGTAGTTGAGTAGGTTGTTAGTTTATCCCTAATTTTATTAAGTGCAAAGAAACAATTGTGTTTTCTCAAAATATTTATATCTCCTAGATAGGTTATTGGATAATTTTTAGATTTTTGAATTTTGTTTTTTTAAAAGATTTTTGAGGTTTTTTAATTAGATTTTTTTTGGATTTTTTTGAAATTTTATTTTATTTTAGATTTTTGAAGCAATTTAATTAATTTTTTGAGTTATTTTAAAGTTTTTATTTTTATTTTTAAAATGGTTTATTGACTACTGATTTTGAGGCAGGATTGTCTTTATTTTCCCCCAATGTCTAGCAAGGCATAGGGCATTATGAGTGAATGAAGGAGTTGATGAGCTAGAACTGAATACATGAAGAATCAAGGAAGTTTATGTTATTCCAAGGACTATCTCGTAGTGGGATAATATGTTTGTCCTAGCTAAGGGGTTAGAGATGGAAACATCATGTAAATGTCATGGTGCAACAAAAGACATGTGGTCTAAAGTAATGGACACGTTAGGAGGATTTTGAAAATATGTATGTACGAGAATACGAGTACATGTATGAGTACAAGTGGATATTATGAGAAAATAATTTTAGGGTTAGGGTTAACCTTGTTAACCGACATTAGTAAACCGCCTAAAGGGTATACAAATATTTGGCAATGTAATGTTAAAGAGGTCAGACTATAACCTACTCTTTGTTGTATAATAAAATAAGATTGGACTTTGTTTGGTGGACGTAGCCCAAGATTCGGTGAACCACATTAAATCTTTGTGTCTTCTTGTTCTATTTTTGTGTGTTTTATTCCTTTCCATTATTGGTTATATTTGCATGTAACTGTTAGATTTTTGTCTTCTAATCCTACCGTCAATTTGGATAGGATGGAGATGGGATAAGAAAGATTAAAGGTGGTAACATATGATGGAAGTAAGAAATGGATAAGATAAGGGGGATATGGTTGGAAGGGAGTGGATAAGGATAAATAGATAGGATGCATGATGCTTATTGAGATCCTTATCTTTGTCAAGATCAAAGGTGGAAAAGGGAATATGGATGTAGATCGATTGAATGAGGGATAATGGAGGATGTGATGGATAAATAGCATGGATGAAACTTGCCCTCAAGTGTACAGTGTAAGAGGATAATGGATCACACATGATGCCGGCTTTCCTGGTTTTCATCACAGTACTTACCTAAGGTGCCATCGAAGTGGTTTTCACCATAGGATGAATTATTTCTCTTTACTTTTTCTTTTATTTTGTGTCACATGAGACACTTGTTTGCCAGGTTTTCATCAAGGTGATGATTTTTCATCTTTTTTTAATTTTTTTTTTGTTATTTTTGAACTTTTGGAAGGGATAATGGATACATGTTAGAATATGGATGAAGGAATCAAACATATTTTTCTTTAAATAATACCCTTGAAAGATGTGCTACA
>BSBK01007321.1:0-142500 GCA_027943335.1 Chamaecyparis obtusa | reverse complement strand
CAAGAAATCTAGGGAAATATCTCATACTTTACCTTTGACTCACATAGGTCCAACTTTTGAGCAACTCTTCAATTTTGGTCTTTACGAAGACGACGGTGCTGGCAACCTTCGATTAAAAACTGGTTACATTCCTCCTTCATCAACTCACGGAGGTACCCAACAAACTCCACATCAATCTATACCAGGTAGAACTCCTACCATGTCTCAAGTAGGGACAAACTTGGGCTCTCAAAGAGCTCAATCTCAACATGGTGCAGATCAGGAACCCACACTTGAAGAAATTGCTCAATATCAAAACGATGAGAACTTTAAACGAATGATGAAGCATTTCTTGAAAGAAGACAAAGAGGCATACTTTTTGCAATTAGCTCATCAAGGAGCTAAACTTCCTCATAAATTTAATGTTGATGATATCATTACACATGAGGAAGAAACTGCACTCACAGCTATGATGAAACAGATGCATGCCATGCAAGTCAAGCTTAATAACCTTGAGAAAGAAAAGGAACCCAAGGAGTTCTCCATGGAGGCCCTATGTCATTTTCCATTTGACAAAGACTTGTACATGCCACCATTCCCAAAAAGAGTGGAGATGCCTAAGTATGATAAGTATGATGGACACTCAGATCCCCAAGATCATGTCAGAGAATTCTGTACACAATCTATGGAGTTCATGCACGAACCAATCTATCTGATGCATCTCTTCCCTCAATCTCTAGGGGGATCAGCCATCTACTAGTTCTCTAGATTGCCTTCTACTATCAAAACTTTTGAGGAGTTGATCAAATTGTTCTATCAGCAATACTCCTACAATATTCAACATCCAGTCACCATGATCGATATCTGCAATCTCAAACAATATCCAGGGGAACCATTCTTGACATTTCTTAAGAGATGGAGGAAGAAATTCTCTCTATATGCTAGGCCTATTCCAGAAATTGAAAAATTGGAAATCTTCATCAATAATCTTGTCCCAGAGATCAACTATCCTTTACAAATGCAAGATCATACATCTTTTGATAAAATGGTTGACAATGCAATCAAGATTGAAAAAGTACTTGTGAAAAAAGGAGAAATCACACTTCAAAAAGACAAGTACAAATCAGGATCCAGTTGTAAAGACACAAATAAAAACTGGAACAAGAATAAAGGCATTGTCCAAGATGGTGTTGTTGATACTATCTGTGCCCCATCAAAGGCACTAGCTTTCAATCTAACTATTGGTACCCAAGCCATAAAAGCTTCAGAACAAAAGGTGCTTGAATCATCTCAAAAGAAGCCAGAATATAAAAAGTGGTCCACTGATAATAAATGAACGTTTACTCCTCTTGGAGAATCTTTAGAATCAGCTATGAGAACTTTTCTAGCCAATAACATCATCTCTTTGCCTGAGATCCAACCATCTGATTCTGAGTCTAAACCAAAATGGTGGAGAGAGAACGAATTCTATGATTTCCATCGGGGTAAAGGTCACAAAACTAATAACTGCTTACACTTGAAACATACTATTCAAGATCTGATTGATAAGGGATATATCACCATTGACAATCATAAGAGCAATACTGATCATACAACATTCATAGAACCATTTCTGAAACATGGTCAAGAAGTCTCATCTTCTCAACCTAATATGGGGGCAAAGGTCAATTATGCTTACCTTGGAAATAATGTTGTTATCAATATGGTTGAACCTTGTCTCTCTGAATATTGCAATGTCATCACAATTGTACAAAGAGATAGAGATCATTCTTTAGCTAACACAGTTACTCGATCACAAGCTTAGGCACATCTGAACGGACAAATCCTCGATTTATCAAAAGTCCCTAAGATGCCCTTCAATCTTTCTTCTGCTTCCAAATAGAAGGCTGTTTCTAAATCTTCCAATCCTAAAGATACAAGGCCAACATCTTATAGCATTGTTCAACAACTCCAACACACTAATGCAAAAATATACATGTTTGAGTTGCTTCGGATATCTCCATCTCACAGAGCCATTCTAGATAAAGCTTTGCTCGGATCCAATATTCTTGATGACCTTGATTTAGACAGGTTCCATACTATGGTTGGACATCTTACGTCTCCGTAGTATATATCCTTTTCAGAGGAAGATGACAATTCCTTGAGTCACCCACATAACCAGCCCTTGCATATAGAAGTCTTGATCCAGAACCATAGGGTCAAACGTGTGTTGATAGATGGAGGTGTTGGCCTAAACATTTGTTCTTACAACTTGATCACACAATTTGGATTTTCAGAATTGGCTATTGATCCTAGAAAAAAAATAACTATCAAAGCCTATGATGAACAAGAAAGATCTTCTAAAGGCACCATTTTCTTACCTATTAGGGCAGGTCCAGTTATCAAAGATACTATATGTCAAGTTCTTGATCTACCTTTGGCTTACAACATTCTTCTAGGGAGACCATGGATACATGAGATGAAAGCTATTCCTTCTACATTTCACCAATGCTTGAAATTTCCTTATGAAGGAGTAGAGGTCACTATTCCAGTAGACATATCCACCACTTACAATACATTGAAGGAAAGTGCAGATAAGCTTGTGCCTAATAACAAAGAATCTTCCATTGAACCAACTAAAGAAGCATCCACATCTAAAATGGAAGATCTTGCAAAAGAGGTTAATATCAAAGAAAATAGTATGGGAGAATATACTATGGAGCCAGTCTTATCTTTGACATCTCTCCCTATCTCACCTAAGTCTTATGGACAATCTTTGAAACAATCGAAACCAGATTCTAAAGAACCTCTTGAGGCATATAAATTTTTTTTTGTAGCAGAACAAGTCTCCAAGCAAGAATTTGAAGAGGATGAAGCTATGCTTGCATGGCTATACAAAGATGAATCTGAATCCCATGATATTCAAACTAGTCACTCGGTGGTACCAAAAGATCCTTCTAAGTCCTATGGCCTAGGAGATAAATTAATAGCTAAGATGGGATATTCAGGTAAAGGACCTCTGGGAGTTAGAGGAGAAGCTCTTATAACACCTATCCCACATACTGGAAGAGAAAATAAAGACAAAGTTGGCTTAGGATTTAAAAAGAAACCCTTTCACCTCAAAGGTAATTATTCTCATGTCATAGAGTAGATTGCACCAGGAGAACCTCTTCTTAAGAAAGAAGAAACAAAACCATCAGATAGTGATTCAGACAGCTCGAAACTCATCCCCTATGAAAAATTTCCTAAAGAGATCAAAGACCTTCTTGATGATAAAGATGATCCAATCAAAAGAATTAATGTAGTAGAAACACAAGAACCTACTATCAATCAAGAGATAGTTGCAACACAAGAACCATCTAATCTTGAAAACAATCAAGAAGAAGAAGGCGGTAGTCATTTTGAGACAGATTCTCATAAGTATGAATTCAAATCAGAATTTGAGGGTAACCCTTCTTGGGGTATTCACCCTGACTTTACTCATGTTCTTAGATTTCCTAGAGGCATAGATGAAGAATCTAATGACTATGAATGGGGAGCCATTCCAGAAGAAGATGAGCTTATTACAGAGAAACATGTTGATGTTATTCACCAATATGCACCTGAACCCAACGTAAGTCTAGAGAAAAATACTTCACCTATCGAGTCTGATCCACCTATGCCTGAATGGGACTCCCACAATGACATTGAGCCTATTCATGAATTGAATGTCTTAAGTTGTAATATCACCTTTGAACTCAAGTGTTGGGTTAGGACCAATGATGACAGATCCATATCTGTAAACACTATCTCCCAATCTTTCCCCACTTTGACTATCCAATATCCAGACCTTATTGATCAAACCTCCAAAAATCCAAGCCATGGTATTTATACCTTACTGAATGACTATGCCCTTGCTTGCTACCTCAATGTAGTTGAACCTCTGAGTACTTCCATCAGTGAATCGAGCGTTAGTATGATGAAGTCAGACATCAAGTATCTTAGTTAGAAAAATAAGAATAAGAAGAAAAAGAAAAAGAGTTCTGAGGGTGAAAACCACTTTGTGGCAGTCTCAGAACCTACAAAAGTAAAAATAAAAGATGTATCCAAAGGTGAAAACTTCTCTGAGGCACCTAAGGATGAGATATTTGATGTCCTTCTGAGTCATTTATAGGACAGATCTCCGGTTCTAATTAAGCCCACTCAATCTATCAATTTGGGAATAGTAGAGGAACCACAATTGATCCATGTAGCACAATCTTTATTAGAAGAAGAGAAGCAAAAATTTACAACATTCCTAACAGTGAAGAAGATCAACTTTGCATGGAAATATTTAGATATGCTAGGATTGGATCCTAATCTTATAATCTATCATTTATCTATAGCTCCAAATGTCAAACCTGTCAAGAAAAAATTGAGAAAGATGCATCCTCATGTTGCACTCTTGGTAAAAGATGAATTACAGAAGCTTCTGAAAGGCAGATTCATCCAAGTTATTGACTATGCAGAGTGGATCTCTAATATTGTACCTATTTCAAAACTAGATAAATCAATCAGAGTATGCACAGACTTTAGAGATGTAAATAGAGCATGCCCTAAGGATGATTTTCCATTACTTAACATTGATATGATAGTGGACATGACTGTGGTCTTTGAGATGTATTTTTTAATGGATGATTTTTCTGGATATAATCAAATAAAAATTGCTCCAGAGGATTAAGAGAAAACTACTTTTACATGTGCATGGGGCACCTTCTTTTGGAATGTCATGCCATTTGGGCTTAAAAATGCTGGTGCTACATATCAAAGAGCCATGACATCTATTTTTCATGACATGATGCATAGGACTATGGAGGATTATGTTGATGATACTTTAGCAAAATCTATGCTTAGGGCTGCACATTTGGATGACTTGAGCAAGATAATAGACAGAATGGAGAAATTTAGTCTCAGACTAAATCCTAAGAAGTGTGCTTTTGGTGTCACTTCTGGAAAGCTCTTAGGATACATAGTTTCAAAGAAGGGCATTGAAGTTGATCCAATGAAAGTAAAGGCTATAATGGAAATGCAACCTCCAAAGAATATTAGTCAAATGAGGACATTGCAAGGAAGAGTTCAATCTATCAGAAGATTCATATCACAGCTAGCAGATATATCACAACCTTTTACAAAAACATTACATAAAGGTGTGACCTTTGCATGGAATGAAGAATGTGAGAACAAATTTAACCATATCAAGAAGTATCTATAATATCCTCCTATCTTGATGCCTCCTATTCATGGGAAGCCTTTGATCTTATATGTCTCCACTACAGACACATCATTGGGGGCATTGCTAGCACAACATGATGAGAACAAAAAGGAAAGAGCTATATACTATATCAGTAGGACATTGGTTGCATATGAAAAGAACTATTCAATGATTGAGAAAGCTTGTCTAGCTGTGATCTTTGCATCACAGAAACTGAGACATTACATGTTAGCTCATACCACACATTTGGTAGCTAAAATTGATCCACTAAAATATCTACTAAGCAAAGCTGCCCTCACAGGTAGATTAGCTAAATGGGTTATGCTCTTACATGAATTTGACATTGAGTATGTCAAAATAAAGGCTATCAAAGGACAGGTTATTGCTGATCAATTAGTAGATGCGCCTATGATTGATGATACACCAATGCAAATGGAATTTCTAGATTCCTCTATCATGACTCTTTCTTCTAGAGAATGGCATTTATTCTTTGATGGCTCCTATACACATAACATATTAGGAGTAGGCATATTGTTCATAACTCCTCAAGGATACTCAATCCCAAAGGCATTCAGATTAAAGTTCCCTTGCACAAACAATATTGCTGAATATGAAGCCCTTTTGAACGGTATGAAAATAACAATTGAGTGGAGAGTAACATAATTACACATTCATGGAGACTCTCAACTTGTTATCCATCAAGTCAATGATGTGTACCAAACTAAAGATGAAAAGCTCATTCCTTACAAGAGAATGGTAGATGATCTAAAGAAGTATTTCCTATCTATCACATTTGAGAAAATACCTAGAACGGAGAATAAGGCTGCCGATGCAATGGAAACACTATCTACTTTATTATAGTAGCCTAAACATGAGCTACGCTACGAGTTCCTGGTGGAAGCACTATCTTATCCTTCATATGATTCCTCTGAAACCCACATGATTTGCACTGTTGTTGGTCATGATTCATCCAGATACAAAAACCTATTTTCCCATCTCCAAGACCAAATCATTCCCGATACCTTCAACCGCCATGAAAAGAGATACCTTATCTGTAATGCCTCTCGATATGTCATCATTGGTCATGATCTGTACAAATGAGGTCTAGATAGTATGCTACTTAGATGTTTAGAACGAGAAGAGTCTCAACATGCATTAAAGGAAGCCCATGATGGTATTTGTGGGTCACACTTGAACGGTTTAACACTAGCTCAAAAACTTATTAGGGCTGGGTACTATTGGCTTGAGATGGAGAAAGAGGCTATCAAATTTGCTAAGAATTGTCAAAAGTGCCAAGTGCATGGCAACTTAATTCATGCTCCAGGGAGAGATCTAATTCCCTTTACTACACAATGGCCTTTTCACCAATGGACATTTGATCTTATAGGAGCTATACATCCTCATTCTTCTAATGGACATACCCATATAATCACAACTATAGATTATTTTACAAAATGGGTAGAAGTAGTCCCTTTGACACAAGCAACTGGAAAGCAAATATCTATGTTCATATTGAACTATATCATATGCAGATATGGGATACCTCATTCCATAATCATAGATAATGGTGGACAATTCAAGAATAAAGATTTGGATGATTTATGTGCCAAATTTAAGATTACACAACATTGGTCATCTATTTGCTATCCTCAAGGGAGTGGACAAGCAGAGGCTTCTAACAAGAATCTATTGAAAATCTTGCACCGAATGGTTAATAAAATAGGAAGAGACTGGCATCTCATGATCAATCCAACTCTCTGGGCCTACAGAACAAGTATCAGAACACCTACTGGGGCTACACCTTTCACTTTAGTTTATGGGTCTGAAGCGGTACTGCCTATTGAGGTTGAAATTCCATCACTAAGAATCAGAATGCATGGTCTAGTAACTGATGATGACTAAAAAGTGTCTAGGTTGCAAGAACTTGAACTACTAGATGAGTGCAGATAAGTAGCGTATGATCATCTCAGATTATATTAGAAAAGAATGTCTAGAGGTTACAACAAGAAAGTCAGACACAGAGAATTTCAGGTTGGTGATCTAGTCTTGAGAGAAAATCCTAAAAATCAATCACATCGAGAATGCAAGGGGAAGTTTGAACCCAAATGGCTGGGTCCCTTTGTTATCACTGCCACTTTTGGTTCTGGTGCCTATCAACTCTCAACAACTAAAGGAGAACAGCTCCGAGAACCAATCAACGTTCTCCATCTGAAGAAATTCTATGCCTAAGGCATTCAGTCTATGGTAAAATGATGCAGGAGCATCCTGGGTGTAAGAGCAATCTTGCATCACCCAAAAAATATTTATGTTTTTATATTCAATAAGGGTTATTTTGTGCAGAGCTGCTATTTATGGAAAGTTACTATTTTTGGTAATTTTCGTATGTGCTCAGAATGATCTGATTTCTTTCTTGGAGGTTCATGTTGGTCATATAAGTCTGCCAGTAAAGTTTCATTGCCAGATCAAGTGTACATTGGAAGATATTGAAGATTTTCGGTATTGGCAGCAGGGTACAGAAACTTTGAACTTAGTTTTGAAGGCTTTAGAGGCCCCGGATGAGGTCAAAAATTTGGGTGACAGGCGCGTGCACCGGTCAAGCCTGTAGAGCACTTCGTGGCATTTCCGAAATGGGGTTATAATAGCCGAGCGGGTCAACTGGTGATGACTTATGGTCTTCGGAAGTTGGACCACCTGAAATGGCGAAAAATAATTTTCTTCAAAATTTCTGTTCGAGTTTCAAAGGTTATCTTGAGCCGACTATGATGTAATAAAATGTAAAATAAAATAATTCTAAGTTGGTCGGCCTTATTGGCTAAAATTCTGGAACCTTCCCAGGCGGTGGAAAATTGCCTATATAAGGAAGGCTGTATTATTGTCTTAGGTAGTTCAAAATAGTTCTGGGTAGTAGATCTGGGTATTGATTCGAGGCTTTGTCCTACAGAATATTGTAAGGGAATGCCCATGTGGCTTTGCATATTGTAATTCTGAAAGTTTGTAATTCCACATTTGTGGAGATAATAAGAAGCCAATTTTCTGTTCTTGCATATTGTTGTTGTTTCTCTATTTCTGTTATGTGTTTGTGGTATTAAGGGGAGCACCCTTCATCAAGTGGTATCAGAGCAGGTTTTCTTGAGTGTGTAAACAGATCGCCGACTGTGAGGTAGTTTGCACCAGGACCGTGGTTAGGGTTTCAGCGCGCATCACGAAAATGCCTCCACGAAGAGAATGTGGCGGAAGAGCTGGTGCTGTGACACCTGAGGTTAGAGAGCTGCAGAGACAAGTGCGAGCATTGCAAGAAGAGATTCACAGAGGAATGAATCTTAATGTCAGAGATGAAAGCGAGGATGAAGCCGAAGAAGAATATCAAGAAGGAGAAGTTGAAATTGTGAACCAGGAGGAAGAAAGACTTTTTCGGGTAATTTCCAAGATTGGGAAAAGACCTAAGATTGAGGTTCCTACATTTTCTGGAAATCTTAACCCAGAGGAATTGATCGACTGGATCAATGAATGTGAGGAATATTTTGAGTATGAAGATGTTGAGGATCCTGATAGGGTCAAATTTGCGAAGGCCAGACTGAAAGGTCATGCAAAGATCTAGTGGCAAGAAATTCAATTGGAGCGAAATAGAAGAGGGAAAGATAAAATCACAAGATGGGATCGGATGGTGGATAAATTGAAGCGACAGTTCATTCCTGTTGATTATGAGCTTGATCTACTAAAGAAAATGCAAAGTTTGAAGCAAGCAGGAAGATCTGTTTAGGAGTATACAGAGGAGTTCTATCGACTTCTCATCAGAACAGGCCATGCAGAAGCTGATAAAGAGAAAGTTGCCTGATACCTTAATGGGTTAAGGCCAAGCATTCAGGAGGAGCTGAATCTGGTTCGAATGAACAGTATTGAAGAGGCATACCAGTTTGTCCTAAAAGTAGAGGAAAAGCTGAACAAG
Source organism: Chamaecyparis obtusa (assembly GCA_027943335.1). Lineage (NCBI taxonomy): Eukaryota > Viridiplantae > Streptophyta > Pinopsida > Cupressales > Cupressaceae > Chamaecyparis > Chamaecyparis obtusa. The sequence continues at coordinate 133,366 of BSBK01007321.1, read as the reverse complement.
AAGTTTGAGAGCAGACAAAATGGAAGAGGTCGCGGTGGACGATCTGGTGGACGGTCATATGGTGGCCGAAGTGAAGATCCGAAAAAGAAGGATGAGGCCAGTAGCAGTCAGAATCAGCGAGGAAATAATTTCAATCGCTTCCAGGATCAGAATAATAGAGATCAAAGAGGAAGAGGAAGAGGACAAGGATCTGGAAGAGGTGGCTTCCGTGGAACATGTTTTCACTGTGGAGAAGAAGGTCATAGGGCATTTGAATGTCCTCAGCACCAAGGCATAACAGATAGGAGAAATGAAGGCCAAGCCAGAGTTGCACATGTAGATGAAGTTGCCAGATCATCAAATTCTGAAGATGCTGAAAGAGGAGAAATGTTGATTAACAGAAGAGTCCTATTGAGTGGTGAGAATGAACCTGAGCAAAGGAGGAGCCTGTTTCGCACCAGGTGCAAGTGTGAAGGTAAATGTTGTGATGTGATCATTGATAGTGGGAGCACTGACAATTTGGTGTCAGAAGAGATGGTGACAAAGTTGAAGCTCAAGAGACAGAAACACCCACATCCATATCAGATTGTCTGGGTATAGGATGACCACAAGGTCATGGTCAATGAACAATGCCTGGTGAAGTTCAAGATTGGCGGATACCAAGATGAGGTATTGTGTGATATCATATCTATGGATGCATGTCATATGTTGTTGGGTAGACCATGGCAGTTTGACAGATGTGCTATACATGATGGTCGTGCGAATACCTATTCCCTGACAAAGGATGGAGTGCGACATAAGCTAAAACCATTGAAGGAGACTGAAGAAAAGGTATGTGGTACTGCAAGGATAACTTTTGTTGATGAAAGAAATTTCCTAGATGGTATGAGGCATGAGCATGTATGTTTTGCTTTAATTCCAAAAGCTGGTAAAAATAAAGTAGAAGATGTTCCTGTAGAAGTTGCAGATTTGTTGAATGAGTTTCAGGATATTGTATCCGATAACATGCCTGATGGATTACCACCAGTCAGGAAGATCAGTCATCAGATGGACTTGATCCCAGGAGCGAGTTTTCCGAATAAGGCAGCACACAGAATGACACCTGCAGAAAGTGAGGAGTTGAACAGACAAGTACATGAACTGTTACAAAAAGGATTGATCCGTGAGAGTCTGAGTCCCTGTGCTGTACCAGTAGTATTAGCACCAAAGAAGAATGGAGAATGGCGGATGTGTACAGATTTTAGGGCAATAAACAAGATCACAATCAAGTACAGGTTTCCATTGCCACGAATGGATGATATTATGGACTGTTTGAGTGGAGCTGTGTATTTTTCAAAGATAGATCTAAAAAGTGGATATCATTAGATTCGGATCAGAGAAGGAGATGAATAGAAGACTGCCTTCAAGACAAAGGAAGGACTGTATGAGTGGTTAGTCATGCCTTTTGGGCTAACCAATGCACTGAGCACTTTCATGCGGCTCATGAACGAGGTTCTGAAAAAATTTCTAGGTAAGTTTGTCATTGTTTACCTAGATGATATTTTGATCTTTAGTAAGACATTGGAGGAGCATATGATGCATATTCATATGGTATTTGAGAAGCTAAGAGAAGAGAAATTGTTGATTAATTTGAAGAAGTGCAGTTTTGTGAAGAAAGAGTTAGTGTATTTGGGATTTGTAGTTTCAGCAGAAGGTCTAAAAATGGACCCAAAGAAGGTACATGCTATCCTTGAATGGCCTACTCCAAGGAGTGCTACTGAGGTAAGATCTTTTCATGGTTTGGCTAGCTTTTATAGAAAGTTTATCCAAAATTTTAGCAGTATTTGTGGACCCTTGATTGAAACAATGAGAGGGGATAGAAAAGAGTTTAAGTGGACTAATGGGGCAGAAAAGAGTTTTCAATTATTGAAACAAAAAGTTACAGAACAACCTGTTTTAGCACTTCCAGATTTTAATAAGGTGTTTCAAGTAGATTGTGATGCTAGTGGTACTGCAATAGGAGCTGTTATGAGCCAAGAAGGTAAACCTGTTGCATATTTCAGTGAGAAGTTAAATGATGCCAAGAGGAAGTATTCTGTTTATGATCAGGAATTTTATGCTATAGTTTAGGCATTAAAGAAGTGGAGACATTATCTGCTTCTTAAGGAGTCTGTTTTGTATACTGATCATCAAGCTTTGCAATATTTGAATAGTCAAGGAAAATTGAATCAAAGGCATTTGAAATGGGTTGAGTTTTTGCAGAGTTATACATTTGTTTTGAAACACAGGAGTGGAAAGTCTAATAAGGTTGCAGATGCTCTTAGCAGAAGGCAACTATTGCTGACAGAAATGTAGATTGAAGTGGTTGGGTTCAAGGAACTCAAGAATTTGTATCCAGAGGATCCTGATTTTGGTGAAGCTTGGAAAGCTTGTGCAGAACTTGTTACTCTAGACAAGACAAAATGGTTGGATTTCATCATCCAGGATGATATGCTATTCAGAGGGAGTCAGTTGTGCATTCCATGAAGTTCTATGAGGGAGAATCTCATCAAGGAGAAGCATAGCGGAGGATTGGCTGGACATTTTGGTCGTGATAAAACCGTTAGTTTGGTTAGTGAGAATTATTATTGGCCACAGTTGCAGCAAGATGTGAAGAAGTTTGTACAGAGTTGTAGAGTATGTCAGATGGCGAAAGGAGTGAAGCAGAACACAGGATTATATCAGCCATTACCTGTACCAAAGAAGCCTTGGGAGGATATCAGCATGGACTTTGTTCTTGGTTTACCGAGGACTCAGCGGGGGCATGATTCAATTTTCGTGGTGGTTGACAGATTTTCAAAGATGGCACATTTCATTCCCTGCAAGAAGACTAATGATGCTGTTCATGTAGCAGAATTGTTTTTCAGAGAAGTAGTGAGACTTCATGGTTTGTCAAAGACCATAGTTTCAGATCGGGACACTAAGTTTGTTGGATATTTCTGGCATACATTGTGGAAGAAGTTGAAGACAGATTTGAAGTTCAGTTCATCACATCATCCATAGACTGATGGGCAGACAGAGGTGGTGAATAGGAGTTTGGGAAATTTGCTGAGATGTTTGGTTGGAGATAAGCCAACAGGATGGGATTTGATTTTACCACAGGCAGAATTTGCATACAATAATTCTATCAATAGAAGCACTGGTAAATCACCATTCCAGATTGTATATGGAAGTAGTCCAAGAAATGCATCTGAATTGAGGAAGATAGATAAAGGAGAAATAAGTAGTGCTGAAGCTGAAGATTTTACAGAACACTTGAAGAACATCCATGGGGAGGTGAGGAAGCATATTACCAAGATGAACGCACAATATAAGGCTAGGGCAGATGAGAAAAGGAGGTATAAGGAATTTCAGGTTGGTGATGAAGTCATGGTTCATTTGCGGAAGGAGCGGTTTCCAGTTGGTACATATAACAAGCTGAAAATGAAAAAGTTTGGACCATGCAGGATATTGAAGAAACATGATTCAAGAAATGCATATGAGGTAGAATTGCCTACTGAGCTAAATATTTCACCAGTGTTTAACATTTTAGATCTGACAGAGTATCATGAGGGAGGTGTTGAAGATGAGATCACAGCAGCACAGTGGGGTATTCCAGCAACTAGTTCAGACACTAAGGAGATTGAAGATATACTGGATAGTCGTGTTGGCAGAAGCACAAGGAACAGGACATATGAAGAATATCTGGTCAAGTGGAAAGGATGACCTATTGAAGATTCATCATGGCTAACAAAGGAGGAGGTTAACCATCTTGGTTTTCCTCTGCGCACCTGAGTCGTGACAGGGTCACTTCTCAAATTACCCCGGGTGTCTGATGCAGGAGCATCCTGGGTGTAAGAGCAATCTTGCATCACCCAAAAAATATTTATGTTTTTATATTCAATAAGGGTTATTTTGTGCAGAGCTGCTATTTATGGAAAGTTACTATTTTTGGTAATTTTCGTATGTGCTCAGAATGATCTGATTTCTTTCTTGGAGGTTCATGTTGGTCATATAAGTCTGCCAGTAAAGTTTCATTTCCAGATCAAGTGTACATTGGAAGATATTGAAGATTTTCGGTATTGGCAGCAGGGTACAGAAACTTTGAACTTAGTTTTGAAGGCTTTAGAGGCCCCGGATGAGGTCAAAAATTTGGGTGACAGGCGCTTGCGCCAGTCAAGCCTGTAGAGCGCTTCGTGGTGTTTCCGAAATGGGGTTATAATAGCCGAGCGGGTCAACTGGTGATGACTTATGGTCTTCGGAAGTTGGACCACCTGAAATGGCAGAAAATAATTTTCTTCAAAATTTCTGTTCGGGTTTCAAAGGTTATCTTGAGCCGACTATGATGTAATAAAATGTAAAATAAAATAATTCTAAGTTGGTCGGCCTTATTGGCTAAAATTCTGGAACCTTCCCAGGTGGTGGAAAATTGCCTATATAAGGAAGGCTGTATTATTGTCTTAGGCAGTTCAGAATAGTTCTGGGTAGTAGATCTGGGTATTGATTCGAGGCTTTGTCCTACAAAATATTGTAAGGGAATGCCCATGTGGCTTTGCATATTGTAATTTCGAAAGTTTGTAATTCCACATTTGTGGAGATAATAAGAAGCCAATTTTCTGTTCTTGCATATTGTTGTTGTTTCTCTATTTCTGTTATGTGTTTGTGGTATTAAGGGGAGCACCCTTCATCATAAAATGTCCAGAAAAAATTATAAAAATAAAAAAAAGTCCTAATAAAATGAACATCTTGGTGAAAACCTAGCAATAGGCACCTTGATGATTCACAAAAAAATTTTAAAAAAAAAAATACAAAAAAATTGAAAAAATGAAAAATGCAAAAAATGAGAAAAAGAAAAAGTGCCTTGGTGAAAACTTGGAAACAGGCACCTTGGTAGCAAAAATAGAATCTCTGCCAAGATGGTGAAAACCCAGCAAACGGGTGCCACTTGTTTCAAAATGCTCCATCTATCACTGCAATCTTGGTCTTTCCTAGCTTTCAGTCTTGCTTTAGTTTGTACATATCTCCCGGTTTGTTTTTGCATTTTCAGTTTTCAATAAGTCAGTGTGTACACCAATCAGCTCAAGCGTTTATATCCTATCAATGTTAAAACTTGGGGGCAATCAATGTCATATCCTATGGTCTCCAATGTATCTTAGATGTGTCATATCCAGTCCAGGTCCTTTGAAGCTTCATCCGAGTCAGTCGGTCAGTCTTGTCTCCAGAAATTATTTTGCATCTACAACAACACATTAAACATCAAACACAAATTGAAAACAATCTATGCTTTTCATGCTTTTATCTCCTTGTATGCTTACTGATTCGCATTGAGATTTTTGTCATATTCTGTCCTTTCGAGCTCTTCGATGATGTCCTGTACATGATTAAGAGAGTGATGACTGGGGGCACAATCTTTTCTTTTTTTTCTTCTTGCATGTGAAAATCTAACAACTTTGGAAATTCTGGATTGAAATGGTGTCCGACTGTAAGAGCCTTTATCTCAAATTGGATGGCCATGCGTACCTCTACCATTGATACCTGAAAAATTCAAGAAAGTTTGATCTAACTATTGTCTTTTTGAGTGAGTTCTTTCTCCTACTGTGAAACATGATCTTACCTAAGGATGTGAATGATAAGGGGTCACTACGGGTAATTCACATTGGATTTTGAATGATCTCTTGATTGCTTGATGTGTTTGAACTGCAAGGCATATTCTGGTCATCACGATGTCTATGTTTTGATGCTTATACAAATTGCTATATCAAAATGGATATGATATTCAGGTCATCCTGGCGTTTGTGCCTTGGTGCTTATATCTAATCCAACATTCCGAAAACAAATGAATATTCATATGTCTATGGTTTCATAACTAGTGGGCATTGTATTGATTTATCCGGTTACCTAAAAAATTCAATGATGAAAATGACCGACACATGATCAGTGACTAGGTCCTAGGTCTTAGGTTGCATATCATTCTGCATGTCATTTTTGCATTTTGCACTTTGCATGATCTCACAAATGACTAAATGAACTTCAAATGCTTAAACAATTCTTCAAATGTCTCTTCAAATCTAACAAGAGTTGAATCTTACATGAAGGTTCCTCCAATGAAACAACAAGTAGAATCCTTTTTCGAGATCAAAATTGAAATTTGAGATCGTTTATATTATTCACTGCTTGCATAATCGACCTTCTATCATCACAAAAATCTAGAATTCAACTTAACTGATTATCTTACATCAAACTATCAAAATTTCAACTTGGTCACCCATGGTCAACTCATGGTCAAACCTAGTCAAACTTGGTCTTTTGGACCTCCAAATGATGCAGAATGCGTTCTCGAACGTGTATAGCCACTTCTCAAATCAATTTACATGCTTCTGAACTATCAACGCTAACTTTTCTTGTCAAATTTCAATTTTGATCCCGAAGGGGGCATGGTATTGCATATCATTCAAAGTTTGTAATCTAATTTGAAATCATATCTTTCCTCAGTAATCGAGACAACAACCACGTCTAGTTGCTGATTCATCAAAAAGACCTCATCGCTTGGGGAAAATCAATCATTGCTCGGGGCATATCAGATTCATCGAGATCCATATCAATCTGGTATTCTCTTAATCTTGTAAATTGTATCAGTTTTTGTAACTATTGTTTCAATTGTGTTATTTCCTTTGTTCTTCAAAAACTGAAGGGTTCAGATGTGATACCAATGTGATTCAATATAAGGACAATCAGGTTTGGAATCGGTCACTCACTTCTTTGCAATCATAAGGTTTGGAATTAGGCATTTTGACACTTTTTCACAATCATCGGTTCATTTGCTGTTATAGTTAACATTATCTTTGGTCACTCAGGACCTATTATCCTCATATCAATTTCAATCAGTTTCTATCTCATATCGATTTCAATTTCAAACATCAGTTTCAACATCATACACAGACTGTCTTTGAACCACTATGCTTCACACAACAATTCAAAGAGGGGCAAAATATAATACCCCAAAAATGGGCTATAGGTTCATTAATCTCCTATATCGACACATTGAATGAAATCGACATCAAAGTCCTAACCTAAGGCACATCTAAACATTATCAAATCTTAATTGATTATCTTAAATTCTGCATCGGGGAATATTCCTAATTATCCTAATTATCTTTGATTTAATGATTATTTGGCGATAAATCCAATTTATCCTAAAGTTTGATTAATTGAATATTCTCAATATTTAATTAATTAGATTTAATTCTGCCACTTAATTGTTTAATTGAAGTTAATTATATTTATTCCTAAATTGTATTATTTAATTTTGACAATAAATCCAAAATCCTATGAATAATTGATTAAATTCTTATTTAATTAATTAAAGCAAGTTGTCAATTTTTAATAATATTGTTTTTGAATACAAGTTTGAAAAATGATTGATTAACCCATAAATCAATTGTTTTATTTTTCAAAATCAGTTAAGTGGGAAATAAATCACTTTATTATTAAATTAATTCATAAATAAAACATGCACAATCAGAAAAGCAGACAACTATCAATTATCAATTAAATCTAAACTCTATTTTGAGTTGATCTCTACTTTTTGCATGTTTTTGTGAGTTAATTATCCTTTATTTAAAAATAACTCAAAAATCAACTTGAGTTATTTGAGTGATTTATGGCTTTTTTTCATGCACCTCCAAAGCCCTAGATTTCTATAAATTAAGGCTTCAGCTCTTCATTTCAGATCCATCCATCCACGAATTGCACACTCATGTTGTCGAATTAGAGACTGAAGAATCGATCTTGAGAATTCGAGTTGTTGCGAGATTTTCATTATTTTGCATAGTATCCATATCAATTAGAATATTATTGTTAGATCATTTTAGCATATCAATTTTCATATTAGCATAGATTCATATGCAGTTTTTCATCTTATTGCATCTAAAATCCAAAAAAAAAAAGATTAATTGCATTCATTCCATATCTAGATTTTGCATTCAAATCCTTTGTTTAGGTGTCGTCAAGGTCACTGATCTCGGTATAATTTGAGAATACATACTCGCATCTACTAGAAGGCAGTAAATCACCTGGTTAGTTTAGTTTTTCATTTATTGCATGATTTTGATTTCAACTAACCTCTAATGTTTTACTGAAGTGTTGTGTCTACAGATCAGGTACAAAATTCACACACACAATTAGATTGTCTGATCATCAAGTAATCCTTTACTTGTCGAAAAACTTTGTTGACTAATCATTAAAAGAAAGATTTATGATTAAGAAAAAATAAGGGTTAAAAAGATAGTAATAACAAAATATGCTCACAAGATACACAAAACACAATACAGATCATGAACCCAACATCCCTTGAATCGGGTTGAGACAAAACCCTTTTATGCAACAAAAAAATTCACAACACATGATCAACCCAAGGTTTAACAAAGGTAACCCATGAGAAGCACAATGCAAGAAAATGTGAAGAAAATAACTTCTTCAAAACATGAAACCCTAGAACAGGAAATTGTACCTCTAAATATAGATGACATAAAGTATTATCAAGATAAATAAACCAACAAAAGACTTGTATGCTTATTTTTAATAATCACTCATGCCAACATAGGGTTAAAGAAAGTGAGAAAAGAATTTCATGAAAAATAAAACTTGAATGCTTTCTTTAAAACCTTAAATAACCTTAATTGTAAACTTTAGACACTAACATAGGTAATTAACTACTCATCCTCTTACCACAAAAGAGAATCACAAACTTTTAACAAGTCTTTAATGCACTAACTAAAAACATAGAATTTTTAAAAAATGAGAAGGCAACACATGTACTTAAACTTAGAAAAGAATCTCGCATTATGTGACTTTAAACCTTGTTTATATTATTTTGTTGTAACCGCCAAAGAGAAAGAACTTCATTCTTTCTTCTTCCACATACCGTCTTTCTCAACCTATCACATCACCTCAAATTTGTGCCCTAGTGCTTGACATACCTATAAGAAAACACATTTGTTAAAATATGGGTTGCAATACTTAAATGATGACGACTTTATGTTACCAAAATAAATATAAGATGTTCTCTTTATGAGGTAATTTTGACAAAAAAGTTCAATCCTAACTAAATAGCTTAGTCACATCTTTCAAACAATGCTTTAGTCATTTTAATGACTATGAAGTTAAAACAATATAGATCAACCTGTCTTGAATATAGATCAAACCATATATGTTATTTCAAAATGTATACAAATGTCATTTACCACTGTGCCAACTGTAATTATCATTGTACCATCTATAAATAGAACTTCCATGAAACAAATCAAATACATATAATACACTGATATATCCCCTGTGTGTATAAATGTAGACCTTGCAATGAAGCTTTCTCTATGAGCATGTTATAACATTATTCCCTTTTCATAACATATAATGTTACTTGATACCAATAGTAATGTGTAATCACTGGAATACCCTAGTGAAGATCTGATCCATAAGACTGTCAAACAAAGATGTCTTTGTCTTTTTCATCAAGGACAACAATTGAGGGTGAGGATACCAAACTCCCCCTTTGTCCTTGATGGATAAATACAAACCTCTCTCCCCATTTTTTATATCAAGAAAAAGGGGAGAACAATTTTGCGATACCATAATTTATACCAAGGTATGAGATTGAGTTACATGTTATACATATATCAATCAATGTATAAAATAAGACATTCCATATTGAATATACTAAACTAAAATATATCAAATACTATCTTTTTACGAAGAGAAAGATCATTCATACCATGTGGCAAGATTAGATCAGAAACTAATCAAATTAGGTAAGGAATACTAATTGTTGTAAGTGAACTATATGACTTTATGTCAAATACGATCCTATATACCTACTTGAAAAATGAGTTTCCCTACCACAAATCTCAATTCCTATTAGATCATATTGTGATCCTCAAAGATCAAACTAGTACACATTGTTTTTATTAAAGATATTACCATAAACAACCTGTCACAAAAAAACACATTGATAAACTTGAAAAACAATTTTTTTCTCTGATAGTTGTTCAACTCTTCTTGTATAATGAAGTAAAAGGTATAATTATACTATGATATCATGTTGATTACTTCCTTGAAGATGTATGTACCAACTATCTCTTTGTGTCCTAATAACAATATCAATATCTTAATAAATTAAGAACCACATCTTGAATTAAGGAAACATTACCATTTTGCTTCACTATCATCCCCCGCAAAAAAAAAGGAAAAAGAAAAAAGAAAAATAAAATAAAATGAAGAACTCCCCCTGAATGGTGTAACACAAATATCAAATATTTTGTCCAATCCTAACTATTCCAATCAAATGAATGTTGACTAGTGTACTACTAAAAATACACTAGTTTGTCTAACCAACAGTAGTACATTTGACATCATTTTTCTACAAAAATTATTGACCATTAATTAAAAAGGTTTAGGTTGGTCAATTATAGAAGGAAAAATTTGTTTTTTTAAAAAATCCATGCCCGTGTTGGTTGAAATTTTGACCAATACCATGTGTGTCAAAATTTTGACCAACACGACAATATAACGTTAAAAAAAAACATTTCAACCCATTTCATTTTTACGGGCAAATTAGGATTTCATTTTATGGTTGTAGCGTGCAAAGAGATATACGAATGGAGTGAAGGGATATAAGAATAGAGAGAAGGGATTTCAAATTGTGTAGACCACAAATTGTAGGAGACAGAGTTCCAGAGATTTGGCGGTCCATGAGATTGAGCACACTTCATATCCAACACTCAACACTCGAGGTAGATTGAGACTCCCTGTCTATGGTGAAGTAGATTGTTAGATTGATAGTTCTGAAATTTGTTCTTATTCATTACCGAGCATGTTTTGTTTCTAATTCATGTTTTGGCAAGTTACGACTAGAGAGAGTTGAACATCTCTGTGGATTGACTTGTATTTCATTTAGGGTTTTTGAATTCATGTAATAAGTCTATAACATTTCATAAAAGCTTGGGACTGTACCTACAAGAATTAAAACCCCTTGACAGTCTGACTTGGAAACCCTATAGTCAGCCCTATCATGGGCATTTAGTCTTGACCTGCGTTTCTTCCATTGAAACTCGATGTCGATGGATGGAAAGCAGGGAAAGACCATTTGTTTCATTTTCTCAAACACTCAACGGTGGATGAGATCACACTGCTTCTAGATTTTATGGTTCTTAATCTTCATATGGGCCTCTTGTAGTGCGGACCTGCACACATGTAGATGGATGGTTCACCCCCTTTACTCCTTTTCAAAGATGACTTATTATAAATGGTGAACAGTTTGTTGTTAAGCCGTTTCAATATATATATTCAAGAACAAGATTTAGCCTTTGACTCCACTTCTTTGTCACATAAATTCATTCCAACATCCCATTCGAAAATCAAATAAAATAGAGCATTGTCTTCATTCTAAACCAGAATGTCTAAAGCAAAAACCGACAACAAATTTGAAGTTAAAATGCATACAGTCCCACCATACTATTATGAACCTTCCTTTGTTATCGGGACTGGTTACAAACTAATTTCAATAACTATTAAACTTCTTCTATAATACTTGATACATAAGCCGCCGATAGTTCTTGATTATCATTGTCAAAAACCCATTCATCAATAAAATAAACTCCCTTAATAATGCTTTCTCAAAACTGGGTTTCATCCAGAAATTAATATATATCTTCAAAACTGAACTGCATAAAAAATAACATTTTGAATACAACATAAATCCAACCTTAATCCATCTTACATCTACGCAATCATTTAGATAATTTAAAATAGAGAATTCAGTCCTTCATTCCATTATGCAATTTCTTGTTACATCTTTCTTTTCCTTCTTTGATACCCAACATTCTATTCTTGGAGTGATCTGATTGAATATGTTTGTAACTAGAAATTTCTGATTGGTTGAAGACAACTAGGTGTCACTTCAACATCTTTATCTTGTAGACTTGATCGATCTTTTGGTGAAGGAAAAATATCTCTTGATACTCAACATTATCAAGCTCTCAAATGTGATGGCATATTCCCAAATTTCTTCATCTTCTCGAAACTTCTTCATCTTCTTTCCTAGAAATTTTCTCATTGCTATGACTTGAATCACTCACATCTTCATGAAATCAGTCTTCATTTTGCCTTGAATTTGTACTTTGATAATCTTGATGTTGAACTTTCGTTCTCACTTGAAGTCCTTGAGCTTGAAATCTTGAGCTTAACTTCACCATCATTTCCTCGCCTTCCTAGCTTCTCCTAGCTTCTCCTCCAATTCACCTTGCAAAACAAAGGAGAAAAAAGCATTAAGTTTCATAAAATTGACAAGTATAACAAAATGAATAGAGTTTCAAATAGTCATCGAATTGCAGAGAACAATAAAGTTTTATTGTCTTTTCATTCACCAAAACATACACCAGTCTGTTCTCACTGTTTTGTAACAGAGACTCCCTATGACCATTCATAACATAACCATTCCAACTAACAGGGAACATAACCATCCCATAACTTCCTAACATAACCATTCCAACCAACTATCATCGTTCCCTCAATGAATGGCAATAAGGTTCCTAATGCATCTCCACTTGGAATCTATTGTTCCTAATGTACCTTGAAACATATGAATCATTCCTGTTTGTGCATCCTCATTGTTTGTCTCATATTCATGTGTAGTTGATTTAAACAATAGAGAAAGTTACCACCACACATCAAACATAAGGTGCATTTGATTGAAAGATTGGTCATTGTGATCCTTACATATCACAGGTCGGAAAATTGATATATCAAACATATAACTTATTGTGATCCTTATTAAAGCTAATATATTAAAGCTAATATACATAGACAAGTTATATCAATTTGCCGACCTGTGATATAAGTTACCTCAAACATCAAAGATCCTTATTAAAGCTAATATATTTGAGTGAATATATTAAAGCTAATATATTTTAGTAAGTTTATTAAACAAAAATAATAATTACAATAATTTCTCGAGGGTAGTCATTAACTATAAAATGTTGTAACTCATGCAAAGGACCTAATTATAAAGAATTGTAACTCCTTCACATTGGAAGTTATAAAAAGGGAGAGCATTTAATTTGAAATGATATCATGTATCAATCATTCAAGTCATTCATCAAATAGATCATTGAATAAATTATCAACTGCAGTATTTAAGACATTCAAACAATTTATCTTATGAAGATCAATCATACATCCATCTTTCAATCATGAAGCCATCAATCAAACAATTCACGCTGGCTTAAAATCATTTAGGGAATTCATTGAAACTATCAATCTCCATTATGAAATCTATCAATGGATCAACAAGTTGTCATTGTGTATTATTCACTCATCAAACACAAATCAATTGCCAATCCATAAAATAATCAATCACCAAACATTAAATATTAATCAATCATACATTCACCAATCTAATTAGCAAATAACCAATTAAAATTGAATGTTCACTCATCAATCACTTGTAGCATTCGATATATATGCACTTATCAATTTATCCTCCAACTCTTGGTTGTATCGACGAGATATCTTAACTCAAACTTGCAAATTGAACAAAAATATGTATTACACCATTTTTCTAAGGATTGATTGAGATTAAGATAATAATATAGATCTACAGAATGTAATGAAAACTTGAATTGCTTGAGGACAAGCAATTTTGGGGAGGGAAGGACTGTGATGTCCCCTTCCCGAAATAGAAATTAATTGATAAATTTACAATAAATTAAGTAAAGTCCTGACAAGGGACATTACTGTGAAAGATTGGTCATTGTCCCTATAATGACTGTCCCAGAATGACAACATTTTTGTGAGTTAATTTGTTTGTGTAGAAGTATGAATGGATTGGCCGGATCAATGGATTGGAATGGATATGGGCAGAGTATAGAAGAGTTTAGAATAATGTTAGAATGATGTTAGAGAATCATAGGTGTGCATGTATAGTTTTTTTAGACAGTAAAAATTGATATTCAAATAAAAAGATATATTGATTTGATGAGTACTCGGCAAGCTGATTTTTGACTTACACTTGGATTTGGATTTGGTTTTGGTTAAAAGAATTAGCCAGTAACTTGGCATTTAAAAAAAATACTGAATTAAAAATTTGATTTAAAGCTATTTTCTCTTTCCTTTCCATTGTATTCTTTATTTAAAGTGCTCAATATGTTTGACAATACTACACATGAATATGAGACATACAATGAGTATGCCATGATAAAATTGTTTGTGAATTCCTTAAAAGAAAGTTCAAAAGAATGGTACAAAAATATCCTAGACAGTAGTACTATTTCTTCATATTTCTTCTAAATAGTGTGATGACTGTCCCAACTAGAGAATCACAACTTTATATTATAGGTTCTTCATGGCACCTTTCAACTTGTCCAATTATGCAAACTGTCTTGCTTGGGGCAGCTGTATCTAGTTGTGAGATTTTCTATCTAGGAGATAAGCCACAAGAATGGTCTTGGGAGTATTATTGGAGGTGCTTAACTTTGGAAAGTTACCATGTTAATGTCATTAAAAAAATACAAAAAATTAAGGTCTACGAGATTTTATGATAATGTTCTATTTGAAATAGGGTGCTCAAGTTAACAATGAAATAAAAAAATCCATGCTTGTATTCATATGATCCTACAATGTTATTCAGTTTCCCTAGTTATTTACCTGATTTTATTTATTTAAATCTACTCTTTACAACTATTTTTCTATCTATACACCCTCTATTGCTATTGTAATGGCAAAGCATCATAACCGTCCATTTGTAAACTTTGATTTGGTATGATAAATGTCCCTTTGCGTTGAGAAAATTATAGTTGAGAAAATAGTTGTTCAGTAACGATTTGTATCTGTAGGTTGCAAACAAATCATCCTTCTTCCACCAATGAGTCATTCCATTCAAGAAAGACCATGTCTGACGATATCAATGCACAAAAAAATAGGGAGACAATTGCTAGACTGTGGTCTAACTTAAAAAGAAAAGGTGATGGAAAATGTTATTGTCCTTGCAAAATTTTTAAGGGCTTAAAGACTCAAAGATATCTAATCAAAACAGGTGAGGAACATTGTAGGCAACATGGTCACATTGAAGGGGGAAATGAATTTTGTCCATTGGTATGTATTTTAATAATTTATAAAATACATAAGACATGATTTGATGATGACATCATGGTCATGGTTAATATAAGGTCATTATTTTCATATAGGTCAACGTCCCTAAGTTTCATGTTATGGACCATGACAATCCAGAGAATGTGGATTTCCAAATGAGGAAACATGGAGGTGTGAATATAGAAGTAGAAGGTAATGATACCATGGAAGAAGACCACGATGATAAAGAAGATCACGATGATCAAGATGATGATGATGATCAAGATGATGATGATGATGATGATGATGATGTTGATGCAGAGCTTGATGTACCTATACTTGAGAAGGCACATGAGCCCCTATATGAAGGCTCCAAAACAACTCTTCTTGCTGTTGTATTGTTGTTGGTGAACTTGAAGGTTAAGAATGGTTTATCCAACGTAGAAATGACACGTATGTTAAGGTATGTCATCTTTTTTCATTATTTTAGTCATAATTCCCTTACAATTAACATTGGTTGAATCGTGTAGCAATTAATATTCTTTAAATTAACAAATTATATTTTTGATCGTAGGTTGATAGGTGAGTGTTTGTTACCACCATCAAACATTCTACCTTGCTCGTACCGAGAATTATCTGCCATTATGAAAGATATTGGAATGGAGTATCAAACAATACATGCATGTCTGAACGATCATATTATATATCATAAACAACATGAGTTTGCAACAGAATGCCCTATTTGTCATATTAGTAGATATCAATCAGATCGAATAACAAAAAAGGTGCCTCGCAAGGTTCTTCGACATATTCCCATTATTCCATGTTTGCAATGATTATTCAAGTGCAATAGCTTGGCACAATTTATGGATTACCATGCACACAATAGAAGTCAAGATGACATTATGCGAATGCCTGCGGATGGTTCGACATTTAAGGAAATAGAGGAAAAATGACCACACTTTAAAGAAGAACCTCGTAATCTCAAGCTTTCATTGGTAGCGGATGGTGTCAATCTGTTTGGAGAGATGAGATCTACTTACTCGGTGTGGCCTGTCTTTGTTATAAACAATAACATTCCTCCTTGGTTGTCCATAAAGAGGGAGCACATAATGTTGGCGCTGATTGTTCTAGGTATTTTTTGATCTAATGGTCATCTAAATTAATTTATTATTAATAATCCATCAAAATGGTCATAATAATTATGTAATGTTTTTATTCATTCAACTAGGTAAGTACCAAGTTAAAGATATCAATGTATATATTGAGCCCCTTATCGATGAGTTGATTGTGTTATGGAATGGGGTCACTATGTATGACATCTCTAGACCAATAGGACAAAGACAATTTCAATTCCATGCAATGCTTGTATGGACAATACATGATGCCCCTGGGCTAACACATTTTTGTGGTATGTTCTCTTCTTAACACCTCTTTTTTGGTATGTTATAGTGCTAACACAAAGTTAACACATTTAATCCAATTATACACGATCTTGTAGGTCTTCAGACAAAGGGAAAATTTGCATGTCTAGTTTGTGGTCCAAAGATGAAATCTCGTCATTCAAAAAGTTTAAGAAAGCAGGTGTTCAATGAGAATAGAAACTTTCTCCACAGAAATCATAAGTACCGAATTACCAAAAAACATCTTTTCAATGGGAAAGAAGAGACTACATCAAAGCCATAGAGAATGACACCTCGCCTATGGAAGTCAACATATAATAAAATAAATCATTGAGGTAATGTCATTCCTATCTGATGGTTGCTATTTCAAATTTATATTTTGATATTGTGTTTTGTTTACTGATGATGTAATTGATTCTTGTGAAGGTCATCAAGGCATCAATGACCAACTTCCAAAAGGACTAAAAAGTTATCCTACACAATTTACTAGGTTGTCATACTACGAGCAACTCCCAATCATGCATTTGTTTGATCTTATGCATATTGGAAAGAATGTAACAGAGACATTATGGAAAATCTTGGATGGAAGGCGTGACAAAGACCAAATTGTCAAAATTTGTAGTGACATTGAAGAATCCAACCATGCAATGAAAAATGTCATTCGATCAAATAACAATGGAGACCAGATTGATACAAGTGCCCTTAGTTGGTTATTGTCGGAGCAGCAGAGCAATGCTATAAAAGAAATCATAAAAAAAATATGATTTCCCACAGGATTTGCTACGAACATAAATGATCTCATATCAAAGAAAAGTGAATTTGGGCCAGGGATAAAAACACATGATTGACATACATTTATTAAGGTAATTCATGTTATTTTGTATTCACTATATATTTGTATACTGCATGTAGTTTTCATTGCATTCTTTTATGAAATATTGACAAGATCATTTTACAAATATTGTAGTACGTTCTACCTCTATCTCTGCCACACCGCTTCGCCAACAGTGTCAAACAAGTTATATATGATCTTGGAAAATACATGAGGTGGTTGTCATCTAAAGAAATCAATAAAGAAGATATAAAATATTGGAAGAGAAAAATTCCTTTTCTTATGTGTGAAATGCAAAAGTGTCTACCTTCAACTTTTTTCAATGCACAAGAACACTACCTCATACATCAAGTTGAGGAGATTGAATTGTGTGGACCTGTACCAACTAGGTCAATGTGGATGGTTGAGAGGCACTTGAATTTTTTGAAAGGCTTGGTTCGACAGAGAGCACATCCTGAGGGTTCTATGGTGGAGGGATATATGGTATACTAGACCATGGTGTACATTAGTGAATATCTTCCTAAGTTTGCAGCAAAGATCCATGTAGATCATATTTGGGATCCCAAATCCATTAACAAATTCGAAGGGGAGTACTTGATGGGCAAAGGTAGATTGAGGAAAGTGAGAGGTAAATCTAATATGTTATTGTAGTTAATTAATTCTTATAAATCTTCAATATAAGTTATTTATAATTGGTGTATTTTTTTTTGATATAGTTGGGCGAGAGTGGGATGCAATACATTTGTATATTGCAAAAAATCTTGATTAGATGATGGTATGGATTGAATGATGTCAAAAAAATGGTTGCTCATTAACATGGGAAGGTGTTGCTTCATTGGTTAGAGAAGCTCATCGTAATGGAGATTCCAATGTTACGCCAATGGTAATTGATCTAGCACATGGTTTAAGAGGTGGAGAGGTACGTACAAATTTATTAATGATCATGACTCATATGTTTCATATCAACTCATGATGAAAATAATTTACACATGCTTGAAAAATTGTAGGTCAAGCACCACAAAGCTATGTACTATCATGGCCACAAATTTTGCATAAAAAAGTTGGATGACACAAAGAAAACTTATGATTCTGGGATAACTGTAGTTTTTGAGGTCACCAATATATCATCTAGAAATGACATACATCCTCAAAAATCTCAAAATCAATACTATGACATCTTGGATGATATAATTGAGTGCAACTTTAACTCCTTCAAAGTAGTTCTATTCGTCGTCAAATGGTACAGGCTACGACTAAATCAAAATGATCCAAATAGAACTGTTATTCAACATGATAATGGATTTACAATGATTAATACAAGGTCATTTGAGCCAACTAGAGATGAGCCCTATGTTCTTCCAAGCCAATGTGAGCAAGTGTTTTACTTAGAGGTTTCACATAAACAGGGTTGGTCATTTGTTGTTAGACATGATCGAAGAGGAAGGCCGATAAAGTATAATGTTATGGAAGAAGAAGATATTGAAGATGATGAAGAAGCAGATGATGAAGATCAAGATGATGGTGATGATGATGATGATGATGATGATGGTGATGATGATGATGATGATGATGGTGATGATGATGGTGATGGTGATGGTGATGATGGCGATGATGATGGCGATGGTGATGATGGTGATGATGATGGTGATGATGGCGATGATGTTGTTGATGATGATGATGATGATGATGATGAAGAAGAAGATGATCAATGACATAATTGAAATGATCAATGAAATTATTGACATGATTTATTGCTTTCAATTGTAATGATTACATATTTATTGTGTTCAATTCTAATGATTACAACATATGTGATTTATAATTACCAATGTTTTGCTTACGATGTTCAATTAATTGCTGCTAATACATGTATATATTGTGTTTGATTATCACCCTTTTTGCAAATAGGCAATTGACTACAGACATCATCACCCCTTCTGTTGAAAATCTTGCATTCCATGTGGACCTTGTGTGAGTTGATGATCTTGCTTACTTTCTCCATGTGGACCTTGTGTGAGTAGACATGCAAAATTTGAAGAAGGATTTAGATGAGAAACTCCAATACCACTAGGATTTGATAGACAATAACAAGGTGCTCTGATGCAATTGACTTGAGGCCAAGTTGTGTTATTCCACTTTTACAAAGCAACCCCTAACTCCACTTGCTCCCATGACTCCAAATATTGAAACAGTCTTTTTAGAGGTTGAGAAATAATGGATTCCAAACTTACAAGGTTCCACCCTTCACCCAACTCATTTGCCACCAAACCCTTGGTTCTAGCTGGGTCACTAATCTAGGGCATGTTCAATAGGACCTCTCCATGCCTCCTACCAAATAGGCTTCCAAAAGTAGTTTATCCTCCTGCATAACCGTAATAGTCAGCTATATGACTGTTGTTGGTTAGTTACAAACTAATACAAACTAAAATTTTGTTGTCTAGTTGACACTAAAGTGTCAACTTCGATAACTTATAACCATTAAGTGTTTATCTCTATTCCTTAGCCTTCTTAAAGGCCTATAAACCTATCAAATCTCCTAAAACTTCCTAAATCTCCTATAAGCCTTATCAGGCCTTAATTGCCAACATGGCACATTACAACTCAATTTGGGCACTCTTTGGTGCTTTCACAACCTTTTAAATTCTCCTTAGAGACCCTATTACATTGGTCAAAAACCTTATAGGCCTTTAGAACCCTTTGATAGACTAGGATCAACAAAACAACCTTTAATGAACCCCTTTAGGTACATGTTGACCTTTCAATTCCATTTGCCTGTGTTACATGCCTTTACAGTTTAGGCTTACTACATAGGAATATATTCAACAAAATTCATTATCTCAGAGGCTTACTATAGTGAGGCTTACTACTAGCTTATGTAATACAGTCCCGATTTAAAGAAATTGTGCCAACTCTAAAATTAGAAATTGCTCATTGAAATCTTTACATACATTCAAAATAAGAATGAATATGCTTTAAATTTAGCATATAAATTTGATCTTCTCATTCAACCTTGTTCTAATATCAATGTAGGCCTGGGAATGAAATGCAAAGAAAATATTGACAAATGTCAAAATACAATGTACAGGAAACTAGACAATTTGAAAGTGTTGAATGAAGCTATTATTCCACTCATCTTATAGCTTTCAGTGGCTGATGGAGCTCGTCCTTTAGAGTAAGGGTCATTTGTGCTTGTTATATGTGTGTTGTTTCTTATCATGTAGTTACTCTGTAATTTGGATGAGGTGAAAGTTTTGGTCTATGACTTATTGTTTCATCTTCTCAGACAATCAGCAGTATTAGTCAACTGTTGATTATTGTTCTATTTTCTCATAGTTTGAAATTCTTTGGCTGTTAGTGGGTGTTGGAGCTTGTAGTTTTGAAAAAGTGTGTTTTGTACTTATTGTGTTTATGTTGATAGCTACAGTTACTTTGTAATGAGTTTATGTTGATAGCTACCCATTCTTTTCATCTTTCAACATAATTGTTAATATCAGCTTATTGCATAATAACTGGAGATTTGGGGTATGTAAACTGAAATGTGGACAGGTACAACTTTCAAATTAAGGTATATGAGTAATAAATGAGATTAATAAAATAAGCACAATGTTGATATATATTGCTCGATAAATCTAGAAATACATCTGCTAAAGTGACTGCTGAGAGACTGTTATTCTGCTCTATGGTTTGGTGTAGGAAGATTAGTTCTAGATTTTAGATAAATAGTGAGAGTACTTTGTTGTTTAGAAGAAGCAAGACAAGTGTTTGATGTAATGTCTGTGAAGATCTAATAGCTATTGCTAGATATTATGATTAAATGCCACTATTGTATGGGTGTTTCTTCAGAATATAATGACTTGTAATGACAATAGTTGAATGTTCATTTCACACAAGTGTTTGCTAACTTGTGCATTGAGAACTTGTGAGACTATTATGAAGTTAGGTATCAAATTGTAGTTACAATCAGGCAATAGGAACTCAGAAAATTTAGACCAGACCCCATACACCAACTGTTTGACATTATGTCTATGTGGTATCTCCAAATATTATTGATTATTATTGTATGCAAAATGCTTGTCATTTTGTCATTGCAGAATGAGTGAACATTTCAAAACTTTAAAGTTATTTGACAACATTGATAGGGAGTATTTGTTAATCTAGTTTGATGCAAATTTATTGGTAATATTTCTTTTGTTGGCATGTGTGAAAAACCACCTTAATCAAGAAACAAAACTAAGCATTAATCTCAGAGATCAGTATACAGTGACCTTGCATGTCAAGTGTTTGACGAAACGTCTATACACTAAAATTGAAAAATTAGGACAAAATTTAGAAGGGATCTTACACTTGGTGGCTTGTATCTCCTTTCCCCTATCATATCGCATCTCCCTGCAAACAGTTGCCACCTTGTGGAATTTGGTGGAGGTTGTAATGGGCGACTTGGCTTATTGAGTGCCTTGTCCTAGGCTGCAATAGTCCTACTAGAATGACCTCTTCTCTAGCCCATTGCAACCTTGGTCTTACAACTCAAGCCCTTTCCCTTGCAAGGTGGGTTTCAGGCACTCAAACACTTAACATCATTGTCATCTTAAGAAATACAATTATTAGCAATAACATATGATAGTCAACATAGGCTTTATCATCATTTATTGTGTATATATATACAATAACATTTTTCTAATAGTAAAAATGTTAGCACAATAAATATATTAGTGAATTTACGATAGGTCTATATGGGGTTTGTACAGCTGTAAGATCTCTTTGCTGACTGCAGTATTAGTTTGATATCTCCTTTATATTTTGGACTTCTTGATTGGTGTCCTCTCTGAGTATGCACTTCTGTTAATCACTATTGTATGTACTTAGATTGATATATCTACTGTTGTATTTTCCTTTTGCTTCTTGTTCAAAGATCTTTCTATCTCTTTGATGTTGTGATGTATATACTAGATTGTTGTAAGGTAATCCCTATCTATATCTTCCTTTGCTTCGATCCAGACTGTAATACACCCCCTTCTCTCCTCCATGCCATCTGTGTCTTGTATCCTATCATCCTGTTGAGGGGAGGCAACTATTGAGAAGAGCCACGCTTCTTCTTTCCAATATTAACTAATTGTGTTGATCCTTGATCACACCTCTTCCTTTAATTAGTTTTTTTGTTTGGTATGGTTTTATTTTATTAATCTGATTGTTGGGATTGTAAAGGAGACTACTGATTTAATTAAGATTGCTGAGTAATTAGCATTGGCCTTAATTTTGGTTACAAGTCTAGTAGTAAGCCTCACTTACAAGGCTTGGTAGTTTAGTCTAGTTACAAGCAATATATTCAACTAAAAGTAGGAATATATTGAAAATGGTCTCACATTTTTTTTTAAACAAAATTTAGTATTGGTCAAAATTTTGACCTTTGCACAGTACTAAATTTGACCAGGATGCTATACGTTCAACAGTAACTTTGACAAATTTTCATGGATAATTTGATGAAAAATGGACTAAATTCGACCAAGATGCTATACATTCGATGATTTTTGCGACGAATTTGGGTGGATAATTCGATGAAAAAATGTTCTCAATTTTGACCATAACACCAATTGAGCGACGTCTTATTCTTCCAGTTCCAAGGGATTGCTGCAGTCGATAATTCAACCAGTTATGGTGTTGAAATTGTGACGATTATTTACCATGTAGAAAATTTGATGAAAAAAGATCGACGACAGTTTTAGTCGCCTATTCGATCGATTGTTGTAGAAAATTTGACTAATTCTCATCAAAATTTAAGGTAAAATTTACTAGTGCAATCATATGAGTAGGTTCCTATCCAAAATAAAGACCTTATCCTATCACATAATACAACAAACCTGATCACCATTACCAAATATGATCATCACTATGTAAAACCTATACTTCTCTCTGAGATAAATAAATGATACAGATCAATTCAATTTAAGATATTTGAGTGAATCATGTCGATGTATCTTGTAACTCTATAGAGAAATCAAGTCAACAATACCATAGCATGACAATTTTTCAATATACCCTATCAAATTACTACAATACACCAAGCATTATTTTTAAACAACATCATTAACTAATCTTCAACCACTTTACTATCAAATAACCTAATGAAGAACCCAATAGAAGCTATCAACAATCACCAATAAATAATAGTAATTGTCAAATAATAGTAATTGTCAAAGATCTTAGAAACCAATTCAATCAGATTACAAAATGATACTCAGAATATCGAGGAAAATATCATATCACTCACCCAATTAATTAATAAAATAGTATCATAGATCACCTATGAAAGAAAATATATACACTGAATACACAATTACTGTATAACTATACCATTTCTCCTTCTAAATATTTTCTTTGTATATATTATTCTTCATTTGTCATCAAGGGAAAAATACCTATAAAAAAATATTGTCATATACCATATTGATCAAAAGAAACCATTACTGTACCTGAATTCAAATAACTATTAAAAAAACATAGTTCCCTATTTTCAAACAATGAGTTGATTGTAGTCAAATCAATACTATCTTGTGAACATGAAAACACTCATTAATAGCTAAATACTGTAATATCCCGATCTGACTAATTTATCAAATAAGTAGTCAACAAAAAAAGACAAGCCGTGTCTATATATTCCAAACTCTATGTAGCTGTCTTAAACAAAACCTTGATTGTGCACATCACTATAATGATCACTGATATCCAAATATTTTCTTAATAGATGTGAACCAAATGCAAGAACGTTGTCAAGTGAAGCATGCTAAACTATAGCAATATCAAGGACTTGAAAGAGAAAAGACCAAATTTAGTATTCTAGAGATCAGAGGCCTTTATGTAAGAAGTAAAAAACATCAGTAGTAGTTCATCAAAATATAATTCCAAAAATAGTTCATGGCTTGGAATACCCATCTACTAGCACATCCCATCATAACGTGTTTACAATTGATTTGACAATGAAACACTGTTTCATAAAGAGCATCATGAACTATAACCCAAAATAGATGTAGTGTAATAAATCATCTTAAAAACTCAACAAATATCACTGAAACTGCACTTGTGAAGTCCAATATGAAAGTCTCAAATCAGTGTAAACAGTCATTTCTTACTGCTTCTAGCTGAAAATATCACTGTTATGAGCATGTCCGTGTTAACACTAAAATCAAGTCTGCATACAAAATCACTTCAACTGAAACAAAAATTTGTATATAGAAACAAGTACCATACCATTCCATACAAATAATGAGAGAATATCAAAGTAAACAATCAGTTCTTCTTGTGGTGTCCATGTTAAGTCTTCAAAACCAACATAAGGTAACATGGGAGGGTGTTTCATTGTCTTTTGGTGCGTCGTCGGTAGCTGGTGCTTCATTGTGTGCTGGTGCTTTGCCTTCTATGGGGTTGGTAGGGTCTTTTTCTGATGTTGTTTCCAAGACAGTTGGGGCTGTGAAGGGACGTAGGGTTTCCACTGTCAACAAGGCTCCCATTGCCCCGGTTCCTCTTTGTGAGTCTTTATCTGTCAAGCTTTCCTCTATTGTTGATAGAGATTTGATGAACTGTAATGAAATTTTTAAATCCCACAGACGGATTTTTCAGTTTCAAGGTTTTTGGCCCAGCCTTCCCCAACTGCATGATTAGATCTCTCGAAGATGGGAACCAAAATTATCAGGTACTGTTAACATCTTTCCAATGGCAAAAGGCTTTTTCATTTCTGAATTTGATAATGCTGTGGATAGAGCTATGATCTTATGTGAATATGTCTTTAGCTAGGAGGATAATTTTTTTTTGCTCCTAGTCAAGCCATGGCACCTTGATTTCAATCCTTTCACTGAAATATTTAGTTCTATCCCTATATGGGCCAGGCTCCCCAATCTACCCCTTCATCTATGGTAGGATTCCGTCCTTGAGGAAGTGGGTGGGGCTTTGGGGGATTTCTTGATGACTGATAGTGATGCTGATAATATGTATCGTTCTACTTTTGCTCGTATCTTGGTAGATATTGATACCTCAAAGGGCCTTCCAGCTAAAATTGAAATTGAATCTTCCTTGGGACCTTGGATCCAATAGCTTGACTTCAAAGGCATTCCTTTTAGATGTCATAAATGTTTTAAGACTGGTCATATTTAATACCAATGTGTTTTCATTTCCAAGAAGAAGAAATCTTCTCCTTCTTGGTGGAAGTGTGCTTCTACCCAACACTACACTGTCTTGAAAATCTCATCTCACCCTGAGATGGAGGCTACTCCTGATACTGGAAATCCTCTACCTATTGGTGAGAAGGTTGGCTTATGTCCTAATATTAATGTTCTTAATGGGTTTGCTGGGGCTGCTGGCTCTATCTCTATCTCGGTTGTTGGACCTGATGGGTCTGCTAAGGCTGTTGGCTCTATCCCTTTCCCAGTTGCTGGACCTAATGGGTCTATTGGCTTTGTCCCTATCCTAGTTGCTGGACCTGAAATTTCTCTTTCTACGCTGGGTGATACTAGATTTTCTATTGTTTCAGTGTGTGCTAGCTTTGCTGGAAAGGATGGTATTTTATTAGATGCTGGATCAGACATTACTACTCCATATCTTGGTCACCCTTTGGATGGATCTAATGGAGGTCGTACATTGGCTGTTTCTCTAGATGACTCAACCCCACTTTTGGGGGTTGGTTCTCCATCTCTGGATTCATTGTGCTGGCAGAATAAGGCTGCTAGTGTTGAAGAAGGATGTATTAGCAAGTTGACTACACTATTGTATATGACTAGATTTAGTGTTGTCATTATGGAAACAAAGTCATATAGTGTTTTGGATTCAGCGCACATTATCTCAAGATCAGAATTTGGTTAAGTATAGAAGATTGGACAGTTAAAAAAACACTGGTAGATTAGAGCATTGGTGCACATGCGTATGATAGAGCTATGGTATGCACCCTAGAATATAAGTTGGTAAGAGTGTATTCATGCTAAGTCTAAGAGTGCATGATTAGAAGATACAATATGGCGAAGATACAGGCAGTTGAAGTAGCACAGACAATGAATGCCAGAACAGAACATAACAGAGTATGCAACCGACTATTGGTAATTTGATTAGCAATGATATTATTGTTTTGTAAAGGCTATGAGCCTATTGTAATTAAGTTGTATACATGTAAACATCTTTGTTTGTAAACATGCTTGAGCCAATTCACTTGGAAGCATTATATGTAATTGGTTATAGGCTAACCTAGTTAATTGTTTTGAAACCACATATAAATATTAGATGTGCCTTTGTAATAAAGCATGGAGGTGGAAATAGAGATAAGATAAGCATAGAAGAAGTGTGCGAAGATCAGTAAGAATTTATTAGAGCTTTTCAAGAGGTCAAAGCATCAGCGCATCAAAGGAACTGATCAGACAAGCAGTGTCACAACACCAGTTCATCCAACAGAAATAGTGTGTATCTGAGATCAAAAGGTTGTAGCCTTCACCACTTGAGAAATGAGCTCTAGGATAATGTGTCCCCACCCCTAACAAGGTTATTGTAAAAGAATCCTAATAGGGTCTGACCCTTGACAAAGTTACTGTACTAAAAGTATTGTAAAGAACAACTCCTAACAGTGTTGCAGATCTTCTAACAAGGATCATAAGACACTAGTGCAGTTCTTAGTGGGTGTCAATTCCCACCAAGGTTTTTACCTATTTGGGTTTCCCCGTAACCATATTGGTGTTATGTGTTGTGATTGTCTATCTTGTTTACATAGAAGTTTATTTCAGTACTTAAAGCAATCAAGTTAAGTTTCAAGAGCAAAGTAAAAAGATTAAATATAGTGAACACTGATTCACCCCCCCCCCCCCCTCTCAGTGTTCTCATTCCTAACAATTGGTATCAGAGCTCTGATCCTCAGAAAAGAAGTTTAACCACTTGAGGAGATCATGGATAAGGGAGAAATGAAACATCTGAAAAAGAATCTTGAAGCTGCTCTTGAAGACCTTGATAGATTTGAAAAAGAAATTGAAGAACTTAAAGAAAAAGTTAGTGATTCTCAAGCAATCATCAAAAGACTAAAAAAGGACTTGAAAGATTGTTCAAACAGTGATTTAGGGAAAATGGTCAAAAAGCTAAATGAAGAAAACACATTTTTGAAAGATCAGATTGAAGAGTTGGATGATAAGCTGACTAACAATCAAGAATTTTATGATGAATAGATCAAAGGGAACCTTCAAATGAATGAAGAATTGAGGCAAGAAAACATGGAAATCTTGGAGATAAGAAACTACAAAGAAAATCTAGAATTTGAATTGATTGAAGCAAAGAATCACATTGATAAACTACACACAAGAAAGGATATGATATAATCTTAGTTATATGCTCGAAAGCTAAAAGGAGATACCAGCGGCATTGGATTCAATGAAGTACAAAATTAGATTGATGACATGCAAGCAAGGATGAAAGCACCAGAAGACACCACAGATGCTAAGGAGACTAGAAATTAGACTAAAGATAATATTGAACCATCCAAGGATGAGTGCAAGCCAGTAGACCAAACTTGTTATGCATGTAACAAACATGGACATATAGCAAGGAATTGTAAAGAGGTAAGACCTTTCAATGGTTACTATTATTCATGCAATAAATTTGGTCAGAGAGCTATGAATTGTAGAACAAGTCAGAAGAACAAGACTCAGCATAATTAGAGAAATCAGAATCAAACAAATGCAAGTTCTCAGAGTATTACATCTCAAGTATGTAATTATAATGGTCACTCATCTAGATAGTGTAAAATGGTAACCCATATCAATGCGCCAAAGAATTTAATGCCTCCAGTTATTTGTCACTCTTGTAACAAGGCTGGACACATCTCAAAGTTTTGTAGATCAAGAACGCAAAGTCAGGAAAGCCCTAAAAAGCTAGAAGAAATAATATTAGATATCGAAGGAGAAGTCAAGTTTGTGAAACGTGCACAAGATGCAAGCTTGATTTGGTCAGAGACAAAGAAGGATAAGGTTGATGAGTATGTATTGGATGCATCCACCATGGATGCACCCTCTACATCTGGATGAATGACCCTCAGGGTCATAGGGGGAGCTAATTTATCTCTATACCCCTGCGTGGCCGGTATACTCACCCTCAGAGTATGCACCTTTGGATTTAACCTTTTGGAGATTATGTGATGCTATGTGCAAGAGCACACTACCTGATCAATTACAAAATGAAAGATGGAAATCCTTAGTCAAATTTTGGTTTACGTGGCAAGCATTAATGGTAGAATTTTCACTTTAAAGTACAAAAAGACTTGCGGATCACTCATTGCATTCAAATTAGAGCGATTGGAGATCACAAAAGCCCTAGTAGTTGATTGTGAAGTTTTGAAGCTTGATTCACTAGCGAAAGAGTGTGTTTGATCGGTTGCAAAGCCCTAATCCGTCGTGACGATTCATAAGTTCTTGGAAACCTATTTGAAGTGATAAAAAAATAAGTTATGGCTACACCTGTTGTGTTTGATGTTGTGGAGAGGAAAAGATATGTTTTCAAGAGGCATCCCTTTAAGTCTACCCTATATGACTTAGAAGGTGCATTCTCCAGAACCCCTATGGGTGTCATGCACATTGAAGACATCTATGCATACATTTACTATAAGAAGGAACCAACAGGACTTGATAGGATAAGAGTGCACATTGAAACTATGATAAAGCCAGAAAAAACCTTCCTAGATGAGTTCGCACAAATGAAAAACCATCCCATAGTTGAATAGGCTACGACATATGAGTTTTATAAGTTTGAATGGATAAAGATATTACTTAGCAGGATTCATGATGACCTATTCTGGATAGGAGAAGTACCAATGAGAATCACAGGAGACCTCATTCATGAAATGATAGGCCTTTCAAGGACATGCATCATTCTTCTAGCAGGTAAGGATGTAAGAAAACTAGCTAAACAAGCATGTAAGTCAAGAAGTGATAGGCACAGAATGAAAATTGAGCCTATAGAGGAGAAAGACATCAAATTGATGTCTATGATACTAGGTTATAGGTTTCAACACACCAACAGGGTGAATAGTGTGTCCACGGCCACTATTCTTGCAGCAATAAGACTTGTCAGAGAAAATGGTGAGTTCAATCTGTATGAGATCTTGCACATACAATTGATAGATAATATTAGAGCCATCAAGCATGATAAGACCAAAATATTCAAGTTTGGGTCTTTGATTATCTACATGTACTTCCACATACTTGGAAAGGTCTTAGATTTGTATTTAGACAAGAGTTTACCCATAATGCCTCAAATATCTCTTAAGGCATCTACTGAGAGTACACTGAAGGACTACATGGAGCTGGAATTAAAGACATTCAGGATCAGAATGCAGATGAGGTATAGGGTACTAGAGAGTATTGTTGAGAAATACAAGGACAACATTTTCTTTATGGTAGAAATTGATATAACTTGTATGGAAGCAGTTGAGCCAAGAACAAAGTGGATCCATCCACTTGGGTATGAAGTTGAGGAACCAATCTTGGAAGGCTATGCACAAGTGCTACTATCATCGCCTAAGGACCCTAATTGATGCAGGAGCATCCTAGGTGTAAGAGTAATCTTGCATCACCCAAAAATATTTCTATTTTTTCTATTCAATAAGGGCTATCTTGTGCAGAGCTGCTATTTATGGAAACTTGCTATTTTTAGTAAGTTGGTCATACAATCTCAGAATGTTCTGATTTCACATGTGGAGGTTCATCTCAGTCGTATCAACCTGCCGGTAAAGTTTGATGGCTAGATCAGGTCTAGTTTTGAAGATATTGAAGATTTTTGGTATTGGCAGTAGGGTATAGAAACTTCAAACTCAGTTTTGAAGGCTTTAGAGGCCCCAAATGAAGTTGAAAATTTGGGTGACAGGCACTTTGCATTGGTTAAGCCTGTAGAGCGCTTCATGGCATTTCCAAAATGGGGTTATAATAGTCAATCGGGTCAACTGGTGATGACTTATGGTCTCTGAAAGTCGGGCCACCTGAAATGGCAGAAAATAAATTTCTTTCAAAATTTATGTTCAGGTTTCAAAAGTTATTTTAAGCCGACTTTGATGTAATAAATTGAAAAATAAAATAATTCTAAGTTTGGTCGGCCCTTAGGGCTAAATTTCTGGAACCTTCTCAGGCGGTGGAAAATGCCTATATAAAGAAGGCCCGTAGTGTTGTCTAGGGTAGTTCTGGGTATTGATTCGAGGCTTTGTCCTACATAATATTGTAAGGGAATGCCCATGTGGCTTTTCATATTGTAATTCTAAAAGTTTGTAATTCCACATTTGTGGAGATAATAAGAAGCCAATTTTTTGTTCTTGCATATTGTTGTTGTTGTTTCTCTATTTTTGTTATGTGTTTGTGGTATTAAGGGGAGCACCCTTCATCACTAATGAACCTAGATGGGGGACTTATGAAGAGAAGATAAGAGAAGTTGATGTAGTTCTTAATAGTACAACAACAAAAAGGAAAGCATCAAAGATTACTTCAGAGATACTCAGAATTCATGGAGTAACTCAAGCAGATCTTGACAAAGCAAGAGAAGAAAAGATTTCTTTGGAGATTGAGAGTGCATCTGCAGTAGAAGCTAAAGAAGATGATCCTAAGTAGAAGAAGATCAAGATTGAAAAGATAAATGATACAAAGGATAAACATGGAAAAATAGATGTTATCTCTCCTATGCCCAAAGTAACAATTGATCTAACATCACCTCCTGAGTATAAGGTAATGACCAAAAGGAAGAAGGAAACCAGCACAAGTCACCCATCCTCACGGGAAACCAAAAGTAATAAAAATGCTCAAGCACCTCTAGAGGTAGGTTTCAGAACCATTCTTCAAGTCTTGAGAACAAGGATTGTTGATGAAGGCAGGTTAGATCAAATAGGAAAGTTTTATGAGAAGTACAGTGAAATAGACAAATCAGAGATTCATGGCATGGTCATAAAACACATGATTAAGTTCAAGAAGACAATCTTGGAACTTAAGATAGTCATTTCGGACAATGTTTGGAATATCTTGGAATCCTTGAAGAAACAGGCTATTGAAGAAGATCTTGGAATAAGGGAAAAGATTCTAGATGAAAGCCTACCGATGTGTTCCTTAGAAGCGAAAATACTATTGCTAGATCTGGTGAAGCCGCATCTAAGAACAAAGCTGAGAACACTTCACATAATGGACAAGAACTTTGAGCTGATAGCCAAAGAGATAGAGAAATCTTTTGAGAAAGTTTTCTTGAACAGGCACATGTATCCACCCACTGCGCCCACAACACAAGTGCCCTATAAGGAAGTCAAGGTGGCAGAGACCACAAATGTACCAATGATAGGTCCTTAGAACTTAGTGCCTATATTTGTAACACATACATAGGTAGTAAAGTCTGCGTCCATGATTAAGACACATAAGGATGATACAATCTTCATTGATAATGTAGAGATAGCCATGACGGCCATAGATAGAGACCTGGATAAGTTTGAGGAAGCTTTTGTGAGCACACAAGAAGCTAAAATTTTATGTGGTGACAATTCACCCAAGCTACAAGAAGATGTTCTAATAGAAGATTTAACAGGTGAAGAAGAAGAGAAGGAGACATAAAAAGAGGAAGAAAAGGTAGAAGAGGAGAAAGGAGAAGAAGAGGTAAAAGTAAGTGAACCAAAAAAGGAACCATATGTTGAAATTCCAATTAGAGTAAAGTAAGAAGTGATGGATATCACTCCTATTACTCCATTACCCTCAGCATCATTGTTGTCAAGTTTGAACTCTTGGGGAGAAGAAGACCTGATCAAACCTTCAAACAAGAAAGTGTCTAAGGTCCATACAGTTGATGATGTTAGCACCATCCTTACATCCTTCAAGACTAACTTCTCTAGCTTGGAAGAATCTGCATCTCACGTAGCAAAAGAGAAATACATGAAAAAGAGATTGAGTGAATTGGTTAGTAACTTTTTACTTGACCTAAGTTCATTAAAGGTTGGTCAAGCATCTTTGAAGGAGTTTTCTGCAAAGAGAAGGAAGATCATTGTAGATTGTATGAATCAAGATAAGCTAACTGCTGAACACTACAAGAGAATCCAAGAGGCAGAAGCAATGATTGACAATATAAGGAAATTAGTAGAAGACCCCTCCACTGATGTGAACATGTGCAACAATGTATACTAGGGACATATAGACAAGATAGAAAAGGCTGAGAAAGAGATGTCTAAGACAAGGGCAAGGCAGACACAGCTCATGAATGCTCTTGCACCCTCTCTAGATATACTAAATTATAACATCAAGGAGATCAATGCCACTATGGTGACATATGATCAAGGTCCAAGTATAGACTTGGAGAAGATGGAAAAGCTACAATATTCCTTATGCACCCATCTACAAATTGTCAATTCACTGATAGCATTTTGGAAACAAGAGATCTAGAACCTGCAGATTGCTTATCCGGATGTACTTTCTTTGTAAGTACTTGTGGATACATTTTTGGAGAACCTTTGTCATTAATGTCAAAGGGGGAGTATTGTATAGAATATGGAGTCTTATATATATATATATATAAAGAAGATGCATAGTAAAGAGTATAAGGGAGATATAAGTTAGAGTATGTTAAAGAGTTTTTGTATAAGGGTACAGTTAGTAACTTTTCCATATTCCTTTGTTGCCATTAATGATAAAGGGGGAGATTATTGAAAAGTAAACTACACTATTGCATATGACTAAATTTAATGTTGTCATTATGGCAATAAAGTCATATAGTGTTTTGGAGTCAGTGCACATTATCAGAAGATCAAAATTTGGTTAAGTATAGAAGACTGGACAGTTAACAGAATACCAGTAGATCAGAGAATGAACGCACATGCGTACGTCAAAGTTATGGTATGCACTCTAGAAGATAATTTGGTAAGAGTTTATTAATACTAAGTCTAAGAGTGCATGATCAGAAGATACAGTATGGCGAAGATACAAACAATTGAAGTAGCACAGACAGTGAATGCCAGAACATAGCAGAGTATGCAACCGACTGCTGGTAATTTGATTAGCGATGATATTATTATTTTGTAAAGGCTATGCACCTATTTTAATTAAGTTGTAGACATGTAAACATCTTTTTTTGTAAACACACTTGAGCTAATTCACTTGGAAGTGTTGTATGTAATCGGTTATAGGCCGACCTAGTTAATTGTTTTGGTAGTGCATATAAATATTAGATGCGCCTTTGTAATAAAGCATGGAAGTGGAAATAGAGATAATATAAGAAGAGAAGAAGTGTGCAAAGAGTAGTAAGAATGTATTAGAGCTTTGCAAGAGGTCAATGCATCAGCGCATCAAAGGAACTGATTAGACAAGCAGTGTCACAACACCAGTTCATCCAGAAGATATAGTGTGTATCTAAGATCAGAAGGTTGTAGCCTTCACCACTTGAGCAGTGAGCTCTAGGACAGTGTGTCCCCACCCCTAATAGGGTTATTGTAAAAGACTCCTAACAGGGTCTGACCCTTGACAAGGTCACTGTACTAAAAGAATTATAAAGAACAACTCCTAACAGGGTTGCAGATCTTCTAACAAGGATCATAAGACACTAGTGCAGTTCTTAGTGGGTGTCAATTTCCACCGGGGTTTTTACCTATTTGGGTTTCCCCGTAACCATATTGGTGTTATGTGTTGTGATTGTCTATCTTGTTTATATAGAAGTTTATTTCAATACGTAAAGCAATCAAGTTAAGTTTCAAGAGCAAAGTAAAAAGTTTAAATATAGTGAACATTGATTCACCCCCCCTCTCAGTGTTCCCATCCCTAACAGGATGGATAATAGTTAAAGGAAAAAATTCTAAGAAATCCTCCCTGACTTTTGACATGACCCTTTGATCTCATTTGAAGGGGACAAAAAGATAGTTAATGTTTCTTTGGTTGTGGATCTCCAATGTTTTATCTTTTGCAGTGGTGTGGGTGTTTCTTTGGCTGAGTTCTTTTGGGTGGTTTCATGGGGATGGTGGCCTTTTGTTTTGGCTGATCTATTGTGTTTGGTGTACTCCTAATGCTATATCTTAAGCTTTTTCTTTGTAAAGGGTTTTGGGTCCCTTCATCACCTATTTTTTCCATTAATCAAAACATGTGTCAATTATCACAATAATTTTAAAATTGTGAAACTGTCAACCAATTTTTGTGACCACTGAGAAAATAATTATTACTATTTCCAAAACAAGCAGAGCATCATCACACAAGAGCACTGAATATATCATCATAAAATCATAGAAGTGAATATGACCAAGTTCCAACATATCTCCAAGATCATCATGAAAATTGTCACAAATTCATGAACACAAGAAAAAATCTTTGGAGTTGAAAGATAAAACATTTGACAAATCCCCTTGTCCTCATTATGCATCTTATGTCATTAGTGATGAGCCTTATTCTTGTGTATTATGTACAAATTCAGAACTCTATTTTCTTTTCCATACCTTTATAGGTCTCATTTTAAGTATGTTCATAGTGCTTGGTTTTCTTTCATAATAGTTTTCTATGTTGCCAATATTGTTGCACTTAAAACATAGAACCTTACCTCTATTAATCAATGTGTAAGTATTTCCTTTTGTATGTATCCAACAATCCATTTCTCTATGACCATATGCATGACATGAATAACATTAACCATGAAATCTAGAGTAAACATACCTTGAATATCAGTCATTTCTCTTTAAGTCTCTATGGATGCCTTTAGTCTTAGGTGTTGGCAAGTTGTCTATACTGAAGTATATGACTAGATATAGTGTTTTCATCATGGTAACAAAGTCATATAGTAGTTTGGAGACAACACACTTAGTGTAAAGATCAAAATTTAGTTAAGTGTTGAAGACTGGACAATATATAGAGTTCATGCAGCTCAGAGCATCAACACATGTGTGTACAGATGAATTATGGTATGCGCCCTAAAAGTTAAGCTTGTTAGACTATACTTATGCTTAGTCTATGAGCGCATAAGTAGATATGCAAAGATGTGAAAGTTACAGTCAGTTGAAGTTGCACAACAAGTGTGTACCAGCAGTGGACAGAGCTTGGAGCCGACAGTTAGCTTTTTGGTTTGTGATTATAATGTAATATTGTAAAGGCCATACGCCTATTGTATTTAGGTTTCCGAATTATGTACATGTATAATTTTAAGCACGCTTAAGTAAATTCATTTGGAAGCATTGTTTGTAATTAGTTATAGGGCCGACCTAATTTTATAATTTGTACGAGCGCATAAATATAAGGTGTGCCCATTGTATTCGGTATGGAAGTTGTAATAGAGTTGTGATAAGAAGAGAAGAGGTATGCGAAGACAACATAAGATGTATTAAAGCTTTGCTAAAGGTCAAAGCATCAATGCACCAAAGGAACTGACTTGACAAGCAATGTCACAGTGACAATTCACTTGTAGATATAGTGTGTATCTAAATTAGAAGGTTGTAGCCTTCACCATTTGAGCAGTGAGCTCTAGGAAAGTGAGTCCACTCCCCTAACATGGATCATTGTAAAAGACTCCTAACAGGGTCTAACCCTTAACAAGGTCTACTATACTTAAAGCATTGTAAAGCTACTCCTAATAGGGTAAAGGATCTTCTAACAAGGATCACAAAACACTAGTGCAGAATATTAGTGGGTATCAAGTCCCACCGGGGTTTTTACCTATTTGGGTTTCCCCGTAACCATATTGGTGTCATGTGTTGATTTCATGTTTCATGTTTATGTGAATGTTTAATTCAGTTCTTAAGCATTTAGTTTCTACATAAAGATTAAAGTAAAAAGTTAAATTACAGTGAACACTGATTCACCCCCCCATCTCAGTGTTCCCATTCCTAACAATTGGTATCAGAGCTCTAGTCCTTAGCATAGAAGTTTAACCACTTGAGGAGATCATGAACAAAGAAGAAATGAAACATCTGAAAAGAAATGTTGAAGCTGCTCTTGAAGATCTGGACAAGTCAGAAAGAGAATCTGAAGAACTAAAGGATAAACTCAGTGATTCTCAGTTAGTCATCAAGAAGCTAAGGAAAGATTTGAAATAATGCTCTACCAATGATCTAGGGACAATGGTAAAGAAGCTCAATGAAGAAAATAAATCCATAAAAGAAAAAATTGAAGAGGTTGATGATAAGCTGACTAATAATCAGGCAGTCCTTGATGAAAAGATCAAAGAAAACCTTCAGCTGAATGAAGAACTAAGGAAAGAAAACATGGAAATCTTGGAGCTAAGAAATAACAAAGAAAGCTTGGAATCTAAATTGAAAGAAGCCAAGAATCACATTGAAAAATTACACACCAGTTCTGATTTGTAGAATCTCAATTGTATGCAAGAAGAGCCAAAGGAAACACTAGCTGTATTGGATACAATGAAGCACAAAATCAGATTGACAATATGTGAGCAAGAAAGGATTCACAAAAGGACTCTACTGATGCTGAAAATACTAAAGATCAAACCATAGATAATGGTGAACCACCTAAGAATGAGCGCAAGAAAGTAGAACACACTTGTTTTGCTTGTAACAAGCATGGACACATTGAAAGGAACTATACAGAGATAAAACCTTTTAATGGTTACTGTTATTCATGAAACAAGTTTGGTCATAGAGCTATGAATTGCAAGACTAGTAAGAAGAATAGAATTCAGCAAGATCAGAGAAATCAAAACCAAACAAATGTAAGGAGTGCTCAAAATGTTACATGCTGGATATGTAACTACAATGGTCACATAGAAAAGCAATGCAGAATGGTGACTCATGTCAATGTGCTGAGGAATAATAAACCTCCAGTCATTTGTCACTCTTGTAACAAGGCTGGACATATCTCAAGGTTCTGTAGATCAAGGACACAAGGTCAGGAAAGCCCTAAAAAGACCAAAGAGCCAGTTTTGGATCCTGAAGTAGAAGTCAAGTTTGTGAAAGCCTTAGAGGATGCGAGATTGATTTGGTCAGAAGGAAAGAAGGACAGTGCTGATGAGAATGTATTGGATGCATCCCTACTGGACGCACCCTCTACATCTGCATGAATGGCCCTTAGGGTCATAGGGGGAGCTAATTTAGCTCTAGACCCCTGCATGGCTAGTATACTCATCCTCAGAGTATGCACCTTTGGATTTAAGCTTTTGGAGTGTATATGAACCTTCATGCAAGAGCGCACATTTTGATTGTTTACGGAGCTCGAGTTTGAAATTTTGAAGTGACAGCCTGGTTTACACGACGTGCATTAATGGTGGATTTTTCACTTTAAAGTACACATAAGTCATTTTATTTCTCATTGCATTCAAATTCAGAGTGATAGAGAGAAAAAGGAGCCTTGGAAGTTGTTGTGAAGTCTTGGAGATTGAATCTATAAGAGATTTGCTGCAGTTATTAGTACATTTGATTGGTTGCAGTAATCCTAGCTCGTTGCACTGATTCGGAAGCCATCAAATCATCTATAAGTTCAGTTGGAAAGTGATTAACAAGTAAGTCATGGCCACTCCCATAGTTTTGATGTTTCTAAAAAGAAGAGATACATTTTCAAGAGGCACCCATTTAAATCAACCCTAGATGATTTAGAGGGAGCATTCTCCCACATGCTGATGGGCGTCATGCATGTAGAAGACATAAGGGCTTACATCTATTGTAAGAAGGAACCTGTTAGACTAGATAGGTTAAGGGTGCACATGGACACAATGTTGAAACCAAAAAAAACATTCATGGATGAATACACCAAATGGAATGGTAACCCCATTGTTGAATATGCCATGACATATGAATTCTATGAGACTGAATGGATAAAAATCTTGTTGAGCAGAATCCATGATGATCTATTTTGGATTGGAGATGTTCCAATGAGAATAAAAAATGACCTAATTCATGAGATGACAGGCCTTTCTAGAATAGGCGCCATCCTTCCAGTGGGTAATGATGTCAGGAAAATAGTGGAGCAAACATGCAAATCCAAAAGTGATAGGCGCGACATGACTATTGAACCTATAGAGCAAGCAGACATCAAATTGATGTCAATGATACTAGGTTATAGATTTCATCACACCAGTAGGGTGAATAGTGTGTCTGCGGGCACCATTCTAGCAGCCATCCGACTTGTGCAAGAAGATGGAGAGTTCAAATTGTGTGAGATCTTGCATGCACAGTTGATAGACAACATCAAAGCTATCAAACATGAAAAAATAAAGATATTCAGGTTTGGGTCCCTAATCATCTATATGTACCTTCATATAGTTGGTAAAGTGTCAGACTTGTATCTAGACAAGTCCATTCCAACCATGCCTCAGATATGAAACAAGGCATACACTGAAAGCACCTTAAGAGAATATGACCTCAGATATCAAACAAGGCATGCACTGAAAGCACCTTAAGAGACTATGTAACCTTGGAATTGAAGACCTTCAGAGCAAGGATGCAGATGAGGTACAGGATTCCCAAGAATATTGTGGAGAAGTATAAAGACACAATATGCTTTATGGTGGAGACTAATACTACATGTATGGAAGCTGTTGAGCCTAGAACTAAGTGGATTCATCCACTTGGGTATGAAGTTGAGGAACAAGTTCTTGAAGCTTATGCATAGGTATTGCTATCAGCCCCTAAAGATGATAATGAACCTAGGTGGGGAACCTATGAAGAAAATACAAGAGAAGTTGATGCTAAGCTGAACAGTGCTGCAACAAAAAGAAAGGTTGCAAAGGTCACATCTAAAATCTTTAGAATACATGGTGTGTCTCAAGAAGACCTTGATAAAGCAAGGGATGAAAAGATTGCCCTAGAATTAAAAGGCACAATAGCAGAGGAAGAACAAGAAGATCCTAAGCTGAAGAAGATAAAAAATGAATCAAATGACAGTCAGAAGGGTAAAGAAGATAATACTCCTTCTACGCCCATAGACACTATTGATCTTACCACTTCTCCAGAGTATAAGCCTTTATTCAAGAGGAAGAAAGAAGCTAGCACTAGTCATCCATCCTCGGGAGCATTAATGAGCAAGAAAAACACTCAAACACCTCCTCAGGCAGGATTTAGACCTAGCCTTAAAGTTTTGAATGCAAGAATTGTTGATGAGGGTAGAATTGATCAAGTAGAGAAGTATTATGACACATACAGTGAGATTGACAAATCAGAAATTCATGGTATGATTATCAAACATATGATCAAGTTCAAGAAGACAGTCCTTGAGTTGAAAACCTCCATTCCGGATAAAGTATGGGATATTTTGGAAAACCTAAAGAGACAAGCAAATGAAGAAGATCTAAGGATCAGAGAAAAAGTATTAGAAGACACTTTTCCTGTATGTTCTATTGAAGAAAGGTCATTGTTACTAAATCTAGTGAAGCCACACTTAAGGACAAAAATGAGAACTCTTCATATTATGAACAAAGACTATGAGCTAATAGTGAAGGAAACAGAGAAGGCCTTTGAAAAGGTGTTATTGGAACAATAGATTAAACCACCTACTGTGCCCATCACTCATGCACCTAGTAAGTAAGAAAAGGAAGCATAGACCCTCAATGTACCAGTGACAGGTCCTCAGGACTTAGTGCCCATAACAAAAAATCAAACAGAGGCAGACAAGTCTGCGCCCATCTTAGAATCTCTTGAAGGAAGAACTATTATCATAAACAATGTGGAAATAGCCATGGCGGCTACAGATGAGGATTTGGACAAGTTTGAGGAAGCATTTGTTAGTACTAAAGAAGTTGAAATCCTATGCATCAATACACCTCCCACTCAGAAAGAAGAAGTACCTATTGAAGATGTATCTGATAAGAAAGAAGAAGAAGAGGTGGAAAAGAAAGATGAAGTTACTTCTGGTGGATTGGTCAAGGTGAAACAAGAGGTCATGGAAAACACTCCCATCACTCCCTCCTTAGCATTGTTGTCAAGTTTGACACCTGACACAAGTAGTTTGGACTCCTGGAAAGAAGAAGACCTGATTAAGTTCAGCGTCCTGGCTATGGAGAAGGAAAAGGAGAAGCAAGTCATGAGAAATCATCTCCTTGTGGAATCAGTGAATATTTTGAATAGTTTGTTGCCTAAAGATAAGAAAGTACAAAATGTACATTCAGTTGATGATGTGAGTATAGTTCTCTCACAATTTAAAAGCAATTTTTCTAGCCTAGAAGAATCTACGTCCAAAGTGGTAGAAGAGAAGTACTTAAAGAAGAGACTCAATGAACTAATGAGCAACTTTTCACTAGACTTGAATTCTCTTAAGTCTAGTCAGGCATCACTGAAAGAATTTTCTAATGAAGAAGGATCATTGTAGCATGTATGGATCAAGACAAGCTCACCGATGCTCACTTCAAGAAGATAAAAGAAGTAGAAGCTTTGATTGAGCAAGTGAAGAATTTAGTGATAGACACATCCACTGATGTGAACACGTGTAACAATGTCTACCAAGGACAGTTAGACAAGATTGAGAAGGAAGGAAAAGATATAACAAGGATAAGGTCTAGACAGACTCAGTTGAGGAATGGTCTTCCACCCTCTTTAGACATCCTCAATCAAAATTTAAAGGAGATTGATGCCACCATGGTAACTTATGATCATGGTCCCATTAGTGACTTGGAGAAGATGGAGAAGCTTCAATATGCATTGTGCGCCCATCTCCAGATAGTTAACTCTCTGATAACCTTTTGGAAGAAGGTTATCCAGAACCTCAAGATTACATATCCGGATGTTTTCCCTTAGTGAGTAAGTGTACATATAGTTTTTTGATGCACCTTTGTCATTAATGTCAAAGGGGGAGTTGTGTATAGAATATGGAGTACATATATGTATAGGGAGATATAAGATTATGTATAAAGATGTATAGAAGACAAAAGTTTTTGTGTAAAGATACAGTTAGCAACTTGGCCATATTCCTTTGTTGCCATCAATGACAAAGGGGGAGATTGTTGGCAAGTTGTCTATACTAAAGTATATGACTAAATATAGTGTTGTCATTATGGAAACAAAGTCATATAGCAGTTTGGAGACAACACACTTAGTGTAAAGATCAAAATTCAATTAAGTGTTGAAGATTGGATAGTATACATGGTTCTTGTAGCTCAGAGTATCAACGCACTTGTGTACAGATGAATTATGGTATGCACCCTGAAAGTTGAGCTTGTTAGACTATACTTATGCTTATCTATGAGTGCATAAGTAGATATGCAAAGATGTGAAAGTTACAATCAGTTGAAGTTGCATAGCCAGTGTGTGCCAGTAGAGAACAGAGCTTGGAGCTGATAGTTAGATTTTTGGTTTGCGATTGTAATGTAATATTGTAAAGGCCATGCACCTATTGTATTTAGGTTGCTGACTTATGTACATGTATAATTGTAAGCACACTTAAGCCAATTCATTTGGAATTGTTGTTTGTAATTAGTTATAGGGCCGACCTAATTGTATAATTTGTATGAGCGCATAAATATAAGGTGCACCCATTGCATTCGGTATGGAAGTTGTAATAGAGTTGTGATAAGCAGAGTAGAGGTATGCAAAGACAACATAAGATGTATTAAAGCTTTGCTAGAGGTCAAAGCATCAGCGCACCAAAGGAACTGATTTGACAAGCAGTGTCATAGTGACAGTTCACCTACAGATATAGTGTGTATCTGAATCAGAAGGTTGTAGCCTTCACCATTTGAGTAGTGAGCTCTAGGAAAGTGAGTCCACACCCCTAACAAGGATCATTATAAAAGACTCCTAACAGGGTCCAACCCTTAACAAGGTCTACTAGACTTAAAGCATTGTAAAGCTACTCCTAACAAGTAAAGGATCTTCTAACAAGGATCACAAAACACTAGTGTAGAATATTAGTGGGTATCAAGTCCCACCAGGGTTTTTACCTATTTGGGTTTCCTCGTAACCATATTGGTGTCATGTGTTGATTTCATGTTTCATGTTTATGTGAATGTTTAATTCGGTTCTTAAGCATTTAGTTTCTACATAAAGATTAAAGTAAAAAGTTAAATTACAGTGAACACTAATTCACCCCCCCCCTCTGAGTGTTCCCATTCCTAACATTAGGAACAATATTAGAATAATTTAAATCTATCCATTTTCTTTGATTTTGTCTAACCTTAAAATATTGTTCTTTCCTAGTTTTAGACACAAAAAGTGTTTCACTTTTTGATTCTTTCTTCTTTAAAGAAATTTTCCCTAGAATATATCCTAGTCTAGTAGGATCCTCGTGTTGCATTTTATTACCAAGCATCTCACTTAACTTAATTGAATGTGCTTTCATCATATTTTTGATTGTTTTTCAACTGATTCTCAACATTCTCAAGATCTTTAGTTAGAGAAACTACTTCTTCTTCAAGTATTTAACACTTACTAGTTTTAACTTCAAGATTGACTTTAGTACATTCAACTATTCTTTTATTTTTATCTTTAGGAATATTATTAGTGTATTAGACTCTTCAATATATAGAGAAAAATTTGTAAGATTTGAAAGTAACTTATCCTTGAAACTTCTTTCTTGTTGAAGTTGTGCTAATTTATGATTTTATTAATCATATCCAAAACACTAAACAATTCACCTTCTAAATCAATCCCACACTCTTGCTCATAGTTTTCCTCTCTTGCAAATAAATCTTCTTCATCACACTTTATATCAACATTCAAAGGTGACTGACACAACATTTTATTGTAAGTGTCAGTTTCTGGATTTGATTGTGTAGCATTTTTTTAACATTGAATCTAGAAAATGACACTTACAATAATATGGATTGTGGAAATCTAATGGATCTAAACAACATTTTATCACTCGAATTAAGCGGAAATTATTTAACAAATTCTCTCTCTCTCTCTCTCTCTCTCTCTCTCTCTCTCTCTCTCTCTATCCATTTTATTTTTAGCCATAACAAGAAGTCCACTATTCATGAATCCCCTAGATTTATGTTTAAGGGTTTTTCTTTGATACCAATTGGTGGGGTGAAGTAGACAGCGAGAGGGGAGGGGGATGAGTCAATGTCTAAGAAATTTTGACTATTTTACAAGAAACTTTTGAACATTACACTTCAACATAAGTCAAGTCAACTTATTTAATTGAAATATTGTTTATATACGCATCTTCATAACCTCTGCTCAATTGACACATGTGTCATGATAACAACACTTATAGCACAATATTGGAGAAATACAATGAGATAAACTATGATGAACATTATATTTAAGGTAAAAGGTGTTTCCTAAACTATAAGGTAATGATCAACCGTGGTTGATACAAGTTCATACAGGATAACTCAAAATTGAACAACATGTGACAAGAAAATACAAATAGAATTTAAGCACATAAAGATGACTACTCATAACACAAAAGATGGACCTGAGAGGAAACCCTCCTAGGGAATAAAACCAC
Organism: Chamaecyparis obtusa; assembly: GCA_027943335.1. Classification (NCBI taxonomy): domain Eukaryota; kingdom Viridiplantae; phylum Streptophyta; class Pinopsida; order Cupressales; family Cupressaceae; genus Chamaecyparis; species Chamaecyparis obtusa. Next base: position 89,711 of record BSBK01007321.1, on the reverse strand, counting down.
TCAAAAAATTACCTCACTAGATTATATAAAATATCTTTTTACAATGTCTCACTAACAAAAAAATTCCTCATTGGCTTGTAGTGCATCAATGGATTTCAATGCCTCACTTGCTTATCATTTTTATTACAACTCTTACACATAGAGAGTCAAAAATTATGATCTTTGCATAGTAACTGTAACTTCATACCATACACTATTCAAAACAACCAAAATATTTGTGCAATAGTGTATAATATACTCTTACTAGTTCCTATAACATTGATTAGGTATTTATGATCAATATAACCTGATTGTGCACAATATAACTGATATATGTTTCATGAAGTATCAATCTTCTTTTTCTGTACAATTAAAAAATTCCCCACTATAATGTTCTTATAATGTACCTTACTATCAAATTGGATATAATTGTCATGTAGAAAATGATCTGCAAGTTATTCAACCTATCTTTATGTAATAAAATCTATTTGTTATTACATTGTCTGATCAGCAAGTAATCCTTTACTTGTCAAATAACCTTGTTGACTAATCATTAAAAGAAATATCTACAGTTAAGAAAAAATAAGGGCTAAAGAGATAGTAATAAAAAAATATGCTCACAAGACACACAAAACACAATATAGATCACAAACCCAACACCCTTTGACTCGGGTTGATACAAAACCCTTTTAGGCAACAAAATAATTCACAACACATGATCAACCTAAGGTTTAACCAAAGTAACCCAAAGAAGCATAATGCAAGAAATCGTAAAAAAAATAACTTCTTCAAAATATGAAATCCTATAATAGGGAATTCTACCCCTAAATATAGATAACATACAATATTATTAAATTAAATAAATCAACAAAAGAACTATATGCTAATTCTTAACCAATCACTAACGCCAACATAGGGTTAAAGAAAGTGAGAAAAGAGTTTCATGAAAACATAAACTTGAATGATTTATTTAAACCCTTAATTGTGGAAATTGGACACTAACATAGGTAATTAACTACTCATCCTCTTACCACATAAAAGAAACACAAAATTTTAACAAGTCTTTAATAAATATACTGGAAAAAAATGATTAAAAAAAATGAGAAGGGAACACTTGTACTTAACCTCAAAAAAGAATCCCGCATTATGTGACTTCAAATCTTGTTTATATTATTTCACTATAACCATCAAAGAAAAAGAATTTCATTCTTTCTTCTGCAAAAAACCGTCTTTCTCAACCTATCATGTCACCTAAAATTTGTACCCTAACGCTCGACAAGAGTCTGAATGTTTTTCATAGTGTCTTTTAAAGTATCGATAACAAATCACATTTCTTAAAATATGAGTGTCAATACTTAAATTCCAATGACTTTATGTTACCAAAATACATATAAGATGTTCTCTTTATAAGGTAAGGTCGACCAAAAAGGTCTATCCTAACTAAACACGTTGGTCACATCTTTCAAACGATGCTTTAATCATTTTAATGACTATCAAGTTAAAACAATACTAAACAAACGTCTGAGTATCAACTTGTCCTAAATATAGATCAAACCATATATATTACTTCAAAATATATACAAATTCCATTTACCACTATGATAATTGTAATTATCACTGTGGGGTGGTCTCACAATGGTGTGTCTCACTTTTTGGCCAACTTTGACACAGAGATCAACATTCTGAAAAAAAATTTCACTTTCGAACACATGTTGCCGCAAAACTATTAGGAATTTGAAAATGATGTAAACTAGAGTCTTTTAGAATTTTATTTCTAGTCTCTAAAAATATTTTTAAAAAAAATTAAAATTTATTTAAATTCATTTTTCCTTCTCCTTCGAAAAGTGGTTTGTGTGAAAAAATTATGTTTTTAAGGAGTTACTGTCACTTGGATCAGCATAACTTTTTTTAAAAATATGATAACGATGTAATTCTTTCGAGATTATATTTGTGACTTCAATATCTAAAGGATGCAATTGGTTTCATTCATTTTCAATCAATATTTCATAGTTTATTAAGTTCTAAAGTGACAATAACTGTAATTTAGACATAAGGTCAGTTGGATTGCTCTAACTTGATCTGTGTATATCAAAATTTATTTTTTCTTTTTTTAATAGAAAGGTAACACAAATACTATTTTCCTACATATTTTTCATAATTTTTTTTTTTGTAATTTACTATTTTTCCTGAAGTCTTGAAGAGACAAGTTGTTGAATGACCAACCAACCTATGTTTAGTTAAAGTAATATTTAAAAGTGATAATGACCTCTATATGTATTAAAATTATATTAATTGGAAAGCTTGTTCTGAATATAATCATTTGACATTGTATGTTTGAAAAAACCATCGTGTTTGGTCCTTGTCCCGGGCCTTGAAAGGCCATTTTTTTGTAGTTCACTTTTTCTTTTCCGAGGGCAAAATTTTAATTTAGGGGTCTTCGCGTGAAGACCCCCTTCACGCGAAGACCCTCCTATGAAAAGTCTGGTGGAAAAACACCCCGCTAGAATTTTTCCCAGCCTACTTCGAGCGAAGTAGGTTGACTAGTTATGTATTTGTTTTGTAAAAATATTTAGAATGGTATAAAACTAAAACATTTTCTTTCTATTTTCTACTGAATTGCAATAAATTAATTCTCTTTTTCTATTGCTTTTTCTATTATTGATCAATTTTTACAAAGGCATTTTTTGGAGGAGGATTGCTATTCTATTTTTTTCAAAGGCATAATTTTGGAGAGGAGAAATATTAGATCAAAGTATTTTTTGAAGAAGAGAATTTTTATTGGCGATCTTGCGGAAGACATGTTTTGGAGAGAAGAAATGGGGAACAAGAAAAGAAGACAAAGTAAATCTGCTAGAAAAAGGTCACCTGGTACTGAACAAAGAAATCATGAAGCTACATTGACATATTATCATAAAACTAAATAAGGTGAAGGACACGCTGAAGTAGGAGAGTCAAGTCAAGTCGAATAATTGCACATTGAAGAAGGGTCAAGATCACTCCCTACGGAAGCTCAAGCAATTGATGTTGGAGAAGGGTCAAGATCACATGCTCCTACTGGTATGGATGAACTTTTAAATTTAGCTCAAATTGTAAAGAGAAATATTAATTATAGAAACTTAGATCATTTACTTACAATGGATGTGGAGAATTTGAGATCACTTGCTAATGTTCAACCCTTAAGTCTTTCTAAGAAGAGATCAATGAATATGATAGCAAGAGAAATATTTGATAAATTTGATAATTTTGAAACACTTGAACGCACCCAATTGCTTTCAGTTGTACTTATAAACAAAAAGTTGGAAGGGGCATTAAAATTATTGGGTATAGACACAACATCAAAGAAGAGAAAAGTTGTTGACATGCAAACTTATATGATTGAAAATATTAGGAAAGGTTTCAACCAGGTAGGGAAGCGATCTCGAACTAAAGATAAGACCATTACAAGAAAATTTATGTTGACATCCATTGTAGGTAACACTATGCTCTTAAAAAGATAGATATCTTTAGTTTCATCTTAGTTTGGTTTTAATAGGAAAACAATATCATGATATGTTAATAAGAGAATACTTTTGGATGATAGCACCTTGGAAGGCAATTGGGCAATCATGTGTAGAGATCCTCATTCTGATAGGATTGATGGAGGAATCAAGAATTTGGTCACATTATTTTGGAATGATAATACACGTCCTTCATCAAACAGTAGAGATGTTATCGGACATAGAATTTTAGCTAATCAATATGAATATCATACGAAAAATTGGTTGGACACAACACAACATGAAATGTATGTGTCATTTTGTAGTTCAAATCCTAATATAAAGATTGGGCAAACATTGTTTGAAATATTGAACCCATATTATATCAGGACAAACAAAGTGTTTGAAACTTGTTGTCGTTATCATATTAAATTTGATCTCCACTATCAGGTTTTCCAAAAGTTTGTAGAAGAAACTTACGGTTTTGAAAATGCTCCTCCTACTAGACGAAGTGAGTTCATCTCATCCACTCTAGGTCCTAAGGATCCTAAGGGTTCTTAAAGAGTTTTATGTCATAATAGGGGTCCAAAAGGAACCTAGGGTGTACTAATAGTCCTAAAGGGTTCTTGGATGTACTAATTGGTATTAATAGGTCCTATTAGGTCAGGTAAGTGGTCTTATTAGGTCTTAAGGTGTTGGAATCATTTACTGTTGCGCCAAAAGCTCGAATTGTCAATGCTTGATATAAATGCCAAATTTAACTTGATCCAAGGGAGGCGGTTAAGCCATGTCATGAATCTCCAAGGAGGTGTTGACCACCAAGTCAACAATCTCCCCCTTAGCACCGACTGAGCCTTCAACACCCACTGAAGGGAGACTCGAACCCGTGACCCAAGGATCTGATACCAATTGTTGGAATCATTTGTCATTTCACCAAAAGCTTTAACTGTCAATACCCGATACAAATGCTAGATTTAACTTGATCCATAGGAGGTGGTTAAGCCATGTCACGAATCTCCAAGGAGGTGCTGACCACCAAGTTAACATAAGGGTCTTAGGATGTACTAATTGATTTTAATAGGTCATATTAGTCCTATTAGGTCTTAAGTCTAGTCTTATTAAGTCTTAAGGGGTCCTATTACATCTTAAGTGGTCCTATTCTAGGTTTTAAGGATCCCAAGGGTTCTTAAAGAGATTTATGTCCTAATAGTCCTAAAGGATTCTTGGATGTACTACTTGGTATTAATAGGTCCTAAGGCTACTAGGATGCACTAAGGCTCGGTCCTCCTAGGACAATATTTTAACACCTAACTCTACATTAATAACATTTATATATGTAACTCTAAAACATATGTACATAATTTAGAGAGAGAGAGAGAGATTCTTAAGGAATCTAGATAAGGGTCCTAGAGTGTCTTAAGGGGTCGTGGGTAACATAAGAGGTCCTAAGGGGTCCTAGGTTACATTAGTGGAGCCTCGTATGTATTAATTGAATCTTAAGATACATAAATGTGTCCTAGGAGAACCTAAGATATGCTAATGGGTCATGAGAATCCGAAGGGGTCATATGTGTCTTAAAATATGGTAAGGGATGTATAATGGTCCAAGAATGTTAATAGGTCGTAGGTGTGATAAGTCATCTAAGGGATCTTATGTTACATTAATTGATACTAGTATGTCTTAAGGGTTCTTGCGGGCAACGATGGGTTCACATATGTATTGATAGAAGCTAAGATAAATGAATGGGTCCTAGGACATTTTAAGATATAATAATGGGTCATATGGGTACTAAGGGGTCCTATGTGTCTTAAGATGTCATAAGAGATGCATAAGGGTCCTAGAATATCTTAAGGGGTTGTAGGCATCATAATAGGTCCTAAGGGATCATAGGTTACATTAATTTATCCTAATATGTCTTAATGAGCCTTGAGGGAAATGATGAGTCCTTGTATGTATTAATGGAACCCAACATGTACATCAATGGGTCCTAGGACATCCTAGTATACATTATAAGGTCTTGAGATTCCTAAGGGATCCTATGTGTCTTAATATGTCGTAAGGGAGGGATAAGGGTCCTAGAAACTCACTACTATAATTTTATAACATAGTCTAACATACTAAGTATCATTTTCTAAAATTTAACTACGATTTTGTAAGATTTCTACAAACTAAAAAATATTTAAATCAAATAACTAACTAATATTTACTAACTTTACTAAAAATGTGTGTACCTAAGAGGGAGAGAGATTCCTAATATATTTACTAACTTTAAAAGAAATTTAAAAACAAATATTTTAAATAATTTCTATAAAATCTTAATGTTTTCTAACATTTTCTAACATTTCTACTATGGTTTCTAATGTTTTGTAAATATTTTCTAACATTTTCTAACAAACTACTATGATTTTCTATCATTATCTAACATACTAAGTTACAATTTTATAACATTTACTAACATTCTACTACGTTTTTATAATATTTTCTAATGTATACTAGAAGTTACAAATTTCTAATGTATACTAAGTTACAATTTTCTAATATTTTCTAATGTATACTAATTTACAGTTTTCTAATATTTTCTAATGTAGACTAAGCTATGATTTTCTAACATTTTCTAACATATTCTAACATTTATACTATGGTTTTTCATGTTTTCTAACATTTTTTAACAGTTCTAGTATGATTTTCTAGCAGTACTACTATAATTTTCTAACATATTCTAACATTCTACTATCATTTTCTAACATATTCCAAAATTTAACTACGATTTTCTAACATTTTTACAAACTAAAAATTATTTAAAACAAATAACTAACTAAAATAAATATAAAACATATAATTTACAATAAAAAATGAAAAAAATGTGTGTACCTGATACTACTAACAATTTGAAGAGGTCAAAAAATCTCGGGAGGTGTTGATGTCGTAGTGGACATCATTGGTTTCTCTAATCCCTGCGTCCACAAAATCTCAATAGTAAACAATGAAAATGAAATAGGAAAGCCGAAAATTTATAAAAAAATCCGGCCAAAAGGGGCTTCACGCGAAGACCCCCCTTCGCACAAAGTACCCTGTGTAGGGTACTTCATGCGAAGGGGGGTCTTCGCGTGAAGTACCCCATGCAGGGTATTTCACGCGAAGCCAATCTCCTACTTCACGTGAAGAGGGTACTTGGAGCGAAGGCCCTAAAATTGTTTTTTTTTTTTGAAAACCGATTTTCTTTGTCCCAAAAAGTGGGACACACTATTGTGATTTTACCTTGTGCCATCTATAAATACCATTTCTATGAAACAAAGAAAATACATGTAATACACTGATATATCACCTTTGTGTATAAATGTAGACCTTGCAATGAAGCTTGCTCTATGAGCATGCTATACCATTATTCCCTTTTCAAAACATATAATGTAACTTGAAATCAATAGTAATGTGACATACATACAAATGTACAATCACTAGAATACCCCACTGAAGTTCTGATCCATAAGACTGTCAAACAAAGATGTCTTTGTCTTTGGCATCAAACACAACAACTGAGGGTGAGGACAACAACTAGGAGTTTGGATAAGCACGGGGGATTCTTAGAGGGAGCCCATGTTTTGGCATGATATGGAAGTATTTTGAATGGGACTCTTGGGATTTGGTATGATTAGAATTGAAGCACATAATGGAATAAGATTTAGGATTTTTGAATCATGTGAGGGTCTACCATTAATATTGGGATTAGCTTAGATTTCTATTGTAGATAGTGTAGACACATAAAAATGTCCTTATAATTAATCATATTTCTTCAATGAATTAAATGGATATTATGATCTATTTAATTAACTCATTAATAATTTTCTCTATTAAATTCATTTAATATTCTTAATCTATCTAAAATCATAAACATCCTCTACATTATCCATCTTTTAAACTCCTCTACGTATAACTCTTTCACCCCACCAATTTCACCCACTAACCAAATATGAGATAAATTGCGTCAAACTGCCTCCAACCACCTTTTATAATCCCACATTTCTCCTACTGCTCTCTCCCATATAAGGACAACTATAAATATATTCTCCTCTTCTATTCAAAGGTCTCTTGCATCTTTACTTGTTCTTGCATTTAATATATCTCTTGCATTATCAATGTATTTTTGTATTATTTAGAATCATTTTGAATTAATATCATATATATCTTTACATAATTGCAATTTGGTTTTTGCATTCATTTCTTAAAATCTCCCATTCTTCATAACCTCTTGTGAAAAGTGCTATGAGAGAAAACATACTATAGACACAAGATTTTGTCAATATGAGGCCAATTGAGTAAAATTTAATTTAAAGCATTAGTTTTGCTTGATGTTTATGCTATTTGTATTTGGTGAAAGGACCGTGGCAATGTTGGGACAGTTAGATCTTTGATGTAGTTTTCAATTTCCTTCATTTGCACATTTGGCATGGTCAGTAAGACATCTATTTTTCTTTTTAATTGATTTTATTTTCATTTGAATATGGGGTAGTTTATCTAAAATATGCAGGCGAATACTTTTTCTTTTTAATTGATTTTATTTTCATTTGAATAGGGGGTAGTTTATCTAAAACATGCAGGTGAATACCATTCAATGCTTAATTTATGCATTTGAACCATTTCCACAAATTTTTTCAACAAACTGTTTTGTGAATAACTAACAATCATTAAGTTTCATGAGATGACATATCAATAAGATATTTTGTCAAACAATTTCTTTTCCATTTGTATGTTTCCACATTTTGAATACATATCAAGCAGGGAATTTTCAACTTTAACATATGATGCTGAATTGTTTTCTATTATTAGTTTCTATATATTTATATACCCTATTTAAAAGCTCCCATTTTAGTACATGGTGGGATTATTAACAAATGTTGTTGAGTTTGGCTTTATACCATCAAATATCATTTGCTGAAAAAAAATCCCAACATTTTTTTTTAACAAATCCATTATTTATATATACAACAATGATTGAAGTCCGTGAAATGACATTTGATTAAGGTGTTTCATTGAAAGGTTTCCAATTTCATCGAGAAAAATCTTTTTTGCATATTCTACAATCATGTCATCCAAGAGACCACGCTTTGTTGAAGATTTTTTTCAAACAAGTCACACACATTCTGTATACTTTCACATTTCAAATACATTGCAAATCCTCTTAACAACAACGTGCCATCTCTTTGAGATTTCTTTGCAGCATTAAAATGTTTTTTTTAAAAGAATTCATAATCCTCTTTCATGAGGTTTTACATGTCTTTACAATTCTTTGATGGATGTCTACAAACCATTCTAAAATAAAGACTTTACACTGATCTACATATTTTACATTGTTTTTGCTTTTTCCATAGTTCAATGTTGTAATTGCAAATTGCATATTTGGGTATCAACTTGTTCACTATAGTAGTTTAAGAAAGAATCAACTTGTTGAGCATTTATATTTAAGTCTATTTAAGGACTTCAAATAGTTCATTGTCTCTTACTTACTATCTCTTTCAATGTGGAGTCACAAAAGGTGGTTTCAGTGGAGTCACAAAACACTCATACAACCTGTTTGACTACAAGAATGTTGGTTAATTGGTTCGTCTTAGATGTTAGTTTGTGAGTGTTGTTATTTTTGTTTTGTTTTGTTTGGGTTAATTAGCTTTGTTAGTATTTAATTAGTTTTGTTACTTTGTTAATGAGTTTTTTTATTATTTAATGAGTTTTTTATTTTTTTAATTAGTTTTGGTTAGCGTTTAATTATTTTTCTTATTTTGTTAATTAGAAATGTTTGTATTTAGTTAGTTTTTATTAATTAGTGTTGTTAGTATTTAATTAATTTTTTAGTATTAGTTTTTGATTAAGGAAAATAGGTTTTGAAGGGACTTGAAATCCTTTACATCAAAAAATTACATGATAGAGCATAACAACCAGATATTACACTGCTCAAAAAAATAAATAGGAACACTAGCAACAAAAGACTAGTAAAAAACCAAAAAAATGAACAACAAAAATCAGAGAAGGAATATTAGAACTAAGTCATATTCTTCAATGTCTCAGCAACCTCTGTCTCTAGTTGGTTCATATTATGTGCCACATTTTTTAGATCTTGAATATCCTGCGAAAGATTCTTGGCCTTACTCTTGAAATTGGCTCAGGTTCTCTTACTAGGCCAAGTAAAATCTTTAGGTCAATTATCCTTGTCTAAATCTAGCTCAACACCCATCCTTTCTTGATGTGCATTCTCCAATTTGGTCACCATGGTATTCATACTCTCAGTAGAGGACTTGATGACCTTATGAATAAGAGATAAAATGTTTCTGTGAGACTCGTAATGCTCTTTAGTTTATTCTCTAAATCCAAAACTCTTCTCTCATAATCTTTCTTCAATTTTTCCATGGCATCAACAATTTTTGTAAGACAATCAACAACAAAATTCTTCTCCTCCTCTGTCCATAACTCTTTAACTTTGGTACCCTTGGTCTTAGGATCCTCCTCACCATTAGCTTCGAACACTCCATCTTTCTATTCAGAGCCTTGTACTTTAAATTTAAACTCTTAATTTCATGGAAAGCCCACTTAATGAGTTTGAAAAAATCCACCACCTTGTGCCCAATAGTTTCCAAAATGCCTAGAGTATTCTCTTGAGTTGGATATAAATCATCAACACTCAGACCAATAGGAGGTGTTAGCACTTGTAAAAAAACTTCATGGCTTTGGCGCTATTGTTCTAGTCTCTGCAATTTATTTTAGGTCCCTGGCACAAACCCTTGGTTCAAAAATTCAAAAACTAGCCGTTGGTGTAAAACCCTTTGTTTTTACCTTGGCCTTGTTATAATTTCAAGTTAGCTTTTCAGGCCACTTAAAACCTTTTATCTGCATGTGCTATTTAAACAGGTTCATTTTATGTCATGCGGTTAGGTTCTTCATGTGTTGGCGGGGTCCCCTTTATTTTTCCTTAGCGCCCGTGTTTTAATTTTTCCTGAGCCCTATAGTCCCCTGCGCCTAATATTTTTCCCGAAAGCCTAAGTCTTAGTATTTAATTTTTCCTATGTTTTGGCTTTAGTTTTTTCCTGGACCCCTCTCTGACAATATTTCCATCTGACGGTCAGCGTAAGTTCTCATAGGATGTGTCAGAAGCTTGAGATTTTACGCCGATCGTTGATCTTTCCTGATGATGTAGCTTTTCTTTTCGAGCAGGTCCACTGCCAGGTGTGCAGATTTGGCTGTCTCTCATTGGTCCACCTTTTATCATTCAGAATGCTGTCAGTGGGACCGATTTTCTTGGCGTTTAGGTAGATTAAAGTTCATTTTAATCTTGTGGCTATCGTTATACCGTTGATATAACATGCTCAATTTTTAATGCAGCGGTATAGCGACAGCCATTGATTCTCTTTAAGACAACAGGTGGGTCCGTTGACACGTATGCACAGTTGGCGACTTCTGGTTGGTCCATGTGGTAACACGTTGGCATGCTGTCAGTGGGACCTAGTTTTTGGATGTGTCAGTGATTCCTGATCTGATCATAGAATCGACGAACGACGTGTAATCTCATCGAGTGTGTCAGAGGCTTAAGATCTTCAGACGGCTGTTGATTTTTCCTAGTGCAGGCCCATTAGATTTCTCTATCTTTTTAGCGGATTCTGATAAATGTTTGCTTGGTTCGCTGATTCGTGTGATGATTTGGCGGAGGCTCTTAAGATTTAGCGATTTGGTGTATAGTGTTTGAGGAATCACTAACTTTTCTAGCAGTGCCCTCAAAGTTCTCGTGAATGGGCGAGGATCCCTTTGGTCACATGTTCGCCAAATAGAAATAAGGATAAAGGTTTTCTGGGTAGTGGGACCGTCTGGTGATTCATTGTTGAGGTATCAATTTTTGACTGGCCGAGCTTTATGGTGATAGGAATCTGTCACTGGGACCTGCAAAGAAGGATTTTTGATCAACGATCGGTGCATGATCTTAAGGAATATTCCTACCCTATGAGATCATGTACCATCCATTGATCTTGCATCTTACTTGGACGTGTCAGTGGGTCCTATGTCAGTGGTGACTGGGCAGAAATAGCAAATGATATAATGACATGTGGCAGTTTGTAGGCAGGCCCAGGTGGGGTCAAAGGCTCTTGGTGGTTCTGACAAAGTGGTTAGCGGCCCGAAAAATTTTCAAAGGGCTTTGCTCATTCATGTGAAATGGTGGCGGTTCTCTAAGAGTTTTAGCGATTTGGTGTATAGTGTTCGCAGAATCGCTAAACTTTCTAGTGGATAGATAAAGTATTTCACGAACTGGCGGTGTCCTTTTGTCACTAGTTCGCTAAATGTGGGACTGAGGTTAATGTTTTCCTGTGGTCGCCAGGTCGCAGAGTTAAAGAGTGGGTTAAGTTTTCTTTTTGCGAATTGGAAATGCATTGTCGCATGGTCGCTAGAGGGTAAACCCAGGGTGGTAGTTGAGTTAAGATCATAAAAGACCGTGAAAGGGAGAGATCAGACGGTCATGACTTAAAGTTGATGGAGATTAAAATGTTGACCGCTGATTTTCTGTTAAAGCCATAAAATGACTATTGAAGTTCAAATTCAAATTTGCAAAGGGTTTGAAGCGACAGAAGGTACCAAAATTTATGGTTTTAATGGCCGGTTTCGATTGATTTGGTGGCGCTGGTTGTTGTAGACTAGTTTGAGGGTCCCTGTGGTAGGTGGCATGATGTTTTTGTACTAGGAGAAGTATGGTTTTGTGCTCAAGATATGTTTGCAAGTGGCTGATTTGACTAGTTTTCATGGCAATTCCTATTTTTTTGTATTATCCTCGTAGATTTTTATGATTGCAGATTCGTCTGAGATTTCTTTTTCTCCAGGTTGCTTATGTTTCTTCCCCTGCAATAAATTTTGATGTGGTTTTTGGTTGGTTGAATTGTTGAAACCCTAACCCTAGTCACCTGAAGCTTGATGCATCCTTTTTGAGGATTCCAAGGTGACTAGGGGTTTAAGAAGAAAGAGGTTTTATTTTGAAAGGGTTCTGATCTTGATTAGTTCTAGGGAGTTGTAGCAGGTGGTATCATATTGTATTAGATTGAATAGAATTTCCTTGTAGTCTTTTGTAGGTTATTGAAGTAGTTTTCTCTCTTCTCTGCTTTGAACATGTACATGATTCATTATACTTAATACAATTATTTCAAGCTTTCAAGTCTCTCCTTGGTGTCAATCTTGTGAATTCTAGATTTTCTGATCTATTACATAGGGTTACCTTTGTATATGTTCTAGTCTTCAGTTCTTGATCTAGGATCAAGTGAAATATACTTTGGATAGGACATAGATTCACTTTGATTTGTCTACAAAAGGATATTATAAGTAGTAAAGGGGCTAAAATACTTGTGTTTATGGCTATGCATCTTTGACAATAGTTGGTTCATGTTTCAATGTCTGTATTTGAGATTTTCCCAATGGATAATGGCACTGATCAAAGATTAGTATATTCAGTCGAGTTCAATGCTGGATTGGCCCTTGCTTACTTCTTTCCATCTCTAGATATCAACACTTTCCAAGTTTTAATTATATTTGGTTGATAGTAGTAATACCCTATAGTAATGGAGAGTCAATGAATGTGAGGTTAGCATTTAGCACTTTCTTACTATTCAATCTGTTGTTTAGACCCAGTCTTTGGTGTGTGAAGTATAGTTTTCACTGGGTTAGGTGCACCCACCTTGGTTTTGCAGAGCCAGAAGTGAAGAGGGCAGTCTTGTCCCTATAGTTGGTCTAGTTTCCCTAAGATCCTTGTACATTTTGGAACTAACCAATCCTAAAATCAACCTGAGGGTATATTGGCAGCCTAAGAGCATAAGCGTCCATTTTGAACACCAACAAGATGGTGACTCCACTGGGGAGAACAACGATGAAGAAATATATCTGTTAGGATCTCTGGTTGGGACTATATTGTTAAAATCAAAATCTTTTGTTGACTAGATTGATTTACCCATCCGAGTCAGCAACAAGATGACGACTCCACTGGGGAAGTGTTACACAAGTTTATAGTAACCAGTAGGTCATCATTGAAAAATAGGGTTATTCTTGTCCCTTGTCTTATAGTCTCATTTGGGTATTTGTTAAGTGGTATTGTAAGATTCCCAATATACTTGGGTGGCGACTCAAACATCTCTGCAGCAGTGCTAGTCAGTAGATTTTTATCAAATGAGTTATAGAGGTACTAGGTCCCAGAGGAACAAACATCCTAAAAGCTTAATGGAAGAAGGTATTCCAAGCACTTCTAGGCCTAGTCAGACAAGGGGAAGAAAGAAGAAAAGAAATCTTTCTCATACTTGGAGAAATAAAAAGGATACAAGACAATAAACTCAAACCAAGCCTAGTTAGGAAGAAAATATTTTAGAATATGAAGAGGCTGTTGATTTGGGATTGAACCAATATGAGGATGAATTCCAAGTGGGAGATGATGAGTCTGAGACTACTCTCCCTAAATCAGAAGAGATCTTTGAGGAGGTCTATGAATTGGAAAGAAGAGTCCAAGAACAAGTTGCTATCAGGCATCAAAGAGAAAAGGACAAAGAGGACAAAGCAAGACAAGAAATGATAAGGGTTGATTAGCTAAAGAGGCAGTTGTTAGATTTGGAGGCAATTAATTTTGTTGCAGAGCTTGAAAGACCAGAGGAACAACCTATTGTGTATAAAACACATGAGATAACTAGGCCTAGAGATAAGGGCAAACAAAAAATTGTTGGAGTGTAGATTAGTGAACATATTCATGTGGAAAACCCATTAGATCAAGGGTTGAAATTAGATGCAGACCTTGAGAGGGCTAGAAAAGAGAAAGAAATGTGGGCTAAAGAACTAGAGAAGGCAGAGTTGGAGGCTACTGCTACAGAAATGAGGAAGAAGATTGATTTTCTCAAGCATACCTCAGGACCTTCAAATGTTGCTGCTTCTTTCTTGGGGCAAGGAGGAAATCATGGTAACCTTGCAGCTCAAACAAATGGCATTTCGGGTGCTGCTAAAATTCCTGATGGTTCAAACACAAGGACATCTACATCTCAAGGAATGGATTCACCACATGGAGTTCCTGTTCATGAAAGGTACAAAAAACTTATCTTTTTTGGTATTCCTGGTTATCCTAATGTTATTCCTAATGAAATTAGAAAGAAAATCCCTAAGTTTACTGGAAACAATGTCATTAGATGTGCAGAACATCTAAAATTTTTTATGGATGTAATAGATGATTATAATGTTGAGCCTGATGATGTTGTAATGAAGTTATTTGTACAATCTTTGACCGAGGATGCTAGGGATTGGTTTAGAGGATTTCTCCATGCTAGTATAGGATCTTGGAATGAATTTAAGAATTGTTTCAAAGAGAATTATGGAGATAAAACAAATGAGGGTTTTATTTTGAATGAATTCAATAACATAAAAAAAATCAGAACGAAGAGGTCCTTGAATTTAATATAAGATTCCAAAAGGCTATGCATAGGCTACTGCAAGTTATTAGATTAGATGATAGGGTGTGTCTTGTGACATACTTAAATGCTTTTGATGCAAAGATGGGTTACCTCTTAAGGGATAAGAACCCTAGAAATCTTGGGGAGGCTTACAAGTTGGCTATCAACATAGAAAGTAATAGAAGAATATTAGGAAAATTAGGGAGAAGAGATGATTATAGGCCTCAAGTGCAAAACAAGAAAGAAATAGGAAGGTCTGCTAATTTTAAGCCTAAGGAGGAGGACAATCTAAAGCAGATTCTAAGTGCTTTAGAAAGTCTGAAGCCTAATGAAAAAAGAAACAATAAGGTTGCAAAAAATGATAGAGAAGCTTCAAGTAATTTTAGCAGGCAACCAAGAATGTAGAATTACCCATACAATACTCAATGGAAGGATGGCAAGCCCATTTTTCCAGTTAAAAGGGATAGGCCTGATGATAGGATTCTTGATCCTTTGCAAAGAAATTCAGTTAACATGAATGATGATATCCCATGGTGTACTGTTTGTCAATCTCCTCATAGTCCAGAGCATTGTGTTATTGCTTTGAATTTACCTAATAACCAAGAACAAGATGAGTAGTATGATAAGAGTGGTTGTGGAATGACTTCTTCACATGCATGGGATGAGGTTGATTCTACTGATGATGAGGAGGAAGAATTTGATGATGTTGGATGTGGTGCAGTGAAGTGTGAGGAACATGTTTCCTTAAGGAGACCCTCTGATGAGAAAATTGCACAAATCACTGCAGACATGGTCACTCAAGCTAGGAGTAATTACAATTTGAGAAGCAGGACAGTTGGAGGCACAAGTGGTAAACCAGGTAGCATGTTTATCAAGAATTTTGAAAGGAACACACAACAACATGAGGAAAAAGAATAGGGTGCTAGTGTTGTTAGTTAGGTTAAAATAAAAAAGAAAAGTGGGCCTACTGCAATACCTAAAGGTAAAGCAAAGACATCAGAAGTAGCTATCCCCATACCTCAAAAGGAAAATGAATTTGTACAAAAGAGTAACTCTGACTTGATTGTCCAAAATGAGGATAAAGGTATCTTTGAGATTAAGGAAGATATGGGCAACCATTCTTATGTTCCCATTGATATGACTAAATTGCTTTCACAAATAACTATCAAGGTTTCGTTGTTAGAAATGATGAGAATAGAAGAGCACAAGGTCAAGGCCTTAGATTGGGTAAATGGTGCCTCTTCCATAAAGATCCAAGAAATGAATAGAGGTGACAAGCATGTGGCTACTCTAGATGACACACCTGATAGTAAAAATGAAGAAATTGTCTCTGAGATTCCTCAGAGGTATTTGGATGCAAGCATTGTAAATATTGCATCAGGGACAGTTGATCCTTTTTTCTTGTCCCTTATGATAAGTGGAAAATTATTGAAGAATTGCATGATTGATTCTGGAGCATGAAACACTGTCATGCCTACAGAGATCATGAAGTCACTGGAACTAAAGGTTGATACACCTCATGGGAGATGCCAAGATATGGACTCAAGAGAAGTGCCAGTTGTTGGTACCATTAAGGCTTTGCCTTATAAATTAGCAGCATTTCTAGACAAACAATTAACTATGAGTGTTCTTGTAGTCGACATTCCCCCTCAATATGGAATGTTGTTATCTAGAAAGTGGAGTGCCTCTATGGGAGGAAGTATTTAGTGTGACTTGTCTTTTGCTACTTTTAACATTGAAGGTGAAGATGTGAAAGTCTCAAGGGAAGCTAGAACTCCACATATGATTGAGGAGGATGAAGAGGACAATATGAATTGTTTTGTGGACACTGACATTGGTTCTTTCCAAGTTTAGGAGAGAGAGATGCAATAAAGGGTCAAGCCTGTCTTTCTGGCTGATGATAAAAGTAACATGGTAGAAGGTAATGTATTATGGACTCTGTATTTTAATGGAGCAAGTTCAAAGGAAGGTGCTAGAGCACGAGTGCTATTGATATCCCCAAGTGGTAAGACTTTTAAGTTTTCTTTCACTCTCTTGTTCCCTTGCACAAATAATGTTGCTAAATATGAGGCCCTACTGATTGGTTTGAGACAAGCATCAAAACATGGGATCAAACATCTTAGGGTGATTGGTGACTTTGAGTTAATAGTTTCTTAGATTAGATCAAAGTATGCATCAAGGAATCAAAGGATGAAACAATATAGAAATGCTGTTTGGGATGAAATTGAAGGTTTCTATGCCTTTGGTATTGATTGGGTGGGTAGAAGCCAAAATAGGATGGCTGACTTACTAGAAAACATAGCATTAAGGATAGAGGATATTACCTTTGTAGGAATATCCAGGATTGAGTGCAAGTTTTGGCCTTCTATCCCAAACAATGTTGAGAATTGGCACGTATTTTCTGATGATCGGGATATACTAATGTTTTTGCAATGTGAATCTCATTTTGATGGTCAGGAGATGGATTTCAAAACTTTTGTTGACATCAGAAATGGAAAAGAGAGTGTTCTTGGGAAGGAAGTTTTGCAATTAAAATCAAATAGGATCCCAAGGGGACTGGTTGCTCTTGAGAGGGCATTTGATGATAAAGAAAGGGCTTGTTTTCCTAAATTTGTTTATAAGATAAATGATTTGGAGGAAATAAATTTAGGAACAAGTCAAATACCCAAAAATGTTTACATAGGTAAATGTTTATCCCAAAGAACTAGGAATAATTTGATTGATCTTCTCAAAAGATTCAGACATGTCTTTGCATGGTCTTATGATGATTTGAAAGCCTATAGAGAAGATTTATTCCAGAATGAAATACCATTAAAGGAGGGAACTAAACCTTTTAGGCAAAAGCTAAGGCCTATAAACCCTACTTTGGCGCCAAAAATGCAAGATGAACTCAAAAAGATGATGGATGCTGGCATTATCAAGCCTATCAGACATTCTACTTGGGTGTCAAACTTGGTTCCAGTCAGGAAGAAGAATGGTGACATTAGGTTATGTGTTGATTTTAGGAATTTGAATGTCAATTCTTTGAAGGAAAATTATGGTTTGCCTAATATTGAGAATATGCTGCAAAGGGTTACTGGTTTAGAGTTAATGTCCATGATGGATGGTTTCTCTGGATATAATCAGGTCATGGCCAAGGAATCAGAACAATTTAAGACTGCATTCACTACCCCTTTGGGAACATATGTTTATGTTAGAATACCTTTTGGTCTGACAAACACATGAGCTACTTTTCAGAGAGCTATGGATGTAGCCTTCGCAGACTTTATAAACAAATTTCTAGTGGTGTATTAGGATGATCTCACAGCATATTCAGATAAGGAAAGTCAACATTGTGAACATCTTGAGAAAATTTTTATTAGGGCCTTGGAGAATGGGATCTCTTTGAATCCAAAGAAGTGTTCTTTTGGTGTTGTGGAAGGCAAGCTCTTAGGACATATTGTGTCCAAGGATGGAGTGAGAATTGACCCCGAAAGGGTTATGGCTATAGATAAACTTTCACCACCTAGAAATATTAAAGGAATACAATCTTTCTTTGGGCAGGTAAATTTCCTAAGGAGATTTGTTACAAATTTTGCAAAAATCAGTATCCCTATCTCTAGGATGTTAAAAAAGGAGGCAAAGATTGAGTGGAATGAAGAAGCAAATGAATCTTTCAGAAGTATCAAAAAGGCCATCAAGGATGCTCCAATTTTAAGGACACCTGATTATGGTAAGCCCATGCAGATATTTTCTTTTGCTTCTTATCATATAGTTGCAATAGTTTTATTACAAAAGAATTCAAATGGATATGAACAACCCATATCATTTTTCAGTAAATCCTTACAAGCAGCAGAATTGAAATATGATATTATTGAGAAACAGGCTTATGCCTTAGTCAAAGTAGTCAAGGCTTTTAGATGTTATCTTGTAGGAGCTAAGGTGGTTGCTTATGTTCCTAGTGCTACAGTTAAGGATATATTGGTGCAACAAGAAGTTTCAGGAAAAAGATGTAGATGGATCAATAGGATCCAAGAATTTTATATTGATATCCAGATTACAAAATTGGTAAGAGGCTTAGGTCTTGCAAAGTTGATGGCACAAATCAATTTAGTTGCAAATCATGTGAATGTGTTAGAAGAAGAACAAAGGCCATACATTTGTGAGATGGATTATTGTGATTGGTACAAGGATGTTATTGGCTACTTGCAAAAATTGGTCCTTCCTCTTGAGATGGATGAAAATAGAAGGAGAGCTATCAAGTTGCAATCTGCAAGGTATGCCATTATACATGGTAAGTTGTGGTGGAGAAGCAATGGAGTATTGCTAAAATGCATAGACCATGAGAGGTCTGAGGCTTTGTTAAAGGAAATGCACCAAGGTGTGTGTGGAGGACATTATATGGCAAAGACCACAGCCCATAAGATCCTTAAGTCTGGATTTTGGTGGCCTACAGTTTTTAAGGATACCCATCAGTTTGTAAGAAAATGTGACGCATGTCAGAGATTTGCTGGAAAGTTAAAGTTTAATGGGAATTTACCACTCAGACCTATTGTAGTTCAGGCTCCATTCCAAAAGTGGGGTATTGACTTCATTGGGGAAATTCCAAATAAGTCTAGTGGTGGACATTCTTACATACTATTGGCAATAGACTATTTTACTAAGTGGGTTGAAGCTATCCCCACTAGAAAGGCTACTAGCAGAGTGGTGACAGATTTTATGATGCAAAACATGCTTACCAGGTTTGGTTGCCCAGAGGTAATTGTGGTTGATAATGCAATGTGTTTTAGATCACAAGAATTTAGTGATTTTTGTCAGCAGTATGGGATACACATTTCATTTTCTTCTCCATATCATCCACAAGGAAATGGCCAAGCTGAGTCCATTAATAAAAGTTTGATTAAGATTATCAAGAGAGTGTTGGACAAGAATAAAAAAGCTTGGGACTCAAAGTTATGGTGGGCATTGTGGGCTGATAGGGTAACTGTAAAGAAGGCCATAGGTTGTGCTCCATTTGATTTGGTATATGGAATAGGTGCTAGATTGCCTCAAAACAATCTATTGTAGATGTAAAAGTTTATCCAAGCATATGATGAGGACTTGAATGATGAAATGAGAGTAAGAATGGATGAAATGATCCAATTGGAGGAGGTAAGGAGGGATGCACATGAAAGAAATGAAGGATTGTAGAGACAATGTAAGAATTTGTTTGATAGGAGGGCCACCCAAAGAAGTTTTGAAATTGATGACCTCATCTTAATGTGGAATGCAAGGTTGGAAGATAAGGTGAAGCATGGAAAGTTTGATCCAATTTGGTTGGGCCCTTATCTTATTGAAAGAAAATGGGGGACAGATTCTTATGTTCTGAAAGATTTAACTGGTGGTACTTTGGAATTGCCTGTTCATGGAAAATTCTTAAAGTTTTACTTCTCCTGAAGTATCTTTTCCATGAGCAGTAGTTTAGGTTTTCCCTTGTACAGTCATTTGTTTTTGCTTTTTGTGTGTTGAAGTTTTGAGTTGGTCTGCTCTTCCAGGAGATTCTAGCTTGCTCATTGTATCTGCAGGAGATACATGTCCTCGAGTATGAGCCACTGTTAGCACTTGTAAAAAAATTTCATGGCTCTAGTGCTTTTGTTCTAGTCTCTGCAATTTATTTTAGGTTCCTGGCACAAACCCTTGGTTCAAAAATTCAAAAACTAGCCGTTGGTGTAAAACCCTTTGTTTTTACCTTAGCCTTGTTATAATTTCAAGTTAACTTTTCGGGCCACTTAAAACCTTTTATCTGCATGTGCTATTTAAACAGGTTCACTTTATGTCATGCGGTTAGGTTCTTCATGTGTTGGCGGGGTCCCCTTTATTTTTCCTTAGCGCCCGTGTTTTAATTTTTCCTGAGCCCTATAGTCCCCTGCGCCTAATATTTTTCTTGAAAGCCTAAGTCTCAGCGTTTAATTTTTCTTATGTTTTGGCTTTAGTTTTTTCCTGGGCCCCTCTCTGACAGTATTTCCATCTGATGGTCAGCTTAAGTTCTCATAGGATGTGTCAGAAGCTTGAGATTTTACGCCGATCGTTGATCTTTCCTAATGATGTAGCTTTTCTTTTCGAGTGGGTCCATTGCCAGGTGTGCAAATTTGGCTGTCTCTCATTGGTCCACCTTTTATGATTTAGAATGTTGTCAGTGGGACTGGTTTTCTTGGTGTTCAGGCAGATTAAAGTTTGTTTTAATCTTGTGGTTGTCGTTATACCGTTGATATAACATGCTTGATTTTTAATGCAGTGGTATAGTGATAGCCATTGATTCTCTTTAAGATGACAGGTGGGTCCGTTGACACGTATGCATAGTTGGTGGCTTCTGGTTGGTCCATGTGGTAACACATTGGCATGCTGTCAGTGGGACCTAGTTTTTGGATGTGTCAGTGATTCCTGATCCGATCACAGAATCGACGAACGGTGTGTAATCTCATCGAGTGTGTCAGAGGCTTAAGATCTTTAGACGACCGTTGATTTTTCCTGGTGCGGGCCCATTAGATTTCTCTATCTTTTTAGTAGATTTTGATAAATGTTTACTTGGTTTTTTGATTCAAGTGATGATTTGGTGGAGGCTCTTAAGATTTAGCGATTTGGCGTATAGTGTTCACGAAATCGCTAACTTTTCTAGCGGCACCCTCAAAGTTCTCACGAATGGGCGAGGATCCCTTTGGTCGCATGTTCGCCAAATAGAAATAAGGGTAAAGGTTTGCCGGGTAGTGGGACCATCTGGTGATTCATTGTTGAGGTATCAATTTTTGACTGGCTGAGCTTTATGGTGACAGGAATTTGTCAGTGGGACCTGCAAAGAAGGATTTTCGATCAACGGTCAGCACATGATCTTAAGGAATATTCCTACCCTATGAGATCATGCGCCATCCATTGATCTCACATCTTACTTGGACATGTCAGTGGGTCTTGTGTTAGTGGTGATTGGGCAGAAATAGAAAATGATATAATGACATGTGGCAGTTTGTAGGTGGGCCCAGGTGGGGTCGAAGGCTCTTGGTGGTTCTAACAAAGTGGTTAGCGGCTTGAAAAATTTTCAAAGGGCTTCACTCATTCATGTGAAATGGTGGTGGTTCTCTAAGAGTTTTAGCAATTTGGCGTATAGTGTTCGCGGAATCGCTAAACATTCTGGCGGATAGATAAAGTGTTTCATGAACTGGTAGTGTCCTTTTGTCGCTAGTTCACTAAATGTGGGACCGAGGTTAATGTTTTCCTGTGGTCACCAGGTCACGGAGTTAAAGGGTGGGTTAAGTTTTCTTTTTGCGAATTGGAAATGCATTGTCACATGGTCGCTAGAGGGTAAACCTAGGGTGGCAGTTGAGTTAAGATCATAAAAGACCACGAAAGGGAGAGATCAGACAGTCATGACTTAAAGTTGATGGAGATTCAAATGTTGATCACTGATTTGCTGTTAAAGCCATAAATGACTGTTGAAGTTCAAATTCAAATTTGCAGAGGGTTTCAAGTGACAGAAGGTACCAAAATTTATGGTTTTAATGGCCGGTTTCGATTGATTTGGTGGCATTGGTTGTTGTAGATTGGTCCGAGGGTCCTTGTGGTAGGTGGCATGATGTTTTTGTACTAGGAGAAGTATGGTTTTGTGCTTGAGATATGTTTGTAGGTGGCTGATTTGACTGGTTTTCATGGCAATTCCTATTGTTTTGTATTGTCCTCACGGATTTTTATGATTGCAGATCCGTCTGAGAATTCTTTTTCTCTGGGTTGCTTATGTTTCTTCCCCTGCAATAAATTCTGATGTGGTTTTTGGTTGGTTGAGTTGTTGAAACCCTAAACCTAGTCACCCGAAGCTTGATGCATCCTTTTTGAGGATTCCAAGGTGACTAGGGGTATAAGAAGAAAGAGGTTTTATTTTGAAAGGGTTCTAATCTTGATTAGTTCCAGGGAGTTGTAGCAGGTGGTATCATATTGTATTAGATTGAATAGAATTTCCTTTTAGTCTTTTGCAGGTTATTGAAGTGGTTTTCTCTCTTCTTTGCTTTGAACATGTACATGATTCATTATACTTAATACAATTATTTCAAGCTTTCAAGTCTCTCCTTGGTGTCAATCTTGTGAATTCTAGATTTTCTGATCTATTGCATAGGGTTACCTTTGTATATGTTCTAGTCTTCAGCTCTTGATCTAGGATCAAGTGAAATATACTTTGGATAGGACATAGATTCACTTTGATTTGTCTACAAAAGGATATTATAAGTAGTAAATGGGCTGAAATACTTGTGTTTATGGCTATGAGTCTTTGACAATAGTTGGTTCATGTTTCAATGTCTGTATTTGAGATTTTCCCAATGGATAATGGCACTGATCAGAGATTAGTATATTCAGTCAAGTTCAATGCTGGATTGGCCCTTGCTTACTTCTTTCCATCTCTAGATATCAACACTTTCCAAGTTTTAATTGTATTTGGTTGATAGTAGTAATACCCTATAGTAATGGAGAGTCAATGAATGTGAGGTTAGCATTTAGCACTTTCTTACTATTCAATTTGTTGTTTAGACCCAGTCTTTGGTGTGTGAAGTATAGTTTTCACTGGGTTAGGTGCACCCACCTTGGTTTTGCAGAGCCAGAAGTGAAGGGAGAGAAACTCTCACCTTATGCCTGGAGAGATTAAGAAAGACAAAATGATGAACCCAAAGGCCCTTATGAAGTGACCATCCAGAGTGATATACTCCATTATCACCTTCAAAAATTCCTGCCACACCGGCTTAATACTCTTCGTATCATAGCAGTTCTTGTTTACCCTCGTGGGGTAATAGATAAATACATAAACACAATCAGATATTCAAGTATGCAACATAGAAGACAATAAGCTATTCCATTCATAATCATAAGAGCTTGTACATTCAATCATGTCTACAACACAAAACAAGTGTATACATATAGTTTCTGAAGGGACACGACCAAATCATCGCGTTGTAACGGTTTATCCTTTCGGTACTAACTACCCAGATTAACATAACATGACTTTATTAACAACACCCGTACATAAAAATTATGCCAACAACATCATCCCCCCCAAAAAACAAGTCATCTCTAATGACTTACAACAAACAGAGATAATGTCTAGTACAAAAAAAACACAAAAAAATAGCTAAGTAGAAGGTGGCATCCCTGGAACCGACGGTTGGGATGTTGACGAAGAAGCCCTCTACCTCAGCTAGTAGACCTATTGTGTTCGGATGTTAAGTTCTATCTGGAGCTATGAATTAATCTCAAAAAATTCCTTAAGCATAAGGGTAGCCTCTTGGAACTTAGTATCCTTCTAGGCAAACCAGCTGTTTGCAAGACTCCTGGCGGTATTGGCTGCCTCTAGCTGCGCCAACAGTTGTGCATGTTCCTCCTACCAGGCACATCACTTCACTACTAACTCGATGGCTATCTCCTCCCAAGATCTCTTTGCTACCTTCCAAGCCTCTCCTGAGCCCCTTTTGTTTCCCGTGCCATGATCACCATCTGCACCAACCACCAACCCTTATCAATCACCAACTTGAGAGTGTTCATGTACTCTCTCAAATCCTCTTCCATCAACACTTCAAATGGTTTCCCTTTCCATGCCAGCTCCTCAGCTACCTCTGGCTCTCCCCTCTATCTGTCACCTCCAGTATCACCCACTGCGCCATTCTCCAAGGAAGGGTAATCCCACTGAGGGGACAAAATAGATGATCCCCATGCCACTGGTGGGAGGGATCTCTATGCCAAGAAGGCATTGGCACACCCTACCATGTGAGGTCCAGTCTGACTCAGGGGTGTCAAGATATCCTCAACCTACAGTTCTTCATTCCTAGGAACTCCTTCACCCCTACTGTCATTGGACTCAATCAACACAGAGTACCCACCTGTCACCTTTAGCTCCAACTGTACCTGACTAGACTAAGTCCTACCCTACTCGGCAAACTACTCCATCATCTCCACCATGTCTCTACCTGAAGGAAGACCCTCACTATCTCCTGTTGCCAAATTTAGAAGTGTATCCATGAGGGTAACCATCTCTGGTTCTATGGGAATCTCTGTTCTGGAAACTTGAGCAGCTGTGCCCGTCGGTGGAGTCAACTAAACTGGGGTCCTCATCTGGCCAAATGCTAGAATGGTTGTGGGACTAGGAACAAAAGCAATTATGGTCCCACTAGAGGGTATTGGATGGGGAAATAATAGTGGGGCTACTGAGATTACCCGCACTTCCTCCTCCTCATCATCCTCTAGACTGCTTCCCTCTTCTAATGTCGCCTCTCGACCACTATCTGTATCCCCACTAGCTTCCACTTCTGGCCTGCTATGTTTCCCTATTCCTACCTTCTGGCCTCCAGGTGTATCTAGATGATGCCATCTCATGATGGGGGGTTCACCCTCCACCATGGGTCCCACCTTAAGCTTAGATGATAATATGTCTGCTGGAATCTGCCACTCCACTACATCCAAAAAAAGTCCAATCGCATAATGTGGCATATAAAAGGTGTGGTGCTGAAGGGTCATGAACGCATACATCCATTCTACCAACACCATCACCCAATCATACATTCTGCCCCCAAGAAGGTGGTTCATCAGGGTAACCTACTGAAATGAAATATCAGAGGCATGGCTAGACCCAGTAAGCTAACTCTTCACCAAATCCATAAGAGCTTGCCAGTGGCCTTCCTTGATGAACATTTTCTTGATGCCACGATTATGGGACGTCTTCCGAAGAGACTCCCTCTTTGCTGGTGTAAGATTATCTCTGCAAATCAGCTTGATGTAGAAGTCTTTATTCTCTATAGCCATCTTCTGTGGCCTCAGATCAACCCGTACCCCTCTATTTGGTAACCCAAAAACTCAGCAGAACTTTGATGCTGTAAAAGAAACTGTCACCGAGTGACTCAAGTAAGGAATGGTACTGGTCTTAGAAAAACTATCAAAGGCCTCGATCATTTCCCATAATGGACCTTCAAAATATTTAATACAAAAAATGGGCATTTCAATTACCCATTGCACCTGGGCCCTTGACAGGCTATCCTTGATCAGTCGAGTGTTTGGACAATTATCATTCTCCTTCCACCATCTGTGGCATTCTAAACCATTCAAACCTTCGAATGCAATATTCTGTGCTATGACTTCCTCTCACTGAGATCTCATGGCTGCCATTGGAGGCCTATGAATTTTTAGCTTCTTCCTTGTGCCTGCACCTACAACTCTTGGTGTATTCCGGTTCATACTTCTAAGGTTCTCTTCCAATTTCTTCCTCCAACTTCTTTTGCCTGTAGATTGCATCTTCGTGACTTCCTAGTCGTGATGAAGATATAACTGTTATTAACTACTGTACAATTGCTTCCTATTTGTCTTCTTCTGTAGCCCTACACGTGGTCTCCTCACATTCTTCCACCCATACAAAACCCTTTAAAAAAAAATGATTGCTTCTACCGTGCTTTTTATTTCTCCCCTGGTACCGTATGGAATGCTAGGTCAAGGGGCATTTTCCTCCTTATGCATGTTTTACTTTTCAATTGGCATACGACATATGTACTAGATTCTCCTTATTTCTCTGTGAAGCTAGCTGTACAACTGTATGGAATTAGAATGCTCCTTGTGTGTGTTTGTACGACTTTCTTATCTCATGTCGTGATCGTACAATAGGCTAGACCTTACACATTTACTGAGGCCATACGACTGTACGACAAATCTATCTCCCCTTGTCCTCTTTTTTCTTTTCTCCCGCGTGCTGGTATGGCTTGGTGTCTTCCATATGCCGTACGGTCTTAATTTATGCTGAATGCCATATGGTTATGTGTTGTGCAGTGAGTTTCATGTTGTTTTTTCCGTATGGTCGTACGGTGCTTATATATATATATATATAATTTTTTTAAATTTTTTTTTAAATTCTTAATTTTTTTTTAAAATCGGCTGAGTGCCTTCAATTCGCCTCCGACCTTTGATGGTATACCTTTAATTTTGAGCCATTGATGACATCTACAATTTCTTGTCCGTCGAGAGTCCAGAGCTTGACGGACCCGTTAGCTGCAACCTCTCAGACCTTATAGGGGCCTAACCACTTGACTTTGAATTTTTTGAGCTTGATCTCGTTTCGACCATTGTATTTCAAGACTAACTACCCTAGGGTGAACCTCGTCCAATGGATGTGTTTATCATGCCAATGTTTTTTGCGTTGTTGGACAATGTCCATTGCCCATTGTGCCATCAACCTTCATTCATCAAGCTTGTTTAGCACATAGAGGCGCTCCCTCAGGCTCTCCATATCACCAAGTTTATTATTAATAGAAATTTAGAGGCTTGGCACCATGAACTCCATTGGCACTACAGCTTCCTATCCGTACATCAATTGGAAGGGTGTTTGGCCTATGGTCACTTTGTAAGTGGTGCAGTATGCCCATAATACTGATGATAGCTTCTCCTCCTAGTCTTCTTTTTCTACCCCACACGACTTGTAAATGACTGAGACCAGAATCTTGTTCATCACCTCTGCTTGACTATTGGCTCTCAGATAATATGGACTAGACAAGGAGTGAAAAATATTGAACTCTATTGTGAGGAGTCTCACCACATGGTTCACAAAATGACCTCCCCTGTCACTGGTTAGCTGGAGTGGAATGCTGTACCTAGTGATAATTTGTTCGTAGATGAACTTTACTGTACTCACAACCGTGTTGTCTGGTAGGGCCCATGCTTTGATCCACTTCGTCAAGTACTCTGTAGCTACCACAATATATGTACACTATTGAGGTCTGCTAACTTTTAAGGGCCCCATGAAATCAAGCCCCCACCGTTCAAATAACTCCTACGCAGTTGAAGGGTTTAATGGCATAAAATCTTGTTTTAATGGTTTCTCGGCCCGCTAGCATGTATCACAACTTTTGACCCATTCCCTGGTGTCACTGTGTAGCATCGGCCACCATAGTCCAGTGAGCAGTACTTTTCTTGCTATTGTGTCTACCCCCATATGGCCTCTTGCCGGTCCTTTGTGAGCCTCCTTCAAGATACCCAAAATCTTTTCTTCCATCACACATCATCAGAGTACCTGATCTGTCCCCATTTTGTAGAGAAGCCCATTGATAAGTTGGAATGTTTGGCTTTTCAAAACCAATTTGCATCATTCCCTTGGTGGCATGTCCTGAGGGAACTGGGATGTAGATAGGTACTCGCCAATACGAGTGTACGAAGATGGTAAAATCACAATCCAGAATAGGTGCGCGTCTGGAAAATCATCATTCACCCCTCCCACTTTTCCTCCTAACTTGATTTGTGACAGTTGATCGGCAATCACGTGGCTCTTCCCTAGCTGTACTATAATATTGAATGTGAATTCTTGTAGTAATAATAGCCATCGACTCACCCGTCCTTGAATAATTAGTTTTTTCACCAAGTACATTAGAGCTTGGTGGTCTACATAGAAGGTGAAGGGTGTCACCAACAAATAATGTCAAAACTTCTGTATGGCATAAACCATACCGAGAGCTTCCCATTTGGTTGTACTATAGTTCTATTCTGCTTTCGAGAGTAGTCTATTGGCGAAGTAGATTGGGTGATCCAACCCATGATCCCCAACTTGTGCCAACGTCACACCTATTGCATAGTTGGAGGCATCAATGTGCACATGAAATTCTCTATCCCAGTTCGGGTAGGCCAATATTGGTGCTGCCAACAGTCTTGATTTCAATTCCTCGAATGATTCCATCTGTGCCATTCCCTATACATACGGTTCCCCTTTTCTTGTAAGGTTATCTAGGGGGTAAGATATCTGGGAAATTTTTTTTATGAACCTTCGGTAATAACTGATATGTCCCAGAAAAGATTTTACCCCTATGACATCCTATGGGGGTTCCATCTCCACAATCACCCAAAATTTATCTAGGTCTATTTTGAGTCCCGCTTTACACACTATATGCCCCAGTAGTCTACCCTGAGGTACCATAAATCAATATTTCTTAGGGTTCAATGCAAGTCGTGACCTTCGGCACCTATCCATACATTCTTCAAGTGCCTTCAGATGCATCTCCTCCCCAATGTATATGGACCAGTCATCTAGGAACGCCTTGAAATTACCCATAGACATCTTATCAAAGATGTGGAGAATTATTCTTTGGAACGTTGTTGGAGCATTGCAAAGATCAAATGGCATCCGATTGTAAGCATATACTCCATCCTCCACCACAAATGTCATTTTCAGCATATCTTCTTCTGCGATTGATATCTGGTTATAGCCAAAAAATCTATCCATAAATGAATAGATTTCATGGTTGGCCACCTCTTCAAGAATAGAGTCTGTAAATAGTATGGGAAATGAATCCTTAATAGTGACTACATTGAGACGTTGAAAGTCAACACAGATCTGGATCTGGTTGCCATCCTTTTTAAGAGATATTACAATGG
Organism: Chamaecyparis obtusa; assembly: GCA_027943335.1. Lineage (NCBI taxonomy): Eukaryota > Viridiplantae > Streptophyta > Pinopsida > Cupressales > Cupressaceae > Chamaecyparis > Chamaecyparis obtusa. The sequence continues at coordinate 60,436 of BSBK01007321.1, read as the reverse complement.
GGGATACCCATTCACTAGTCTACACCCTAAAGATAATTTTAGCCTCCAGCATTCGTTCAATCTCCTCTTGTACTTTCACAACATAGTTTTTGTTCATTCTATATGGCCGTTGTCATACTGGTACTGCGCTTGGTACCAACGGGATACGGTGAACACATAACTCTAGTGGGACCCCCTTCAAATCCTTATAAGTCCATGCAAATACATCTTTGTACTCGGTGAAGATCTTGAATGCTACCATTTTCAGCACTGGGTTCCAGTCATCCCCTACCAGAATGATTTTCTCATCTGTCTTCGTACCCAGATTCAAAGGTTTCACTGTTGGTTCTTCATACTTCATAGCCTCCTTGTTTTTAAACTGATGTGTGGGTACGGTGTCCATTGTAGCTTCTCCTTCCTTATACTCCCCGTACTCTAGAGGATATTGATCTGGCTCTTCTTCTTCGATGCTTAATACGTTACAGGAGGGTGAGAACATCTCATAGTCCTCCTACTGCCAATGGAACAATCCATTTAATGAATCTATGTCATCCTTTGAATAGTATCCTCTGAGTTTTAGTATGCCTTCAGCATCTAGATCCATCCCCTCTCTGCCTTCATCTCATGGGTCATTCTCCCCTTCGGATTCAGATCTCGAGGAAGAGGCAAGTTCCTCACTTACCAACTGGGTCCAAAGATCAATAGTAAATTTCTTGCCTCCGCTCTCCATCGAGAGTGTATTCTGTTTCCAGTTGTGGTTTGCTTTCACTGCCACCAGCCAACCTCTTCTGAGTATGGCATCATACCCTTTCTATTTTAATAGAATGACCACAAAGTTGAGCACAAATGGTAGTGCACCCACGGTGACTTGTTTTTCCATCAATGTGCTGAGGGGTTTAATCTCGTGTTGATCGGCACCTAGAAGATTAAACATAGGTGGCCATAGAGTGGGCTTTCCTAGCTTTTTCCTTGTGTCCTCCAGAAGGATGTTTACCTCGAAATCATCGTCTACTATAGTATCCATCAAGATGGTGTCTAGGATGCCCATCTCCACCATGGCTAGGTGTCTACCATTGTTGATGGTAAGCACAATTGGATTTGTTGCTGAGCTTCCCGATACGGAAGCATTCATGTGCTTCAGTTTGGGTTTATCAACCTTTGTACCCAACATCACTGTCCCCAATTGAGACATGGTGTGTAGGAGGTCCTCCAGTTTCACAGGTACCTCCAGTTGGAGCATCTACCATATAATGTTCCTCTCCACATCTGTGCAGTAGGGTCTGGATGATTCGTGTGTCTCTCCCCATTGGGCTTTCATCACCCTTTCTATTTCCTCCCTTTCTTCTTCCATTCTCTGCTTATTTGTACGGGGATGGGGGTATCGGGCTTCTTTCGCTTGCCCTCAGGTAAGAGAAAATATAGCTTCTTTAACCTATGTGTTTCCTTCGATATCAATCAGATTGACCCCTACGCCAGACTTCAGACAATGGACATCTTCATGGTCATCAAGCCCACACCATCAACATAGCTTTTGAGGGGCATCATTATTACTACATTCCCTTGTGAAGTGACCCCACTTGTTGCATGCCTGACATTGAATCATTGGGCATCCCTTCACATCGTACTGGACTTTGCTTTAGGTGGAATTATTATTATTCCCTCTTCTGCCTCATTAGTTTCCTTGGTAGCCTCCGGAAGATGCGTTATTGTTTGAATCTGATGGTGAGGGCTACTCCTGTGTATAGAGCACTTGCTAGTTACACACCTTCAAATTGTATGGGAATTCCTTCGTAGAATGTCCCATGATCTAGCAGATGTCACAGAATGCCTTCTTGGGATAGGCACCCTTCATGTGGCCACTCTCCTTACAATCTGTGCACCACAGTTCATCATCCTTTCTTGTTGTCCCCTTCATTGACTTGAATTATTTTAACATTCTTTCAATGTCTTTCTGAAGTGCCTTAACTTTCTTCTTTGGCTGGTCATCACTGCTACTATCCTCTTCAGAAGTGTCATCATTGGATGAGGAGGATTTGTTCTTCTTCTTTTTGGATGTCTTGTTCTTTCTTTCTAAGTCCATGGCCCGATTGTATGCATTATCGTAGGATGTCAGAGGTATGATTTTCATCTTTCAATGTAACTTAGAGTTCAAGCCCCCAATAAACCACCTCTTCTTTAGGCCGTCAACTGGTTGACTTTCCATCTTTTGGACTAAATCCTTTAGCTGGCGGCCATATGCTCATACGGTATCCTTTTTTCCATGTTTCATTTCATAGATTTTGGAGACTATCTCATTGTCATCTCTCAGAAGCTGAAACTCCTTCTCGAATACTTTCTTGAGTTCATCCCATGTGGCTATCTTGGTTTTATCCAAGTCTAAGTACCAATCAATGGAAACTCCCCTGAGTGTAGCAGGGAATTGCTTCATCCATTCATCCTGGTCAATCACCCCATTTGCTGAACAGATGGTTTTGCATGTATGACAATGCCGTGCTGGGTCATCCTTTCCATCATCATGGAATTTGGGCAACTTTTCTTTGTGTGCCACCATAGGTGGTTGGGCTACTTTTGGTTGTCCGGCACTACCTGTGCTAGTACCCACACCCACCCCTACTGTGTTGCTTTGTGTAGTGTTTACTAATGGAACTTGTGCTTGTGCCTATGGAACTGATGGAATTGTGTTGTGTGGAGTCATGGGTTCCAACGGAGGGTTTACCTACGTGTCCCAAGTGCCTTCAATCATACTATCCCTAGCACCTTCGGCAATTCCATCACCGTTACCCTCATCTGTATGGTTCCCTTCATGATCTCAGTCCTCCACATGTGGTGTACGGGCCAAGTCTTCAAACCAGTTTCATTCTTTCTGGAGTAAGGTTTTCCTCACTCGCATTTCCTCAATTAATTCTTCTCTACTCCGCACTCTTCGATGTTCCAAAAAAATGAACTATTCTAAGTCAACTTCTGCACCTTTTGTGCCACTTCTGAGGTCCCCTTTGGGCAACCCTTCGGCAAGCTACTCCTTGGAAAGTTGCCTAAGCCTATACCAACATTCACGTTGCTACATGGAGATCAAAGCCTTTTGTGCGGCTTCCCCTTCGTCATCTACCACTTTTTTATACCAATCTTTATTTAAATTATTGGGCATCAAGACAGACCATACACATTGCTCAATCGAAAAGAACACTTATTTTTATTAATTCATGTTGCTTTACAACATTCTCAATTTTACTAAAATTGAATTTTTGTGTTCCCTTCCCCTTCGTTTCATACTTCAAAAACTTTACTGTTTGTCATTTCCTTCCTCCCGATGGTGACAAAGATGCTCTCAGGCGTGGAATGCATGGAGGATCTCCTGGTGGCATTCCTCTCAATCAATTTCCTCTTGCTAAATGCATCATGCTAGTGCTTCTTGTGCCAGCAGCCATGGAAGTTGGTTCAATAGTCGATTGGCTCTTGGATTACCCCAATCGCGTCCCACACTACGCCGGTAGGGACGTCTTGGTTTGTTGCCTCCCTTCAGACGTAAGTTTCAAGAGCTACTTGGAATAAAATTTGGAATTCTTGTGCCTGATTATCCTCTCCTTCGTACAACTTAGTACGGGCATCATCTCCTTCTAGGTTTATCTCACCAACGAGTAAGCCCATTATGCCTACTTGCCATCCAGGTATGTCTAGGCAGTGGCGCCAGATGTTTACCCTTGTGTGGTAACAGACAGATACATAAACACAATCAGATATTCAAGTATGCAACATAGAAGACAATAAGCTATTCCATTCATAATCATAAGAGCTTGTACATTCAATCATGTCTACAACACAGAACAAGTGTATACATATAGTTTTTGAAGGGACATGATCAAACCGTCGCGTCATAACAGTTTACCCTTTCGGTACTAACTACCCATATTAACATAACATGACTTTATTAACAAAACTTGTACATAACAATTATGTCGACAATAGTTCTTATCCCCCTTAATTAAATCCTCCTTTTCCTTATCAAATTTTATAAGTTTCTTGATTTCCAGTTCAAAATATTTCCTATCTCTATAAAGTTTGATGCCCTCAATAGATAAACCTATGACCTTAGCAATGAGATTCTATCAACCAAAATTGGCTTCCCAAATAGATCCAAATTTCCCTCCTTCCACTCCTTGGAAAAATTCTTGGTGACCTTAGGGTCCCAGCCATGCAATCTCCCAATCAATCTCCAAAGGGCGATTTCCTCCTTCTCTAGGAGTCTCCAAATAGTAGTATTCTCTTTCCAACCATCATAGTTAACAGGTTTGACATGATGTCTATCACCTCCCATCTTAGTGCCAATAGATCCCTCAAACATAGAATTGTTTGGTAGAATGAAAACCTAGTTAAATTGATGCAGGAGCATCCTTGGGTCATTGGCAATCTTGCATCACCCAAAAAATTTCCTCTTAGTTTTGTTCATTGGGAAATTTTCTATGTTTTAGTTGCATTTCCTATAGGTGGATCATATGCAGTTGTGAATTTCAAGGATGGTTCTGGACATCATGTTTTACTTATGTCTGGGTTCACACCTCTTTGGATTCTTCACAATGGATATATCTTGGATTTATGCTCAGGCCAATGTGTTCTTCATGGTCTAATGGTCAGTTGGATTTTTCCTATCTTGCAAAGTAATTTCCCAATCAACGAAGCTTGACTCATATCCTGATGTTCATTGATCTTTGGACAATGTATCTCTTGGATCATAAATCATTTCTACATCTTGGCAATGAGATCTTATGATTTGTGTCTTGACCTAATTTCTGTATTACATTTTCTTGTTCTTGGAAAATGTAATGGTTCTGGGCCAACATATGTGTTGTGCAACTTTAAATATTGAGGCTTATGATCTTTGTTTGGTAGTCAAGTAGGAGAGTGATAAGGTAGATAAATTTTGGAAGGTTAGCACTAGGGTTTAGGTTTGGAATTCTACTGTAATCAGGCATGTATGCCAAAAGTTTTTAATTTGCATGTTCCAGGCCAATATGTTGTAAATAATTTAGTTTATGATAATGCAAATATCTACTGTAGTATCTTGATTGTCTTTTATTGTTTTTGAGTTGGTTGTTTCTTCTATGTTGAATCTTGTTGCATGGTTGGACTATCTCCATTGCGAAAACTCTGTCCATGACTACGTCAGATCGTATCAAAGCAAGGTTGATGTTCTTGTGTTAGCAGATCAGTTTCTTGAGCTTGCGAAGCCTTATGTGTGTTGGTTGCGGGGTGAAAGAATATGGATTTGACCCACAATTGTAGAGGACTTGCACAAGGGGATCACATAGGATATTGTTGCTGGTTGGTGACCTTGTTGAGTGGTTGAAGGCATACAAAGGGTGAACATATCACCGAGTTGGAGGTAGGCTACAAGTGTGTCTAATAGATCGTCAAGTGAAAGGAAATTAGTACCTTGCAATCAGATTACTGAAGATGAGGTAGTTGCACTTGAAATTGGAAAGATGTTGCCTAGAAGGATAAACCCTAGAAGGCTAGAGAAAATGATGGAGGACTTCAAGATTGAGATACGTAATGAGATCTGAAATGATTTGACTAGATTGCAAAGGAATATTGAGACTGAGGATGAATATGAAGTTGTTGAAGATCTTGAGACTGTAGATGCTGAGATCCCTATAGATGAAGAAATATTGGTGAGGGCTATGGTACAAGTAAGTAAAAGTCATTGGATGGAGGTTTCTAATTTCTTTGATTCATTACATCTTGAGGATTTGATAGTTTGGATTAGAAAATTAGAATATTATTTTGAGTTTAAATATATCAGAGATCCATAGAGGGTTAGGTTAGCACAAACTAAGTTGAAGGGTCATGCTACCTTATGGTCGAAATAATTATAGAAAGATAGAGAGGAACATGGTGAAATAAAAATTACTAGATGGAGGGTGATGGTTTCTAGATTGAAAGATAAATTCATACCTGAGGATTATGAATTGGAATTGTTCAATAGATTTTAGAACTTGAAGCAAAAGGACATGAGTGTGAAAGAGTACACGAGGATTTTCATAAGATGACAATCTGATCTAGAGACTAAGAGATAACTAAGGAAAAAGTGGCTAGATATATTAATGGACTGAGATTTAATATTTAGGATGAGCTGAGTATGTTATAGATTCCTACATTTGAGGATGCTTATCAACATTGAAGGAAAAAGATAAGTTGAAAAGGAGACCGAGTAACCATAGAGTGAAGGAGAATCAAGTAAGCAAAAATGGTAAAGAGAAGTAGACTATTGAGGTAGAACTTGATCAGAAGACACTTAGGAAAGGAAATGGTAGTAGATAATTCAAAGGTATTTTCTTTAAGTGTGGTTGCATAGGACATAGAGCTTTTAAATGTTTTGAAGGATCTAGTAAAATCTTGGGTAAACAAAATCTTGTGGCACATGAGGATAATACTACTAATGAACTTGTGGAGAATATGGAAGAACCTAAGATGGGATAATCTCTTATGCTTAGGAGAATCATGTTGAGTAAGAAAGAATATGAACCTATAAAAAGGAGGAATTTGTTTAAGACTATTTGGAGATCAAGAGGAAAATTTTGTAAGGTTATTATGGATAGTGGTAGTACTGATAATTTTGTATTTGAAGAGATGGTTCATAGTCTTGGATTGAAGAGGTTTAAACATCCTTGTCCTTATGGAATAAGTTGGTTTTTAGATGATCATGTGGTGGAAGTGGAAGAATAGTGTTTGATGAATTTCAACATTGGGTCTTACAAGGATGAGGTATTATGTGAGGTGGTATCTATGAGTGCTTGTCACATTTTATTAGGCATACCTTGGAAATATGATAGAGGACCTATCCATGATTGAAAAATAAACTTGGTTACAATAGAGAAGGATGGGAATAAGTTTGCGTTGGTTCTCTTGAAGGAGGAAGAGGGGAGAAGTGCAAGGAATTTGAGCATGGTAAAAAATTACTATTTAGAAAGGAAGAATATAGAATCTAATATGGACAGATATGAGAACCTATTGATATCAAATAATAGAAGGGGTAAGAGATTGTAGCTAGAAGAAGAATTTGGATTAGAGGAATTCTTTTACTATTTGGCACAACAAATATAACAGGGACAGGAGTAATTTCCAAATTTTTTTGACTCAGGAATCTATACAAGGAGGTTCTAGCATTTAGAATAATGCTTTGAAAAAAAAGGAGCTTATCAAGAAGGGTGTTAAATGGAAGGTTGGAAATGGAAAGACTATCCTTTTTTGGGATCATGAATGGATTTTGGATCACCCTCTTAATATTGATTTAAATTGAAAAGAAAAGATGTTGCAATGTAAACAGGTTTTTGGTTCGCATGTGGCTGACTATTGGGAAGGGGATAAATGGACTAATTTGTCTAAGGTGGATCCCTTTCTTAGAAGTTTGAATAAAATTTTGAATGTTGTCTTCCTCATTGATGAAGAAGATTCTTTAATTTGGAGATACAATTCTAATGGTTCTTTCTCGGTCTCTTCTTTGTATATGCAGAATTATGAGAATTGCCTTGAACCATGTTGGGAGAGAGCTTGGTTCAAAGGCTTAACCCCTAAAATTAATGTGTTTTTTTGGATCTTATTGCAGGATTAAATTTTAACTATTGATAATCTTAGAAAAAGGGGTTTATACCTAACTAACAGGTGTTGTCTTTGCAAGAATGATGAGGAGAACATTAATCATATGACTATTCATTGTGCCTATGCTTGGAAAATATGGGAGAAGTTTATGGATTGGATCTTTCCACAAGGCATTCAAGAGCTTTTCACTTCTTGGAGATCTCCTAATAATAATAATATTTTATTATCTATTTGTAACTTCCTTCTTCCTTACATTTTTGGGGGATTTGGAAAAGAGGAATGATAGGATCTTTAGAAACAAGGAGTCTAGTTGTATTGTGATTTTCCACAAGATTAAGAGAGCCCCACTGGAGAATATTTGGTTGACTAGTAAATATTAGGAACTGAAAGATGATTGGGAGGTGAAAGTCTTCAAAAATTGGAAGCTAGATGGTATGAAGGTCCATAATATCAAGAGGAGTTTGAGGAATGAGGCCCGTTGGGATTGCCCCCCTAATGGCTAGATGAAAATCAATTTTGATGGTGCCTCTAAGGGCAACCTGGGGATGGCTGGTTGTGGCATTGTTATCAGAGATGAAAATGGGAATTGTAAAGGTGTTAAGGCCATTCCTATTGGTTTTAATACTAATCATGTCATTGAGGCCAATGCTACTCTTTATGGTCTTATGTTGGCTAAAAGGAAAAATTATAGAAAAGCATGGGTTGAAGGGGATTCTCTTAATATTATTAAGTGTCTTAATAATATCATGATCCCTTCATGGACAATTGATAATGCTATCAATAAAGCAAAAAAAATCATGAATTCCTTTGATGCATGTGTGGTTACTCACAATTATAGGGAAGCCAACTCAGTGGCTGACTGGGCTGCAAATGTGGCATGTTGTAATCAGGTGGACAATGAATGGGATGACGGGATTGTCCTTCCTCTTGAAGGGGCATCATTAATCGATATGGATCGATTGCAAAGCAAGCAATATGTACTTAATGAAGATCACATTAACAGGTAATGAGTGCAGGGATCCATGTGAGGATGATGAAGGGCATTGTGGTGATTTTGAGATGATTATTGCCTTTATTTTGCATTATTTTATGGGTCTTTCGAGGCTTTAGAGGGTATTATCAATACTTCAAGCTCAATTTTCAGGGCTCTGTGAAAAACTTTGAGAGTAGATTTTTTAGTAGTTACAGAGCCATGGGAGGCTGTAAGAAGAGGTGTGAGCCGAGGAACTATAATGAATGGAACCAAAACCTAGAGGTTTGGAAAATTGTTAAGGATGGGGGTTTGGCGGTTTATTTGGAAAAATTACATAGAGGAAAGCTTGTTGTTACCAAGCATTTCATCAAGACCTGGAATAAAGGGAAAATTATGGTGGGAGTACAGAGCATGGAGGTTACTGAGGAGGTCATTGCCAAGGTGACGGGTCTTAAAATTGAAGGGATCAACTTCTATAGAGACATTAAGGTGTCCGATAAAGCTCTGGAGGTTTTTGCAGCAACGGACCAGGAAAGGAAGCGCATGGTTAAGGTTGATAATTATTATTTTAACCCTAAATGCATTTCTAGGCCATGGAGACTGGTTCTTTTTGTTATTATCAGTTACATTATGCTGGATGGAAGATATAACAAAATTTATAATCACCATCTCATTTTGTTAAATCATTTCAGAGATGGGGTCAAAGTTAATTTCCCCTTTTATCTTTTGATTTCTTTGAATGCTACTATTCTTAGTTGGCAGAGGGACCCTGATGGTGACCATGCTTGTCATGATGATTTGATGGTCCTTATCTATGAGGTTATGAAGTCTAAGAAGGTTGAGAGGTCCCGAATGAATCATAAGGCCCTTGAAGATTATGATACTAATGGAAAAGAATTAGAGGAACCCTTTATGGAGGATACTAAAAATGAAGAGGTTGACTTTGAGAAACCCAATAAACCCTCCATGAGTCATGGCTCCTCTTCCAAAAGAAAAAATAGGAAGGCCAAGACAGAGGATTTAGGTACTAAAATGGAGATGGAGGAAGAGGAAAGTAGGGATGACAATGTGAAGGGGAAGGGTAAAAAGGAAATGGAGACTATAGGGAAGCATACTAGAGACAAAAATAAGAATAAGAAGAGGGATAATAGGGTTTTCATTTCTTTTGATGATGAATTTGCCTCACAGGAGAATGCTCAAGAAAAATAGGATGAGCGGGTGGAGAAGGAACCTATTATGGAGGACCTTGATGAATTAGACTAGAATGTTCTGGTAGATGACAATATCATGTAGGAAATAGCCCAGGATGTGGCTAATATTGAGAAGGACAACTAGGCAAATAACAGGGGTAGGGTGGAGAGTTCCAAGGAGGAGATAGCTTGTGTGAATAAGGAATTTGACAACATTGGGTGTACTACTTTCTTTAACAATCTAAGCACCTTGAAAAATGATATCAACACTATTAAAACCCAAATCCAAAAGATTCAAAAGGATACTGGGGATCTTGGAAAAATGAATTTGGGAGAGAAGACTATGGGATAGTGTATTGATGAGCTAAAGGAGACTATTGGCAGGGCTGAGGGGATTACGTCCTTAAATGAAAGAATCATTTCAATGGAAAAAAAAATAAAAGAGGGGGATGTGGTGACAGGTGGTAACATGATTAAGAGAATTGATAAAATGGAGAACATAATTGAGCGGTTGGAGAAGATGGTGGGAAACATTGCTGAGAAGAGTTTTACCTTTCTCAAGGCCTTGGCTGAGCATGTCAAGATTCTTGTGGACAAGATGGAGTAGGGAAAAGGGGAGCAGACACTCATTGAGGTTAAGGAGGATCATAGACCCAATAAAAGAACCAGATCATGCTTCAAAAAGCTAGAGGATCATAAGAATAAAGATATAGAGGAATTCAAAGTTTCCTCTGCTAATATGCAGATGCTAGCTGAATAGGCGGCTGAACTAATGAAGAGTATCTAGTCAACTGTCTTTTTGCTGTCCTTTTTTTTTCTATCTTTTTGTTGAAGGACTTGTTAGTTTTTTGGTGTCTTTTTTTGGTGTTGTTGCACTGTTTCCACTGGAACTTTAATGCTTATATTGTAATCTTGACGTAAAAGGTTTCAGGTCCTTTCAAAACCTATTTTTACGTAATCAAAATAAACGTAAATGAATTGTATAGAAGATGAGAGGTGGTAAGAGTTCTTTACTACCTGATGTTGATGTGAGACATGACTAAGAGGGTAAGGGTGGAGTAAGAGGATGGATTTGACAGAAGATGGAGAGGGAGTGCAGAGAAAGAAAGTTGCAGATAAAGAGGATATTTGGATTAGGAATGAGCATGGGATTTATGTCTCGAATCCTTCAAGATGTTCATAAATTCCTCTTATGGAACATATTCTTATCACTAGTGGTGTTTGATGCAGGAACATCCTTGGGTCATTGGCAATCTTGCATCACCCAAAAATATTTCCTTTACATTTTGTTCCTATTAGTAGTTTTCTATATTTTAGTTGCATTTCCTTTAGGTGGATCATATGTAGCTGTGAATTTCAAGGATGGTTCTAGACATCATGTTTTACTTATGTATGGGTTCACATCTTATTTGGATTCTTCATAGTGGAGATATCTTGGATTTATGCTTAGACTAGCGTGTTCTTCATGTTCTAATGGATAGTTGGATTTTTTCGATCTTGCAAATTAATTTCCCAATTAAAAAATCTTGACTCATATCCTGATGCTTGTGGATCTTTCATAGTTGTATCTCTTAGATCACACATCATTTAGACATCTTGGCAATAAGATCTTATGATTTGGGTCCTGACCTATATTTATGTATTACATTTTCTTGTTCTTGGAAAATGTAATGGTTCTAGGCCGACATATGTGTTGTGGCGATCTATATATTGAGGCTTACGATCTTTGTTTAGTATTCAATTAGGAGAGTGATGAGGTAGATAACCTTTGGAAGGTTAGCACTAGGGTTTAGGTCTATAATTTTATTGTAATAAGGCAAGAATTTTGTTGTAATAAGGCATGTATGTTGAATGTTTGTAATCTACATGTTGCAAGCCAATGTGATGTAAATACTTGATTATGTGATTATGCAAAGATTTGTTGTAGCATCTTGATTGTCTTTTCTTGTTTCTGAGTTGGTTTTTTCTATTGTGTTGACTCTTGCTACATATTTGGACTATCTCTATTGGGGAAACTATGGCCATGACTACATCATAAAAAAACAAGCCAAGAAAACCTCCAAATTGCCCAGAAAGTATGTGTAATAGACAAAATGGTGAGAAATTCTAGGATAGATCACTCACCAAATTATGTGTTATATTTAGGAAGATCCAAGATCTTGGAACAAAGGAAACTCGATTAGCACAAGGTAAGGTGCCAATTCGTGATCTTCATAATGTAGGCTCTTGGTTTGGCTCTTCCTTTCCCTAACATAAGGAATCATAAATGATATGAAAGGAGAATAAGATCTAAAAAAATAAGTACTAAAGAGGAATGAAGATAATATACTCACCTTGAGGGTTAGTAGAGGAAAAAATTTAGATCTAGAGTAACCTTTTAGGAAGTTGTCAAAATTTGAAACTCTTCCAGATTTGGGACCTAGAAACCTATATTTTTAGACTGTGAAAGTTATTAAACCCCAAGTATAGGTAGAAATGGCATATAGGTTGAGGTCGACCTATACCTAATATGAACAAACTCAAAACTTGAAGGGTGGACATGGGTAGGTCTTATGCTTGTCTTTCAGGCTCTATAACTTGATTTTGCACCTCTGAAAGTTGGGGTATAGGTTGAATTCAACTTGTACCTCATATGTTAGGTTCCAGAATACAAAAATAAATCTGGAGTGTTCTTCCAAATGAGTCCTCCTGCACTAATACATTTGGTGTGAATTTCTGACGACGGTTTCCAATGAAGAAGGCATTTTGTTGTGAATTTGCATTTTTTTTTTTAAAGTCCCAGATATCTTCAGAGTGCCAAATTCCATCCATCTAACATTGGAATTATGACTGACACTGGTAGTATTAAAAAAAATAAAAAACTTCATTCTATATTTCATATTCATGGGCAATTTTGGAGCAACAAACAAGGGAATTGTTCACCGGGAGTGGCAAAGAAGGCAATTTGGCACTGGGATGTAAGGCAATTTATGAAACAAGTGGCTTCTTTATCGCTTCCAGAAAAATATCCATGAATTCTTTCATTTCTTTGAGAGAGCTCTTTGTAGAGTATGCCGCCACAAATCCAAGAAAAGCCTCTTGTTGTTTGGTAACTGAATCTTATTAATCTTTTCATTTTTTCTCATTGGAACAACTTCAATCTATTTATTTTTTGATACTCGAGGTTCTTTATCTTTAAAATTTAATTGGTTCTATTGTAACCCTTGTAGGACGTGGTTTATCATCGTTTAGCTATGGTATTGTGTTGAAATTGGGGCCATTTAAGTTACAAAATAATTAATCATCACTACATTTAAACCATATTCTCAGAGAAAAGGTTAATAATATTTTCTCATTCGATTTCATTTTACTCTACGAATTTTCTATTGAATTCTTTCTTTAGGCATCTTTTTATTGTCCAAAAGATTCATTCAAATTTTTTGCCGCTTTTTCTTATCTTTCCTATGAACTTAGCTTGTATAATTTAGAAAACAATTTTTTAAGAGTCTTATAAGTGCCCTTGTTTTATTTTGTATGCATTGAACCAAATTGCCTGTGTCAATGTCATTTGTGGTTGTCTCCATCTGTGGTACATTTCCCAGCTACTGACCTAAGGAAGAAAAAATATGAATAGTAAAACCATAACAAGGTTATAATATGAACCCTTTGGATACAAAGAGGTATAACATGTACTTGTCTATGCTAAAAAATGTTGAAATGTTTCTTCACTTAATATTTCATGTCCAATAGAGAATGTCATATCAATATTCTACACATGTATTAGATTTATTCTAGCAATTTCCAGCACCTGGAATGTTATGCACCAACAACCACCTTGGCATCATTTAAAATGAAGATTCAAGTAAAATTTGGGGAAATCTGGGATTGTGAGATACAAAAACCTTACACATAAATCAACTCTTCAATTACTGATAATCCTCAATAAATACTGCAGTGTCCTTACTCATCTTTCTTGCATGCCAATAAACTAAAATGAACAGATTAGATTGTCCAACCTACAAAGGCAAATCAAAACTAATTTAAAAAGATTTATGAGCTAGTAATTAAATTGAAGTATTTATACTTCCTCTCCCAAAAAAATTTCCTCATCTTTATTTTCAATTTAATTGAAGAGAGATCTGACCTTCAACTCTTCAAAATAGTAATCCAACAATAATTCTATATTTTGATCATAGATCTTCAAAGAAGAATCATACAATTTACACATTTTGATGAGCTTCTTCAGAACCAACTACTGAAAGTTATGAATCAAGTGCAATACAATGTTTGAAGATGTCAATACTGGGACCTCACAATTCCAAGAGGCTATAGGGAAGAGTCAAAGACATTTCAAGCCATATTTATGCAAGAGAAACATGGTCATAAGAACATATACATGAAAAATCCTATAATTTTTGGCTCTAGTAATTACACATTGTGAACTCAAACCTATTTTATAGTATAATTTCCTAAAAAATAGCTATTATGCTAAATTCTTAATTTTCTCTTTTCCTTATACATAACTAAAAAAATCATTCACCTTAAAATAAGTATAAAGCTCACAATACCATGAAGCAAGGTAAGAACAAGACATGCATATTTACATTTTGAATAGTTGCTACTTGCATAGATGTCCGCATCATGTTACTATATCGTATACTTCTACTCTCATCCCATTGCTTCCACAACTATATATTAAGTCTTAGCTCTGATTTTTGACCCCAAAATCTAAACACCATTCAATTTGAAAATAGAAATGCATCATTCCATAATTCCACACTATCATGCCACCAAACATGCACCACAACTATACTATTTTATGTCTAGTAGATATTTCTTGCTAGGCCAAAGTGTGGCTTCTAACTTGCTGCTTGATCCAACAATTTGTTGTAAATGGTCACTATAGAAAAAAAAAATTTCGCTTGTAAGTTTTAATCAAATTTTAAAAGTACAACTTAGAGAGCATATTGGATGCATTTAAAGAATATGAGGCTAAGAAGAAAGTTCAGGAGCTCTTTGACCAAGGGGCTATGAAGCAAGAGCTCATTTGTCTTAGGAATTTAATTCAAGTGCACTGTGGATGGCCCATTTTAGTTATACCTAGGAAATATGAGAGTTGGATAATGTTTGTTATTTATATGAATAGCGATGTATAAAAAAATAACTTAGAAAATAATAAGAAAGTTAAAGTAGGATTGCCTGATAAAGAACTATACAGAGCTAGCACATAAATATTGGACTAGTCTAGGAAAGAAAATTGATGCATAGGATGTTCCATGTGTCTTTTATAGTATGTATGTACAAAAAATGTGGCATCCATTCCAATATGTCTGGTCAATCCTCTACATTTGTGCATCATTCTCATTGCAGTTATATAACTGGTAACCGGTAGATGGGATGTATTCCAAATGCATACCTAGGAATCAAAGATGCTACATAAAAGACATTGTACATGTATGAAAGCTTAGACACCACGTTAGAAGAATATGCTAGATGTGGAAGCATAGATAAGACACGCGCGCTATGGAAAAAATGTCATGTGCCTTTAGTTCATTTAGAGGGTCTTGCCAATGTTCAAGGTATTTTGATATTGATAAAATGTTTAGATATAACTAGTATAATTTATCATGTTACATTAGTGAGATGGATATTAAATCAAATCATGCACAAACTCATATATGTGGAGAAAAAGGAATTAGAAGAGTTTTATGGATTGGAGAGTAATTATAGCTTAAAAAACCCTTGCAAACCTTTTGTGGGGATCCATTTTAACCTCTAGGTTTTCCAAATAGAACTCCAACAAATCCAAACAATTCTCTTGAAGAATAATGTTGTATATTTTAGTTGAATCCCCCTACCCTTGTTTGTGTTCCATCTTGGTTCAGGAAGACATAGATCTATAGAAACTTGTGAAAATTTAAGACAAATCCTCTAATTGATATCCAAACATTCTATTTGTGTTTTTGCACCTTTTCTATTTTCAAAACATCAATAAGGCTTTCAATTTGTTTTGGGCTTGTCTCTAATTTATGTGACATATAGTTAAGGTGTAACACACATAATAATGCTACTTGTATGCTGGGACTATTTGATTTGAGAATAATTTATGTCCCAAAGTTTTGCATTCCTATCTATCCATGATCCATATGCTTCAATGTCTCTTCTCAAGTTCTTAATCTCCTCTTCCCTCTCTTTCTTTCTTTGCTTTCTTTTCTCTTCTTCATCATATCTCTTCTTCCCATATACCAACTCTCTTAATGATTTGAATCCCTCAAACATTTCCTTCTCTATATTTATGATCAATTTATGATCTTTGACCTCCTAGTACACTTAGGTAATTAGGTTCTTTGCACCAATAGATCATAGGAAAGAGCTTATATGATACCTTGTAAATTATTTTTAGGTAGAAATGGTAGGATACCATTTTTTTGTTTTGAAGCCTCTTTATCTAAATGGGATCAATTTCTTTTCTCTTCAATTGAATCATGGGTGCATAGGTTCTTTGCACCATTTGGGTATACCACATAATTGAGTGTTATATTGAATTGATGCAAAGTGACCTCTGCACCACTAGTTCCAATGAAGAGAGAAAGGACATTGATCCCATTTGGATAAAGAGGCTTCAACATGGAAAGATGGTATCCTTCCATTTGTACTTGAAAATAATTTCTATGGTCCGATAAGTCCTTCCAATGCATAATTCTCATCCATACATAGTTTGACCACCTTTTGACCAGCTTGGACCATTTAGGTCCTTAATAGGACAACTAGGACATTTTTGTCACCTTGGCTTACATAGCTTTACATTTTGATCTAAATGGACTGAAAACACATATGAATGACCTTATTACATCAAATAGAATTAAATTGATCATTTTCCAAGGTGGTTTTTGGTTGGGATGTAAGAAACTTATGAGACCCATCAAAAGTATCTATAATATTGAAGTGAATTAATGATGTAAGAAGATAGGCGGGAAACTTTTAGTTTTACTTTCAAATTGGAATTGCATTTTTTAATGTACTTTATATAATTGCTACCACTAAGCTAGACTTTGAAATTGGTGTTATGTTGATCTCCACAAAACCTCAAAGTACTCATTCCCAGGACGTCCTTGCATTGGGTAGTTGGAGTACCCAAGTACTATGTTAGTATGTTGAATGTTAAATGGTTTTGGTTCAATTTGCAATTTTTATATATTCAAGTATTTCAATTTGGTATATTATACTAAAACATCATTTCATAACTAACATTTAAAATTTTATATAACTATTTCTAAGAATACTTTCATACTTGTGATATCATTTTGCGTAGTTCGTGAAGGTTATAGACCGAAGTTTCCATAGCCTATTTTTTTTTTCTTGTGAAGAAAGACCATGTCAGATAATATCAACAAAGAAACAAATAAGGAGACAATTTCTAGATTGTGGTCTAACTTGAAAATAAAAGGTGATGGAAAATGTTATTGTCCCTAAAGGTCTTAAAGACTAGAATACTTCTAATCAAAACAACTAGGAAACATTGTATGGAGCATGGTCACATTGAAGGGGGACATGATTATCATCCATTTGTAAGTTGTTCATTATATTGTTTTAATAATTTATATATAAGAAACCACTTGATGATGAGATCATGATCATGATTTATTTATGTTGATCATTTTTATATAGGTCGAGCACCCTAGTACACATGATATGCACCACCATAACCCATAGAATATGGATTTTGAAGTGGAGGAAAATGGAGGTGTGAATATCGAAGGTGAAGATAATGATCCGATGGAAGATGACAATCATGCACCAGAAAACACAATTGAAGATGATGGTACAAATACATTGATCCATGACACATTTAGTAATAAAGCAACTGATCATGATGATCAAGATGACCTTGATGTTGTTCATGATATACCTCTACTTGAGAAGGCATAAGAGGCCCTGTACGAAGGCTCCCAAACAACTCTTCTCTCCACTATATTGTTGTTGGTGAAATTGAAGGTTATGAATGGTTTATCCAACATAACAATGTCACGTATGTGAAGGTATGTGATATATGTCATTATAGTTAATAAAGGGTGAATCATGTACGATTACTATTCTTTATGTTAACAATTTTTTTTCCTGTAAATTGATAGGTGTGTTTTTTTTACCACCATCAAATATTCTGCCTCGCTCATACCAAGAATTATTTTCCATTATGAAAGATATTGAAATGGAGTATCAAGAAATAGATGTGTGTCCCAATGGTTGTATTATATATCATAAACAACATGAATTTGCAATAGAATGCCCTAAATTCCATATGAGTAGATATCAAACAGATCAAATAACAAAAAAAGGTGCCTCCCAAGGTTCTTCGTTATATTCCCATTATTCCATGTATGCAATGATTATTCAGGTGCACTAGCTTGGCACAATTTATGGATTACCATGCACACAATAGAATTCAAGATGAAATTATTTGAATGCCTGTGGATGGTTTGGCATTTATGGACATAGAGGAAAAGTGGCCACACTTTAAAGAAGAACCTCGTAATCTCAAGCTTTCATTGGAAGCAGACGATGTCAACCCATTAGGAGAGCTGAGATCTGTTTACTCGGTGTGGCTTATTTTTGTTATCAACAATAAAATTCCTCCATGGATGTCAATAAAGAGGGAGTACATAATGTTGGAGATGATTATTCCAGGTATTTTATTATTTAATAGTCATTTACATTTAATTATAAATATTACAATAAAATGGTCATAATAATTATATAATGTTTTTGTTCATTCATCTAGGTAATTAGTACCAAGTTAAAGATATGAATGTATATATTGAGCCTCTTATCAATGATTTTTTGGAGCTATGGAATGGTATCACTATGTATGTTGTCTCTAGACCAATAGGACAAAGACAATTTCAATTCCATGCAATGCTTGTATGGAAAATACATGATGCCCCATGGATAACACATTTTTTTGGTATGTTATAGTGTTCAAGTTGCACATGAAAATTATAATTATAAAAATTAACATATTTAATCCAATTATACATTAACTTGTAGGTCTTCAAACAAAGGGAAAATTTTCATGTCCAATTTGTGGTCCAAAGATGAAATCTCATCATTCAAAATTTTTATGAAAGTAGGTGTTTGATGAGTATAGGCACTTCCTCCACATAAATCAAAAGTATCAAAATATTGAAAAACATCTTTTCAATGGGAAGGAAGAGACTACATCAAAGACACGAAGAATGAAACTTTTCTTATGGAAGTTGGAATATAATAGAATTCGTTGTCAAGGTAATGTCATTCCATCTAATGGTTTATGCTTGGAAATTGTAGTTTACTATTCTGATTTGTTTACTGATGATATAATTGATGACTGTTAAGGTCATCAAGGTAGTAATGACCACCTTCCAAAGGGACTAAAAAGTTATCCTAGACAATTTAGTAGGTTTTCCTACTACGAGAAACTATAAATTGTGCATTTGTTTGATACTATGCATATTGGAAAGAATATAATAAATAAATTATGGAAAATATTGGATGGAAGGCATGACAAAGAAAAAAATGTCAAAATTTGTAGTGACATTCATGAATCTAATCATGCAATGAAAAATTTCATTCAATCAAATAGAAATGGAGACCAGATTAATATAAGTGACTTTCCTTTGTTATTAACGAACCAACAAAGCAATGCTATAAAATAAGTCATACTAAAAATTTATTTTTCCGTAAGATTTGTTGTGAACATAATCAATCTCATATCAAAGAAAAGTGAATTTGGGCCAGGGATGAAAATGCATGATTGGAATAGATTCATTAAGGCAATTCATGTTCTTCAGTATTTACTATATATTTGTAAAATGCATTTACTTTTCACTGTATTATGCTAGAAAATAATGAAAAGATAATTTAATAATTATTGTAGTACATTCTACATCTATCTCTCCCAAACCACTTCCAAAATAATGTCAAGAAAGTCATATATGATCTTGGAAAATACATGAGTTAACTAGTGATATTTGTTCAATTTGTTCTATAGATATTATATTTGCAATTTTTCTTACTTGTTATGTAATATATTGTATATTATATTATAAAGTCTCATTTATATATTTTCGTATCTTGAATCTCTTGTAGGTGGTTGTCATCTAAAGAAATCCATAAAGAAAATATAAAATATTGGAAGAGAAAAATTCCTCATCTAATGTGTGAAATGCAAAAAGTGTCTACTTTAAAAAAAATTCAATGCACAAGAACACTACCTCACACACCAAGTTGACGAGATTGAATTGTGTGAACCTGTACACACTAGGTCAATGTGGATGGTTGAGAGACATTTGAAATTTTTGAAGGCTTTGGTTCGACAAAAAGAATGTCTTGAGGGTTCTATGGTGGAGGGATATATGGTATACTAGACTATGATGCACATTATTGAATATATTCCTAAGTTTGCAACAAAAATCTATGTAGATCGCATTTGGGATCCCAACCCCATTAAAAAATTAGAAGGGGAGTACTTTATGGGGAAAGGTAGATTGAGAAAAGTGAGAGGTAATTATAAGATGTTATTATGGTTAATTAATTCTTAATCTTCAAAATAAATCAGTTGTAAGTCATCTATTTATTTTTTGTATAGTTGGTCGAGAGTAGGATGCACTACATTTGTATATTGAAAATAATCTTGATTGGATGATGGTATAGATTGAACGATGTCAACATTGTGGTTGCACATTAATATGGGAAGGTGTGGATTCATTTGTTAAAGAAACACATCATAATGTAGATTCCAATGTTACACGAAGGAAAATTGATTTAGCATATGGTTTAAGAGATAATTGGGTATGTATAAATTTATTAATCACCTGTATGTTTATCAGCTAACAATGCAATAATTTTAACATTTTTGACATAATGCGAGTCAAACACCACAACACTATGTGCTGCAATGGTCATAAATTTCATGTCATAAATTTGGATGACATGAAGAAAACTTGTGATTGTGGGATAATTGTAGTCTTTGAGGTGACTAATATTTCATCTAGAAATAACATACATCCTCAAGAGTCTTAAAATCAATACTATGGCATTTTGGATGATATACTTGAGTGTGTACACACTAAAATATGCACTTCTATGAACCATTACATGCAAGGTTGCTCAAGAATGAGGCCTCACAAAGCGGCTCATAGCTCTCTATGCATGGAGTTGCAAGGGCTTATGAGTTTTGCTCTCAGCTAGAGCTACAAGAAAGTGACCTTGCTAGTCAACCATACAATGAGAGATTCAAATGAAGACAAGGGCAACAATGCCAATATCTCCAAGAATCTAAATGGATGCAATGCAATGCAAATCTAGATGAGAATGCAATCTAAGCTATGAAAAGAAAGTACAATGCAACTAATCTATGAAAGGAAATAACAAGTGTTACAATCCCTCCTATTTAGACTATGTGAGCTTACATAAAAGGAAATCTATACTAAGAATGCCATGAATGTAACTATGAAAGAAAAACTATTATGAAATGCAACTAAAAATGATGAAAGCAACAAGTCTTCAATGTCTTCAAAAGCTCCAAATGTACCTAGAAAACCTGCAGCATAACAATAGCATAAAACATGGATATCTATCTATATGCAAATGAAGAAGAGAGCTCTCCTTTTATAGGAAATGAAAAGGAATAGACCATGGAGATTAAGAGGCAAAAGACTTAATCAACGGTGGAGCATCAAAGAAGAGCAATCCATGTGCACAAATATTCTCCAATGAGAGTGAAGTGTTGACTTTTGAGCCTCATGTGAGACAAAAAGTGCTTTTTCCCTTTTTATAAAATAGGAATAATGCTTTATTTGTGCAACTTAGGATAAGAGGAAAAGGTGGGCTTTTTATTTAATTGAAAGAGGAGGAAATATTCCTTTTAATCAAATAAAGACTTAGGATAAATGGTTAGCCCAAGGATAAAAATCCAATATATGAACGAAATTAGGATTTGATCAAGAGATTGATAATGTTCAAAATATTGATTAATGATCAAAATGATTCAGGATTGATAAATTGAATAAATGGGGCCCAAAGTCTAGGCGACCATTTTAGGGTGCATACATTTGCCCCTCTTTGACTAATGTGTGATCGATTTGGGAACACATGTAGTCAAAGAATGAAGTTGAAATGTGAGATCGATTTGGGATCACAAAACAACTCAGATATGAGGTCGATTCAGGATCACATCTGGACAAACATAAACAAAAGCTTAGACCAACACCGTCGCTGCTAGGTGCAAATCAAGCTTTAGACAAAACTATCACCGTCGCTGCTAGGCAATAATCAATGTCTAAAAATGGGAGATAAGAATCTCAAATTTTGAGCAAAAGCTCACAAAAGATGTCTGAATCAAGAGAATCAAGGAAATCAGGGATGAGAATCCCATAGGTACTGCCCCCTCGGAGTCGAAATCGAAATCAGGTAGAGAGGAGAACAGCGAATCAATAAGGATTTGATCAAATTAGAATGAAATCATAATCGAATGTAAATGATAATAGGATAACCATTAGGCAATGAAACATGCCCCAGCGATGAGCTAGAAGAAAAGAGATAGGGCGAATGAAAGACTAGAAAATTGAGAGACATGAAAAGGAAGAAATTCCACCGAAAATCAAATTATGCCTCAAAAAGTCAGTCAACTGCTTAGAAGAAAGGGAAAATTTGGAAACGCAACTCAGATTTCGATTTCGAGTCCGAAAATGGATAGAAAATGATGTGATATGAAAGATCAGAAATGAAAGATATGATCAAGAAGAATCAGAAAATAAGCACAGTTGACCAACTAGTCCGTAGATGATAAAAAAGAGAGCTCTCTCCATATGCAAAGTGCAAAACTAATCTAACATGACCCTAAAAATGTAGTCTACTATGAAAGTGGTTGACTTGCAAGGTCACAACACTTATAGACATCTAAATATCATCATCGAGCGTTATTGGTAGCGCCGGAAGATCATACAATGCACACTAGTATAACTATGTGAATATGAATATGATCTTTATCAGATAGAAATGTGGGAATCTCACCTAGGCATCAAAGACATGGAGGTCAAGATGACTAATGCAGTGAGATTACCTAAGTTTGATATGGCGAGATTATGCTTGTATCAAGACACATGAAAGTCAGGATAGCTAGAAGCATGCACTCGTAAAACAGTTAAGGATAATACCTTGTCAATCCATAGTGTCAAGTAGGACCAGCATAAATGCTCATGACAGTTAGGATCAACAAAATATACCCACAAGCAGATAAAGAAAGAAAACATGTTCTCATACCCTCAGTCTTCTAGCTAGGCATCATTGAAAACTTCCCAGGGAGAGACCACTCATCAAAGAAATCCTCATAGACAGCACACAAAGAAAAATAAAGTCATCATATCGTCAGCGAGTTAATTGTTTAAGTGCGTGTGTGTTGGTCATAGAGTAAAACTCTGGTTATCACATCTGCAAATGAGAAATATCGCATCATACTAGACTGTAGGGTAAGACATCTGATAAGTGTTAAGAAGCACTCGACGCAAGGGTAGTGTTTGAAAAACACTATTTGGGGTGGTGTTGAAAAACACCTATTGTGAAATGCCCCAAGAGACAAACGCACCTAAAGGACCCATGCTAACAGTTATGCCCCCTAGACAAAGATAAAGACCAATTCCAGACTAGGCCAAATAAGGTCAAGGCATGATGGAAGGTGGCTAAGTGTCAAGTACGCATGCTAACAAATAGGGGTGCAAAAGGCCTCAAGTAGCGCCTGTTTCCAGGTTTTCACCACTTGGATTCTTTTTTTATTTTTTCAATTTTTTGGATTTTTGCTACCAAGGCGCCTATTGCTAGGTTTTCACCAAGGCACTTTTTCTATTGTTTTTGATTTTTTGAATTTTTTGATTTTTTTGTGTTTTTTCAGGACATTTTATGCTTTTTAGGATTTTTGACAATATATCATTTTTTTTGGAATGTTTTTCAGGACCATATATGAATTTTTTTGGTATTTTTTCAGGATCAATAAAATATATACAAAGGATGCCCCCAGACAGAAATGGGCATTAAACTCCCAAGCAAGATCACATCGTGTAGTCCCAATGTCTAGGAAGGTGGAGGACAAGATGGATAAGCAAGCTGGTGGAAGAGATGGAAGACATAAGAATGCAAGAGAGTGAAGGGAAGAAATCCTCAAGGTCAAACTCCTCAAGAGTACCCAAGCTAGGGAAAAATTGTTGTCATGTAAAGCGCATTTGGACTTGCATAGGATAAGTCACAAAAGTGTAATAAAAAAGAAGGAAAAGATGCAGTCCAAAGGAGTAGACATGTCAAGAGACTTCATAGCATTGTGTTTTACTCTTTATTTTTTTATTTTTATTAGATCAAGACCAGAGGGGAAAAGGATAGCGAAAGGCTAGAATGAATGAAGGAAAATGAATATGAAGGCTAAACATGAATGGAATGAAAGAAAGATCATCGTAGGATAGCTCACAAAATAGCCAAATGTTCGTGTATAACTCAACATTGTCAAGATCAAAGAGAGAAGATGGAATGGATGAAATATGTAGAAGAACTACGCATGACGCCTGATTGCCAGGTTTTCATCATGGTACTTATCCAAGGTGCCACAAGGGAGTGGTTTTCACCATAGGATGAATTTATTTCTGTTTACTTTTGCTACCAAGGTGCCTGTCTCCAGGTTTTCACCATGACACATTTTCAATTTTTTTTTAATTTTTTTTTGCTATTTTTTAAATTTTTTCATTTTTTTTCATTTTATAATTTTTTGGAAGAAAGCAAGCTTTTAGGATAATGCTCCTTGAAAGGATAAACCATGATATGTCAATGATTCAAAATGATATGCTCAAAGATGCTGAAGGGGAAAGGAAGACGCATGAGGAATAGGCAAATGAGGAAAAAAAAAAATGAGAGAAGGTAGAAGGATAATGAATGGAAGGAATGTGAAAAGGTAGATGGAAAGAAAGGTAAGATCAACGTCAATACACACCTTGAAGGGTGATGGGAAAAATGGAAGAAACATAAACCATATTCTAGTCCAAATGTGAACCATATTCTGGTTCATTATTGCTATGTGACTCCTCGAAGAGAGGATTGGTGTGTTTGTTATAATTCTCAAATGTGAATGGAGGAATACGAGAAGGAATATGGAAAATGTTTAGCAGAGGTTGTGGTTCAGGCGCATGGAATGAAAGAATGTTTTTGGAAAAAGATGAAGTGGAAGCCTTTGGAAGCTTGAATGTCAACTTCACTTTTTGTTCAATATTAGACTCATTTAAGAGAGACTTTGGAATCCATATAGCCTTAGGCTTTTCATTTCCTTTTGATGTCTTAGAGAGAATATCTTGAATGATGGATTTTGGAACCCATACTTGTCTTGTAGTTTTCTTCTTAGATATCTCTTTTGACTTTATGCCCCCATGTCGATTAGAGGGGACATGGTGATCTTCTTTTTTTGATGGATTCTTGTATTGCTTCTTTTTCTTGTATTGAACATTCAAGTTAATTCCAAAAGACTTGGGACTTGTGGAAGAAGAAGGACGATACGACTGGTTTAGATGGGTGGGTGGATGAAAAGGATTCCAGGGTATGTATCTATGTTGATCTTGAAGAAAGATAGGAGATGGAGGGATGTAAGGACCCAAAATGGATGACGAATTATGAGAGTTAGGAGGGGAAAGTGAAGGGACATAAGGGCCCAATATGGAAGGAAGACGTGAAGCCCTTAGTATTGGTGGAGGAGGTCCAAGGATGGACATGGAAGATGCAAAAGGATAATCAATAAGTTCATCAGCATCTATATCACAACCAAGGATATCAACATCTTTAGAGTGAACATTAGGATTTTCAACAAGATCATGCACATCTTGAATAGGAGCAGCTTCTTTGATAGGATCATTCGTAGCTTGCCAAGATTTAGGAAGAGTAGAAAGTGGAAGTGAACATGGAGTGGTAGAACAAGAAGATGGAAGACTTTGATCTTGACAATGATTGTTGGGTAGCATAAGCGTATCAACTTTTTCTAGATTTTCAATAGGCTCAACATTGGAAGTAACAACACCATTTTTAATAACCTTAATGGAAGTATCATCTTTGGAAAGCGCAAGTGCAGTAAGGTTATTTTGATTATCAATAAGCTCAACGGTGTAAGTAGTAGCTTGATCTTGCTTAGAGGAAGAATTAAGACATGGTGGAATGAATGGGGAAGGGTGTAAAGGATCAAAAGAACCCTGAAATAAAGGAGATACATCATGAAGAGAATTGGATGACATGGAGGTTCTTGATCTTGATCTTTCTTTATATTCTTTTCTTTATCATTTTTAGAGTCTTCTTGACATGGAGCCACTTCTAAGGACAAGGAAGTAGGTTGGATTTGTATGGAAGACTTTGGAAGAGGTGGTGAAGGACTAGCTGAAATAGGCATTATAGCGGATGAAAGCTTAGGCTCTTTAGGTTTGACATTATTGAAAGTATTTGCAGCCAAGTGAAGGTTATCTTGAGTATCTTTAAGAGGTGGCCCTTGAGGATAACTATAGGGAACCGCATGGAAAGTCTTAGGATCTTTGTTGGATGAAGGATTTGTGAAAGATTTGGATGACTCATAAGCTTTAGGAAGTGTGTGGGTATTGGAGGAAGTGGTGGATGGAAGGGGACCATCACAAGACAAAGGTTCAGCATTAACATGATCTTGTTGGAGAGTGTAATCTTTATTTTCAGCATGAGAGTTTTTAGACAAGACATGCTCATAGTATCTTCGTTTATAATCAGCACGGAAAGCTTTCTCTTCCTCAATAGAAGTAGATGTATCATATTGTTCACAACAAATATCATAATTTCTCTCAAAATCAGAATCATATGGATCACCATCACAATCTATCCAATAGGATGACCCTTTAGTAAGCCTAAGCACACGACGAGGAGGACTCTTAGGAATAGAGTTGCCATAAGTATTTCTACATCGTCCATCATCATAGTCATCATAGCCATCAAAGGTAGGTGTGTCACTCTTTGTGGAAAAGACATCACAAGGACTATCATGTTGCTCTTTATGGTATGTCTTCTGAAGAGAAGTAAGACTCTCGGGAGAAGTAGAAGAAGAACAAGATCGTGAAGAAGAGGAAATTGAAGACTTAGTGGAAGAAGAATACTTAGATAATGAGGAATTCGAATAATGTTTAGAAGAGTCATGATAAGATTTGGAAGATGAAGAATGAGAATGATGTCTGGAAGAGTCATGATAAGACTTGGAAGGTGAAGAAGAATGAGAAGATTTAGATGATGAAGAATGTTTGGAAGAAGAAGATTGTGATATGATCATGTTTATGATTCTAGCAAAGGCATCTGATTTAATCATCTTTTCTTTTATTTTTGCTATAAATTCATCACTCATGAAAATTTTGGAGGAACAACACTTTTCAAATATGTCAATGAGCTCAAGATCATCTATTCTTAATAAAGGTTCCAAAGCTAGATAGTCAAGATTCATGGTTATAGAAGAGGAGGAATCAAGCATGGAAGAAATGAATAGATGAATAGAAGAAAGTAGACTAGATAACAAGAGGAAAAGAATCAAGAAGAAGAAGAAGAATAAGAATTTCCCATGGGAATAGAAGACTTTAGAAGAACATGGGAAATGGAGAAGAAAGAAGAAGACTAAGAGCCATCTGGTGCAATTGATACCATAACGTTCATTGAGATGTTGAGCAACATGACAACACCTAGGATCTAAGATCTAGACTGACCAAGGAAGACTGGTAATAGGATGACCTCACAAAATGTCAACACCAAACTAGGATAATCAAAGTTCTCTATTGTCCAAAGAGAAATGAAAAGATAGAAGCAGGGGCTTTACCAACACTGTCAAAGAGGTGCTTCAAATCAAAGGGTGACTACCCTTGCACTTTTGAACCAGGAGGTTGGGCTAGGCCAAAATATAATTAAAATTGAGATAAATGAAAGTGATTTGGACAATAAGAGTACTAAAATTCTCCAAGAATGTGACTAACAATTCTAGAGATAATCTTTCTCACCAAGAATGGACAAATGCGATACTGATGTTGATTTTGACCAATTTGTGCAAATTTTGAATCTAAGGGTGAAAATGTCTGATTTCAATCACAATTTTAATAGTATTTGGACAGGTTTGCAAACAGTAGGGGATCAAACATGTCTCCAAACACTTGAAACAAGGGCAAAAGCAACCTTGCCAAGACAAGCACTTGTGATATCAAAATTGAAAAAGCACCCTATGAATGCTACCGATTGTTTGTATGTCAAGATCATTTACACTGGTATCACACAATCGAAGACACTTCAAGCAATATCTACCTACAAGACAAGGCTCATTACTCATCAACTTAGCCCACAACTTGATGCCCCCTTGCCTCACACCAAGTGGTTGCCCACAAGAGATATTGGCTTTGTCGTGGAAGTGTCAAATGACACAACCAAAAGGACACATATGGTGAGTATCTTGGGGTGATCCGGGTTATTCCACTTGGATCAATCCTTGCACTAAGAAGATAAGCGGCTAAAAGAAGGTGGCTTCTATCTAATGGTTCTTAATAAGGGTTTCCGTTCACAACACCCCTCTTGCTCCTCGTAAAGGACTAGGACCTCGCGGCCTCAAGAGTACCTTAAGCATTCTTGCTCAATATTTTCCTCATGGTCACAATCCCACAAGTACTTACATCAAGCGAAGACAAGTGTTATGTCTACCAAGGTTTTGTGTCCTCGATAGCCTTGAGATTATAGTGAGTTGGAATCACTCGCCACCAAGGAAAATGATGACAAGGTTGTCCCCACTTGGGTCGTTCCTCTTGATTGCTCAAGAGCAGGCCCGCTAAAGGATTCCTAAACTAAACAAAAAATGGATCAAATCTTGAGGTTCAAGGTTTTTGATTCACCACAAGGGTGAAGAGCATACTCCCCTATCTCAAGAATCTTTCCCAAACACACCAAGCAAAGAGATCAATTACCCCCTTGCTTCCAAAACCTTAAGATGGGTCAAGATTTTCTGATTCACCTAAAGGTGAAGAGCATACTTCTCCTACCACCTCAAGATCCCTTTCACAAGGTATTAAGATTCCTAATACAATTAGTGAATGCCACACTTGAAAGGAAAGCAAATAAACAAGCAAGAATTTTTTTTGTTTTTATGCTTGGGCAGCCCTACAAAAATCATTAGTAGCCCTCTTTGACATGCGTTCTTTTGACAAATTTCAAGTAATGAGAGCACCTACAACCACAACTTGTTAGACCAACAAGAGTTAAAAGAATCAAAATCCAAAATCTACCAATGATTAGTACATGAAAAATTAGATAATCTGCAAAAATATCTAATCAAATGATAAAATCTGAAAATGAAACCATCATGGTTGGATTAGGCTTGAAAAAACCTTTCCAACGATATATCACACTTAAACTTTTGATACCATTTGCAAAATTTCAAAAAAAATGGGCACCCGTTTTCCAGAGTGCACGGATTTGAAAACGCTAGAAATTTCTGAAAATTTCAAAAAGATAGCTAAGAACCTGAAACTTGCAAGATAGAAAATAGTTCACTGTTAGATCAGGCGATATACCTCAGACTTCACCAGTATCGCGCGATACTTCTTCCTATAGCCAGGCGATACTTCCCCAGTCGGGCGATACTTCGCACGATGCCAGGCGATACTTCGCCCGATGCCAGGCGATAGACTTAAATATAGGTGTGCGATACTTTTTTCGCGCGAACTATCACGCCAAGACAGGAAGTATATCGCGCGATATTTCTGAGAAGTGTCGCGCGATAATCTGAGACAGAAAACCAGAGACGCAGATTTTTTCAAAAATTAATCCGAAAATGACGAAAAATGCAGAATTAAAAGGGACAAAGCTAATCTACTCTGCCCCACGGTGGGCGCCAGAAATGTACACACTAAAATATGCACTTCTATGAACCATTACATGCAAGGTTGCTCAAGAATGAGGCCTCACAAAGCGGCTCATAGCTCTCTATGCATGGAGTTGCAAGGGCTTATGAGTTTTTCTCTCAGCTAGAGCTACAAGAAAGTGACCTTGCTAGTCAACCATACAATGAGAGATTCAAATGAAGACAAGGGCAACAATGCCAATATCTCCAAGAATCTAAATGGATGCAATGCAATGCAAATCTAGATGAGAATGCAATCTAAGCTATGAAAAGAAAGTACAATGCAACTAATCTATGAAAGGAAATAACAAGTGTTACAATCCCTCCTATTTAGACTATGTGAGCTTACATAAAAGGAAATCTATACTAAGAATGCCATGAATGTAACTATGAAAGAAAAACTATTATGAAATGCAACTAAAAATGATGAAAGCAACAAGTCTTCAATGTCTTCAAAAGCTCCAAATGTACCTAGAAAACCTGCAGCATAACAATAGCATAAAACATGGATATCTATCTATATGCAAATGAAGAAGAGAGCTCTCCTTTTATAGGAAATGAAAAGGAATAGACCATGGAGATTAAGAGGCAAAAGACTTAATCAACGGTGGAGCATCAAAGAAGAGCAATCCATGTGCACAAATATTCTCCAATGAGAGTGAAGTGTTGACTTTTGAGCCTCATGTGAGACAAAAAGTGCTTTTTCCCTTTTTATAAAATAGGAATAATGCTTTATTTGTGCAACTTAGGATAAGAGGAAAAGGTGGGCTTTTTATTTAATTGAAAGAGGAGGAAATATTCCTTTTAATCAAATAAAGACTTAGGATAAATGGTTAGCCCAAGGATAAAAATCCAATATATGAATGAAATTAGGATTTGATCAAGAGATTGATAATGTTCAAAATATTGATTAATGATCAAAATGATTCAGGATTGATAAATTGAATAAATGGGGCCCAAAGTCTAGGCGACCATTTTAGGGTGCATACAGAGTGTGACTTTAATTCTTTCAAATTCATTATGTTCATTGTCAAATGGTATAGGCTATGACTGAATCAAAATGATCCTATAGAACTATTATTGAACATGATAATAGATTTACAATGGTTAATACAAGTTCATTTGAGCCAATTAGGTATGAGCCCTATGTTCTTCCAAGATAATGTAAGAAGGTATTTTACTCATAGCTTCCACATAAACTGGGTTGGTCATTTATTGTTAGACATGATCCAAGAGGAAGACCAATAAAGTATAATGTGATGGAAGAAGAAGATACCATAGAAGTAGAATATGATGTATATGATGATCACGATCGACAATTAGTTGATGATGTTCCTGACATAAATTTTCATGAAGAAGAAGAAGATGATGACGATGGTGATGGTGATGGTGAAGATGATGATGATGATGATGATGATTGCAATAATGATCATGATGATGAGTTGGATGAAGAAGAATATCAATGACAAGAATGAAATGTATGAGGTATGTTAATAATTCTAATGTCATTACATAATTAACTCATGAGGTACCTTTTAATATTTTTAATTCATGTTCTACCTCTATTAATTCATGGTGACACATATGTGTTTCTTATGATACTCAATTACATATATGATGATACATGTATGATGCTTATGATACATATGTATTTATTGTTTATCAAATTACAAATGTAATTCATATGATGCTCAATAGTTGATGCTAATTTCATGTATATATTTTTAGTGATGTTGCCACCCTTGGTGGAAATAGGTAATTGACTACAGACATCATCAACCTTTTTTTTGAGTATTTTAAATAGTCTACATATAGTAAAGGTAATGAATAAAAAAATATACAATGATTATGATGACTGCATATTATTCATGTTGTCTACTATGTAATTTTTAGTATACGTATCATGTAAGTTATAGCTAACATAAGATAATTGAATTACATATGCATGAACCTAAACCCCCTTCACGAGGATCCTACACAGTATCATGGATCTACAGGTATAATTCAATACACCCTATATAAACAATTTATTTAATACACTTATCAACACTTAAGGCCCTAGTTGGACTTATTCAAATTTTATTCTCAATATCAATTTTCGGGCTGACTTCTTCATCAACATTACCCTAATTTGCAAAATATCTCTCTCATTTGATGAAGTACAGGTACCACCAAATACATATTTATCAAATGTGTCATCCTCAAGTGACGGGAATACATGAATAAAATAAGAAAGTGAGACATGTAGTAGGTCTAAATAAGGGAGATCAACTAGAGGTCAAAAGATTAGAAGAAAATTCAATAAGCACATGAAATTTTTCCTTGCTCATGGGGGATCATGTTATTATGAAGATGAGGTGAAAGGTGACATCGAGGTACCCTTGAGGTACAAACATCTACAAAATAAATGGCTACCCAAGGAACTTCCCCCAATAAACACTAATTTTTCTATTAACAAGAGGATACATCACATAGCACCATCGTCATTACATGGTTTGGGCCTATTTTCCATGGACAACATAAAAATTTGTTACAACAAGTGTGTTGAATTGATGGAGTATGTTGGACCTTGTTATAACTAAAAAAATTAGATGCAGATTGTTCGATATAAAAAAATTATGCATAGGTATGCACTCTCAACAAATTATATATAACAAAAAGATAATGATCAAAGTAAAATAGTGGCTATATACATTGATGGAAGACAAAAATCAACATGGAATATTGTAGGTTTTATAAATAGTACATGATCTAGGTCAACTAATAAGAAACCCAATTGCATATTTGGGGCACGTGAGGGAAATCGTGTATTCGTATGTGTGATAAAATTAATAAGTGTAGGGGATGAGCTGCTAATTGATTACAATTCGAATCACATAGATACAAACAAAGTTATATCATAGGGGTGGTATGTCCTATATACCATTTAAACCAATCTCCAATTAGTGACTCTAATATAACATTTTATTATTAATTTTTTTTGCTAAGTATATTGGTTTCATTTCGCTAATATTTTTATATTTGATCTTTGTCACAGGGCCACATGGATTTGTCACATAGAATAGATAGGGATGTTACTCCCAGCCCTTCTATCGAGCAGGTAAACCTCATTGTAATTGTATAAATTAGATAGAATAAAAATGTAATATTATTATGTTCTTTTTTTAGTATTTTAGAGTAATTTTGATCGTGTTAATAATATTCTTATAATTTTCCCCTTGGTTGTTCATAAGCCTAGGGTTCCTCCAAAAGAGCTAGACATTTCATGTGCTCCAAAGGTTTCTAAATATTATGCCACTTGGAATACTATTGTCCGCAAAGGTAAGAAATTTGCCACTTCTCAATTGAAGTAGGTTTCTACATTGCCATGACCTCCAACCAAAGTCACTAAGCATGTTTCACACCTTTTTCCCTAGGGGAAAGTTGCACTTGCTTTAGAGGTGCCACCATTACTCATGGTTCTTCCATAAATCCCATAGTTTCTTATCTAGTCATGGTTACTTGACCCCCTCCCCAAGATAATGTGGCCTCATTGCATCATCGCTCTCACAGACCTCCCAAGTATGAAAATCCTTATGATGCTAGGTTAGGGAAGCGGTAGGTCTTTCCAAGTGATCTGTACCTAGTTTTCAATTCAAAGTTGACATTTATGCACAATAGTTTCTCCTCACTTGAGGACGAGGAAACCATGAATGAGGATTTTTGATGAATTTTCTTTCTTGGAATGTGAGGGGTCTTACTGACCTCCCTCAAAAATATTTTGTCAAAGATGTTTTCCATTAATTTCCTTAGACAAATGTTCTCTACTTGCAAGAAATCGAGATAGTTGGGTTTCTTCTCTCCACAAGTTGTCATGTAATTTGGCCTCACAACCTAGTTTTCTCTTCTTCCTATGGACCTGGTAGAGGAGGGATGGTAACCTTATTAGCACCACATTGGAAAAGTTCAATTTTGAATCTTGGTGAGGACCCCATGAATAGACTAGTGTGGATTGTTTTTAATATTAATAATCACCATTTTGGTATTATTAATCTATATACTCCCAATGATGTTGTGGAAAGAGCATACCTCTGGAGGTGGCTAGTTGATTCATTTCTATCTGTGAATTGGGTTTTATGTGGTGATTTCAATATGGTTGAGGTGGCTTCTGATAAGGATGAAATTTCACCATTAAGTTGGACAGTTGGTGAGCATGAAGCCTAGTTTTACATCTGTAGTAAATTGGGGCTTTATGATCCCAATATCAACTGTCACCTCCCACATGCGATTTGGCATACCTAGAGTAATTTGAGATTGGGATCTAACATCGTATTTAAACATTTAGATTGTGCCATGATCTCTTCTCAATCTTTTTTTCCTTTGGGATAGAGCAACAATTACTAGTTTTACCTTTTTCAAACATTACTTTTCCAAACCACTACCCCATTAAATTTTCCATTCCTTGGAGTGTACAAATGCAATGTGCCTCCTAGTCAACATTTTTATTTAACACTTAATTTTTGAATCATCCACCTATCCTGGCCCACATGCATGTTTAAAACCTTCAATTGAGGCATGCTCAACAGACAGGTTGGATTTTGTGGTGGAAATGTTTCCATTATGTGCACCACTCACTTTCTCCATTTTTATTGAAAACATTTGGCTTTTTTATGCCATCAGTCCTATACCAAAACAACCAAGGATTTGCGTGCACGAGTTGACAACTTGGCAACTCATCCTCTTTCAACTGAATTACAGTTTAAGGTGGCACAACTTTGTCATGAAAAATAGATAGTTGACACTTATGCTACCAGAGGATCCTAGCTTAAGGAACATTTGCATTGGTTAAAGGTGGTAAATCATGCTAGGAAATATTTCTTTGCTTCTTTGTGCCCAAGACATACCACCTCAGGCATAAAAAGGCTCAGATAAGGGACTTTAGTTCTAACTGAACTTCCAGATATTCCGCAAGTTGTTGTTTCTCATTAAAAAAAGTTTTCACTACTCAAGCTTCCACACCAGCCTCTCAAAGGCTTTAGAGTATTTCTTATCTTGTATCCCCAATCATCTCTTTGATTCTCAAAGAGCCTTCTATGAATATACATTGTCTATTCAAGACCTTAGTGAGGCTTCTTTTTCAATGGCAGATGATACATCTCTAGGTTGTGATGGTTTCCCATGTGAATTTTACAAATCCCTTTGGGATTGTGTAGGGTCAGACCTTCACAATGTTTATTTAGAAGCATTCCATTTGGGTTCATTAGGCTCAAAAATAAATAAAGGAAACATAAAGTTCATACCTAAAGTTGGAAATCCTGAAGATATTTGCAATTAGCCCCCTCATCACTCTACTTAATGTCTCCTATAACATAATTGCAAAATCTATCTCTTTAAAAATTTGTCATTTGCTTCCCCAGATTATCCGTCCAAAACAAACTGGATTTATTCAATCTAGATTCATACTTGATAATATAATTATTATTTGGGAAGCTATGGAATGGGCACATCAATCTGACCAGCCTACTATTTTTCTCAAAATTGATTTTGCAAAATCCTATGACCAAATTGAATGGCCTTTTATTCTTGCTATCTTATCTGCTTTAGGCTTTATCCCTCGCTTTGTGGCTTCTGTTAAAAATATTTTTTTCTGATGCCAATGCCTGCACTATCATTAATGGCAATCAGTCTTCCACTTTTTTCTTACATAGGTCCATTCGCCAAGGTTGTTCTTTGGCCCCAGCTTTGTATGTTTTAGTCACTGAATGATTTGGCTATTTGCTAGCTTCTACCATTTTTGTTGGAAGAGTTCATGGCCTTTCATTACTTAATCCCTCCTCTTAGCTTGTTAATGGGCATTTCTCTGATGATTATTTTTTGATCCTCATAGAGGATGAATGAAATGTTTATAAAGATCTTCATTGTCTAGAGACTTTTTGCTTGGCTTTTGGCTCAGCCATTCAATGGCATAAGACACTTTTATATCATGTTATTCCTTCCACCTCCCCAATGGATGTTAAATTATAATTGGAAAAGGATTCCACATGGCCAGGTATTCTATTTTTTGGGAATTCCTTTTTCTTTTAATGGATCTGTTACAGGATTTTGGAACGTGGTCCTCTCCAAAATTGAGGCCAAATTGGCCTATTAGAGAACCAAGGCCCTTTCTTTGGCCAGGAAATTTCAAGTTTATTCAAAGATCCTTGCTATTACACATGTATAGTATTCATCATGTTGGTTTCCTTCCAAAGTTGTTTATGCCAAGCTAGAGTGTTTATTGAGGGATTTTTTGTGGGCCTCAAATTCTCTAATGTAAAGCTTTCATCACGTTGCCTATGAGTATTGTTGTCTTCCTCACCAATCTGGTGGTCTCGGCCTCCTTTCCACTTATAGGAAAGACCAAGCTCTCTATATTAAGTGGATGGTCTATTGTATTACAAGAGATGAAGCATGGAAAATTCTTTTAAGAAATTGCATTTCTTCTAGGTACCCTCTTCATCAATAGGCTTGGAGAGATATCGACTTTCCTACCCTATTGTTCATGCAAGAACCAATGCAAATCCAAGGGTCTTTTTTTGCAAAGATCATTTGGCATGCATGGGAGGCACCCAAACCTTGGCTAAGATGGCATGGTTCTGGGTTTCAAGATGTTCTTTCTTTTAATCAACATAATCTCTAGTGGTCACCCCTAATTTAGATTCAAGGGCTTCCTCTTACTTGAGTTCCCAATATTCATGTTTTATGCTTTCATAGGCATGGTCTCCAGACTCCAAAAGATCTTTTTTGCAAATCCAAAATGTCTCTCTTCACTTGGGAGGATGCTTGATCCAAATTCAGACTTATTCATCAAGATCTAGGCACGTTTGAATTACTTGTTTCTCTTTTGCCTCTAGAGATTTTGCAGAGGATTGGGATATCTAGTCATTCCCCTTGGTGGAAGGTCTGGAGATGGCATCCAAACAAATTTCCATCGCTATCGACCAAGATAAGCTATTTATGGCTCACTCACCATTTGATGATGGTGAAAGTTTTAAATCAAAGATGGCACTTGCAACCTTCTCATTCTACTTGGAGATTGCACTTTATTACCATCTAGTCTAGTATTACAGAGCCTAAAATTACACATTGTAGCTGGTGTATTTTATTTTTGAGGTTTACTTTTGGGTTCTCAATTCTAACAGTTGGGTATTCTAGATCCTCTTTGCCCTTTTTGTCATCATCTTGAATCTTTCCTTTATCTCTTTTGGTTTTGTCAAAGAACAAAAAATTACCGAGTCTAGATTCACGTTTTCTTTTCTCCTTTTCACCCCATGATGTTTACATGGAAAATGATCCTCTTGGGCAATAATTCAAAATTCCCATTTCCTTTCCTACAAATTTGGCACACTTTCAAAATGGAGATTTTATTTGCGATTTGGAAGAAAAGAAATGCAGTTCTTTTTTCAAATACTGTAATTGATACTAATGTATCTTTGTTTGCTAAAGCCTCTATTTGTAATAATGTTATGCTACAAATTCATGTTTAGGCAGATAAAGTTTTCCTTGAGGTTTCCCATTTATAGGAGCTCCTACAACATTGGGGGAATACTCCTTGCATTGTGCCCCAAGTACCTTTAGATGCCCCAACTTCTAGCGTTCATTCCACTTCATGTGGTCAGGGTTGTGGTACTAGCAATTCAAGTAGGCGAGGCAATTCTCATTCTCGGCCTCTACTTCATCGATCTACCTCTCACTATCATCTACCATAGGGTTTTTTGTGCCTTCATGCCCAC
This sequence comes from Chamaecyparis obtusa, assembly GCA_027943335.1. Classification (NCBI taxonomy): domain Eukaryota; kingdom Viridiplantae; phylum Streptophyta; class Pinopsida; order Cupressales; family Cupressaceae; genus Chamaecyparis; species Chamaecyparis obtusa. The sequence continues at coordinate 23,044 of BSBK01007321.1, read as the reverse complement.
AAGGTTCTCCCTTGGCATGGGTGGTTGCAGTTGCTCCCACTTGGCCTCCACCGACTACCACTGGTTGGCTAGCAAGTGACAATGATTCAGGATGACCTTCCTCTTTGAAAGGTTTTCGACCCCGACTCGCACTGGAAATCTCCCTTCGTAGGGAAGACAAGGAGGAAGAAGATAATTATGATGGATGGATGCTTCCAGACCCCTAACCAACACAACAAACTGGTTGGGGAGGAAAGAAAGATGAACCAGATCCTCTACCTCCTTCTATGACTGCTCTTGGAGCTTAAGGGTCTAACCCTTTTTATTGACATCTATAGTTGTTTCTGGTTTCTATGGTTTCTCGTTTATGGCCAGAGGCCATTTGACATGGTTCTTGGGGCTTGCCCCACATTTCTTTTGGGGAGATGATTTTTAATTTATTTTCCTCCCAAATATTCATATGTAAACATTTATAGTTTTCAAGTAATATAATTTTGGTGGCGTTTTAATATAAAAATAATAATTAAGTGATTATCACTTTTATAAAAAAAATTGAGTATAATTTTTTTTAATTCACTTTCATGAGTGTAGATGTGATTTAATATATGGAATAAAATTTCAGTTAGTTAACTCTTTTTAACAAAGAAAAATCCTTTATGAAAATGTTCTCAAATTCATAAGGAAACAAGTAGTGTTTTTAAACATATTTTAAGAATGTGCTAAATTGGGAGGGTTTGTTTTCATTTCTTTAATTTTTATATCAATTAATTTAATAATGGCAATTATTTGAGTTCAAGAACAGGTAGTAAGCGTGTAGTATGTTCCTAGAATGACAATGTAATGGTGATGTAATTTTTTTACCAATTTACAATTAACTTCTAGATGTGCTCAACAAATTCTCTCTTAAATCTTGATGATTATTTTTATATCAAGATTAGTCTTTCACTAAACCACTCTACCCTATAAATTTAAAATTAATTTAGCTTGATTTTGGACTTAATGTCTAGTAATGAAGGACAAAATGAGCTCAAATTTTAAAAAATGTTTATAGTTTAAATTTATAATTGTTGAATTGGTTTATATCAATTTTACACTTGTAGATTAAAATAGAATAATGAACTATATGGATCATGGAATTGAGTGATGGTATATGATAAACTAATATACAATTAGTTACATGAATCATGTTTTCATTATCTTTATGATATGTCACATAATTGATTTAAAATAATAATACTAAAAAATTACACATTCATAGTAAAAAAATACTTTCAATCACTAACATACATTGTAAAACCAACATGCATATATATATGAATGTACATAGGTACAATTACAAAAATAATACCATCTAAAATATAACTCATTCTAACATGTGCTGAAATAAATTAGATCTTAGATAGTATTATTTTTATAATTTTAAATATGTACATACATACAATTCCAAAATTAATACCATCTAAAATATAAGACATTCTAACTCATGTTCAAAATAAATTAAATTTTATATAATATTTTTTACCATTACCTACCAAATTCCATTCACCTTACCTACCAAACTTACCAATTCTAAGCACATCTAGTTTGTTATGTAAAATCTATGTTGTGTTGAAAAGGACCTACAAACTATCATAAAGGACCCATTCCTTTTCAAATATAATACAAACCAAAACATTGTGGGCCTATGCGAACACTTCAAAATATGTGTGCCAGCCTAAAAGTAAGGCAAACATGAGAAAAATTAGGTATGCTCAATTGTTGGTAGAGATGAAGTATTAATAAAATATTGTCTCCTAATCCTTCGGTTGAAGACCCACCATATTGGTATTAAAGTCAATAAAATGTCACCTGGGATGCATCCAATCCATATCTAGCCAACTGGTCACCAAACAAGTCCATTTCTTAGAACAAAGAAGATGCCAAATATATATTGACTTTATCCCACCAACAGCAATGGAGCCTTCATATTAGAATAAACAAGCCCAAAAAAAACAGCAAAATGTGAATGGAAGATGGTACCATATTCCAATAAAACATTTGATGACTAGGAAGTGAAAATAAAATTAATTGTTTGATATGAATGATAAATGAAGGAGGCCCAAAACAAAAAAAAACACACAATGTTGAATTGTTCTTTTCTAGGGTTGGTACGTTGTTGTTGGTGGGTGTGGTATATGATGTATAGTGGGTTGGTCAAGAATGATTGTGACTTAAAAATAAAAGAGGGTATAATGGGGGTTGTTGGGTTATGTTGGTGGATGGTATATGCATGATATTATAATTAATATTGAATCAACTATAATTTTGGATATTATTATATTTAATAATGACTTCATGTATGGTTTATATTTTATTTAATAATTATTTTATATTTATATTGTTTTAAGTGTTATATTTAACATTTTATTTAATATATTTGAATATATCTCAACTAGGTTTGGTATAATTAAATGATTAAGTTTTGTTATTAAAATTAATATAGCGATAAAGATTAAAAATATTTATTGAGAATTTATTAGTTATAATAAAATGGTTTATATTATTAGTGTGTGAAAATATTGTACTAAAACATTTATCAAATTTTGAATAATATATATTAAGATTATTTTTTTCTAAAAAAATAAAGAAAAGTTACATCTACAATACCTTGTTGTTATCATTGATATATTTATTATTTATTTATTTATTTATCTACTTTCATCCTCATTATAATATAGTATTTATTTTGTCTATTCAAATTTATTTGTACATATATATAGTGCACGAATGCACCTTGTAAACTTTTTAACATGACTGGTGATGTTGGGCGACACATCCTCCACCCCGCCACAGGGTCTGGGGGGGCACTAGACCTCATGACATCGAACTTTACCATAGATTGCTCTCGCCAATAGAATCATATCCAACCCATATACATAAATAATATTAAAAACATAGAAAAATAATATATATTTATTAAAAAGAAATGTGATATTCTCATAATATTTCTAATTAATAATTATATAATCTTTTCCAAAATGAACATTCTTTATACTCCTCCATTTAAAAAAATCATAAATTATATCTAAACATTATTCTAAAACAACAATATTTCGATTAAAAAACACTACCAAACTTTATGAACACAAACAAATTTAGCCATGTAATTATATAAATGATCACTCTTCATTGAAATTGGGTGTTTAGCAAGTTTGACTTTGTAACCGAAAACAAAAAAATCCCCTTTAATAAAAAGGCAAAGTTCTCAGTCTTTCACTATTTTGATCTATATGTGAAAATTTAGTAATCATTTTCTTTATATATGACATGACATTAAATTTTTTCCTACATATTTTTGTAGTTTATTTTTAGCCATAATTATATAAATGATCACTCTTCATTGAAATTGGGTGTTTAGCAAGTTGACTTTGTAACCAAAAATAAAAAAATCTCCTTTACTATAAAGGCAAAGTTCTCAATCTTTCACTATTTTGATCTATATGTGAAAATTTAGTAATCTTTTTCTTTATATATGACATGACATTAAATTTTTTCCTACAAATTTTTGTAGTTTATTTTTAGCCATAATTATATAAATGATCACTCTTCATTGAAATTGAGTGTTTAGCAAGTTTGACTTTGTAACCGAAAACAAAACAATCTCCTTTAATAAAAAGGCAAAGTTCTCATTCTTTCACTATTTTGATCTATATGTGAAAATTTAGTAATAATTTTCTTTATATATGACATGACATTAAATTTTTTCCTACATATTTATGTAGTTTATTTTTATCTAATTCAAATATATGCCTTTTAAAAAACTATATATATATATATATATATATATATATATATATATATATATATATATATATATATATATATATATATATATATATATATATATATATATATATATATAATGATTATTAATTCATTTGAATATGTCTACTATTTTTTTTTCTATCTGAATCTAGTAGGAGACAAATAATTCACAGTATACACAACATATAGTACAATCATACTATAATACCTCAAAAATGGGCTATAAGTTCATTCATCTTCTATATCAACAATTTGAACGAAATCGACATCAAAGTCCTAATCTAAGGCACATCTAAACATCATCAAATCTAATTGATTATCTTAAATTCTACATCAGGGAATATTCCTAGCAATATTCCTAATCATCATAATTATCTTTAATTTTATAATTATTTGGCAATAAATCACATTTATCCTAAAGTTTGATTAATTGAATATTTTCATATTTAATTAATTAGATTTAATATTTGCCACTTAATTGTATAATTAAATTTAATTCTATCTATTATTAATTGTATTATTTAATTTTGACAATAAATCTAATATCATATGAATAATTGATTAAATTCTTATTTAATTAATTAAAGCAAATTGTCATTATTTAATAATATATTTTTTAATAAAAGTTTGATTAAATAATTGATTAACCCATAAATCAATTGTTTTATTTTTAAAAGCAGTTAAGTTGGAAATAAATCACTTTATTATTAAATTAATTCATAAATAAAACATGCGCAATCATAAAAGCAAACAACTATCAATTATCAATTAAAGTTAAACTCTATTTTGAGTTAAAGCTTAGCTTTTGCATGTTTTTGTGAGTTAATTATCCTTTATTTAAAAATAACTCAAAAATCAACCTGAGTTATTTGAGTGATTTATGGTTTTCTTTCACAACCTCCAAAGCCTTGGATTTCTATAAAAACAAGGCTCAGCTCTTCATAATTCATTTCTAAAATCTCTCAAATTTGCATCCAATCATCTCATATTTTTGCACAATCAGGCTGGAGAATTGGAATTGAAGAATCAAAGCTCTTGCGAATCGACATCTTTGTGAGATCAATCTTATTTTTGCATTCATATTGCATATCATTATTAGATTAGCATTGCATATCAATTTTCAAATAGCATTCATAGCATATCAATTTCATATTAGCATAGATTCATATCAATTTTTATCATTCTTATCGCATAGAAAATATCAAAAATATAGATTAATTGCATTCAATCTCATATCTAGATCAATTGCATTCAAATCCTTCATTTAGGTGTCGTCTAGGTCACTGATCTCGATTACAATCTGAGAACATCAATCTCGCACCTACTAGAAGGCAGTAAATCGCTTAGTTAGATAGTTTTCAATTTTGCACGATTTTGATTATAGCTAACCTCTAATGTTTTACTGAAGTGTTGTGTCTACAGATCAGGTACAATTTTCACACACACACATACATGCATGACAAAGGTTGTTGAAAGTAGCAAAGAGTGCATTTATATACATGAAATAGCTCAGGCATTCCACATAGAGGTGTGATTGTCATCTAAAGGTCATTGGATTAAGACTTTTGATTTAGTGATAGTCATGGTGTACATGCCTAAACTCTATTAAGATTTGAGCTTGTGACCTCTAGTCAATCAAGAGTACAAGTTCTCCGCCATTAGACCAACTCAAGTTATAAATGGAGAAACATACTTCAGCCTCAAAGTTCTTTTTCATTAGACAGCTTTGTTTTGAAGCAAAACCTGTGAAAATTAGTTTGAATTTATTTTAATGTTAATGGTTTTTTTTTTAATTTGATTCAGTTAATGAATATAGAATCAATTCTACATATGTTGACTTGAATTTTATAATTTTGAAATTCAAACTCAAATTTGAGTTTTTTCTTTTTTCTTTTTTTACTAAACCAATTAACACACATTTGCATAACTAATCACTATATAATAACATTTAAAAGCATTTAATTGTATCATTTATCATCATTAAACATCAAGAACATGTTACTCATTAAAAAAATTTAATAAAAATAATTAGTACTAGTAGGTGTATTGTAGAGAGCTAAGGTATATAATATGTTGGTGAAAAAACATTTCAAACTTGTTTGTGACATATTAAAAAATGGTCAATATAATATGGTGGTTGGGATGAGATGGTGGAAGGTGTATGTAAGAATTTGCATATAGCAATAAAAACAACCACCAAGATCTAGAGGCCAATGAATAGAACAAAAGAGATAAAATATTTTATTAAAATGCAATAGATAGAAAAATATTGGATATGTACAATGTAGGAGCATGCTTAAATAGACTAAACAATAGAAGAGCATAATAAGGAGAAGATAGTGTATCACCCATACAAGATAGAATCATGTCCACCAAAGGTGGATCATCCTCCATTGTGCAATGAAGTATGTGCAACAATGTGAGGATGATAAGTGATAAGTACACTAAAGGTGGAGACAACACATAATGTGGAAATCTGATAATAACTATCATCAACTAAAGTGGAATTTCTCCTACATCATGTGCAAATATAGATGCAAAATCGCAGGTGTCTCATATACAAACTACTATGCAATGCATTATCCTAAATAAGCTTAAGCAAAGTGTAATTAGTGAATATTTAATTTCACCAAGTGTATATAATATAAAAATTAATATTATATTTAAAAATTGCAATGACTTTCCCTCTGCGTATGCGTGAAAAGTATCCTGCTAAAGTTTTAAACCGACATTCTAAAAGCTCTAAGTGTTCTCATGCATTTTCTCCCTTTTTGTTTTGGAGCATCTTCTTCCCCATTCTCTAGTGGTGTGAGCTCCTTTGGTTCCAAGGGTTTTAGGTTTTTTTCCTCCCCAGAACCCCACCCTTCATCCTAATTCTGAACAAACACAGGTATTTTCACGGTTAAATTGAATGATCAATTTGATTTCTTTGCCAGAACTAAATATGTTAGGGTTTTACCTTTTTTATCCATTATTTTATGATATAAAATATGTTGATAGGAATAGGGTTAAACACAACATTTCTCTCATGATTAACAATCCTTCTGAGCATAGTAAGCCTCTTGAAACCACCATTTCTCTGGATTCACTTCAAGTTAGCAAATCCACTTCCCCAAGAGAAACCCTAATCTTTGGATAGAGGTAAGAAGCAAAAAATAGCTTAGTAAGAAGAATTATGGGTCTCAGATAGGGCATCCACAACCTAACCATTTTTTAGTTCCTCTTTCTATTGAAAATAGATTTTCTCCTTTGCAAAGAGGGGAATTGGAATAGAGAATCTCTGATACAAATAACTCACATCCTATATCCCTCCCATCAAGACTAGCATATTCTCCTCCTCACCGTAGGCCAAACTATGATAACTCCTCTAAATCTTTAGCGACCATTGAGGATTTGGTCACCCTTAATATCCTAGATGATTCTATAGAAAAAAATAAAGAAATATGCAAATCGTTAGGACTCTTTTTAAGGTGGAATGGATACGAGGTTCTGATGGAATATGGATGAAGTGACTGAGAGGGGGGGGGTGAATCAGTCAACCATAAATTACTTCACAATTAATTCTTTCCAGATCCCTTAGGATATCTTAATAATGTTATCTATTTTAGCACTCGATAAATAGATTGCAGTAACTTTGAAGATGCAGAAAGTATTAACAAAATTATCTTTTAGATATTCATCAGCACTGGTGTATGATTAAGATAGCAATTAAGAACACAAGAGACACAAGATTTTAACGTGGAAACCCAATATGGGAAAAACCACCAATGTATCTAGATACTGATTTTCACTTTTCTGAAGTGATGCCCGGTTAGAAGCCAACTCGGTAAAAGGTTACAAAACACACTGTTAGGTGTGACCTTGTTAGAGGATTTAAACACCCTGCTAGGAGTGGCCTGGTAAGAGGTCTTGAAAACAATTCAATGGAATTGTCACCTTGTTAGAGGATTTACAATATGGTTGTTAAACCAACTCGGTTAAGAGATTTAGAATTCACTGTTACAATGATAAGAAGGTAACAATGAAAAATGACCTGTATAATAATGCAACTGCCTTGCTGATTACAGATCTCTGTTCTGCATATGTGTGATCCTTCCTGATCGAATAAATCTCTGCTGCACCTTAAGGATATCTGAACATCCTTCACAAATTCGCACACACCTTTCCTGTCTTTCTTCTGTAAATCTTCTGCTATTTTTTCTTGTTTATTTTTTACATTTTACCTTTTATTTATATGATTTTAGATTTGTCAAATCGACATTATTTAGTATAACAGCCGGCTGAATTAAGAAAACTCTATTTGCAAAAATCCTTCAAGGGCCGACAGTGCTCGGTGACCATAACTTTCTACAATCTTTCGGAGACCGAGGGAACTCGGTAAACACCGACAATCCTTTACCTTCGATAACCGACTGAACTCGGTAAACACTGAATTTCCTTTGATGACCGACTGAACTCGGTAAACACTGAATTTTCTTTGACGACCGAATGAACTCGGTAAACACTGAATTTCCTTTGATAACCGAGTGGACTCGGTAGACACTGATTTTCTTTGATAACCGAGTGGACTCGGTAAGTACTAATCTTCCTGTCTGGCAGACCGACTGAGCTCGGTAGGAACTGATTGCTGCGGACTATGACATTGTGTGACATCAAAGACAATACATAATTTGAGTAGCAATTTCCTTCAGACAATTGTTTCCAACAATCTCCCTCTTTGGCATTGATGGCAACACAATATGTCATAGCATAAGAAATTTGAAAGAATTAGCTCGGTTCAGATTCAAATCTCCCTCTGTCAGCAAACTTCCTTTATCCTGAAAATTCTTCCTTCTGAGTATTGAAAATTTCTTGAAGTAATAGAAAAGACATAGAAAACACTCCCTCTTTGACAACACATGCCAAAGACAATTCACATATTACCGATGTAAATTAATGTACCTCAAGTATTGATTCATATGCAATGATTCCTCGAATATGCTGCATCAACTGGTTGATTTTCAATCATGTTCTGGTTGATGCATCACTAAAACTATATTTAGTGAGCCTCGGATAGGGGAATGACCCCTAACTTACCTCTTAGATACACAAATGCATCCTTAGGTAATGGTTTGGTAAAAATGTCTGCAATCTGTTCTTTTGTATGAATATATTCTAATCTGATTTCCTTGTCCTGCACCAATTCTCTGACAAAGTGATATTTAATAGCAATATGCTTGGTTTTGGAATGCATCACTGGATTCTTCAAAATGTTTATTGCACTGGTATTATCACAAAATATAACAACTGGTTCTTTGATTTCAACCTTCATACCTTCTAATAACTATTTAAACCAAACAATATTTGAACAGTTTACTGCAGCAGCAACATATTCTGCTTCAGCTGTGGATTGAGATGTGCAATTTTGCTTTTTACTAGTCCAGGATACTAGTCTTTTTCCAAGAAAAAATGCTCCACCACTTGTGCTTTTTCTGTCATCAATGTTTCCTGCCCAATCAGCATCAGTAAACACTTTTAAGTCTAGATTGCCTCCAAATTTATACCACAAACCATATTCTTCAGTTCCTCTTAAGTATCTTAAGATTCTTTTGATTGCCATCATATGATTTTCCTTAGGTTTTGCTGAGAATCTAGCTACTATACCGACTGCTAAGGCAATATCAGGTCTTGTATGTACTACATACTGCAATTTTCTAATCATAGATCGGTATAGGGTCTGATCAACTTCTTTTGAATCATCATTTTTGGTAAGTTTCAGTCCAATACACATGGGTGTACCAACTAGTTTTGAGTCTTCCATACCAAACTTCTTAAGTATTTCCTTAATGTATTTAGATTGAGTAATGTATATACCATTCTTGCTTTGCTGAATTTGAAGACCAACAAAGAATTTTATTAAACCAAACATAGACATTTCAAATTCTTTGTTCATTTGCTCTGAAAATTCTTTGCACTGATCCTCATTCCCTGTAAATATAGTATCATCTACAAATATTTCTGCCAATACAATTTTGTCATCCGGTCCTTCTTTAATATACAGATTGCTATTATCATTGGCTCTTTTTAAATTAATCTGAATCAAATAGTTATGGAGTCTTTCATACCATGCTCTAGGAGCTTGTTTCAAACCATACAATGCTTTGTGTAACCTGCAGACCATGTCCTTTTTATCTGGATCAACAAAACCTTCTGGTTGTTCAATGTAGACCTCTTCATCAAGAATTCCATTGAGAAATGCAGATTTTATATCCATTTGATATACCTTAAATCCTTTGTGTGCTGCATAAGCAAGTAGATTTCTTACACCTTCTAATCTTGCAACAGGAGAAAAAGTTTCTCCATAATCTATACCTTCTTCTTGAGAATAACCTTTACATACCAGTCTAGCTTTGTTTCTAGATACTTGACCATCTTCATTCAGCTTATTCTTGAATACCCATTTTGTTCCAATTACATTCTTATCTTTAGGTCTGGGTACAAGAGTCCATGTTTTGTTCTTTTGTATTTTTTCTAATTCTTCATTCATTGCTTCAATCCAACTTTCATTTTCCAATGCATCTTTGATATTTCTAGGTTCAAAGTCAGTAAGCAGACATGTACCTTTTAGCTTGCTTCTTGTCATAGTACCATCTGATTTGTTTCCAATAATTTGATCTGGTGTATGATGTCTTCTGACATATTTGGCTAGTATAGGTTCCTTGCCTTTTGAATGATTCATGCTGTTGTCTTCTAGGATCTCTTCTTCAGGTTGCTCGGCTCGGTAGATATTTGCTCGGTAACTTCAGGCTGAGACTCGGTCTGGATTTCTTCCTGTGACTCGGTTTGAACTTCTTCCTGTGACTCGGTTTGTGACTCGGTAACTATGCTCGGCTCAGTAGATATAGTTTCCTTATTGATAGTTGTGTCTGCCAATGTTTCAGGTTCAATGTAAACGAATCTTCTGTAGTTCTCAGGTTCCCTTTTGCTTTCTTCTTCAGTCTTTTCTGCAAACTCATCAAATTTTACATGTATACTTTCTATGACTTTGTGAGTAGATAAGTTCAGACATTTGTATGCCTTGCTTTTGCTAGAATATCCTAGGAATATTCCTTCATCACTTTTCACATCAAATTTATTTCTTCTGGATTCTTTTAAGATATAACACTTGCTACCAAATATTTTCATGTAACTTACATTGGGTTTATAGCCATACCATAATTCATAAGGAGTTTTGAATGTGTCTTTCTTCAATTGTACTCGGTTCAAGGTATGAACTGTAGTGTTGATAGCTTCCTTCTAGTACTTTATAGTGATGTTCTTTTCTATCATTAGAGTCCTTGCACAATCCATAATAGATCTGTTTCTTCTTTTTGCTATTCCATTCTACTCAGGAGTTCTAGGAGCTGATACCTGTCTTTTGATTCCTCTTTCAATGCAAAAGTTGTTAAAATCATGGGAGATGAATTCACCACCTCTGTCTGATCTTAAGCATTTCAATCTTTTCCCTGTTTCCTTTTCCACTCTTGCTAAGTACCATTTGAACTTTTCAAATGCTTCTGATTTTTCTCTTAAATACATAACAGTCATCATTCTAGAATAATCATCAATGAAAAGAATAAAGAATTTATCTCCAGTATAGCTTTGTATTCCAATAGGTCCACATAAATCAGTATGCACAATTTCCAAAATTTCTTTAGACTGATAGTTCTTACTCTTGAAACTAATTTTACTCATTTTGCCAATCTGACAATTCTTACATAGACCAGTATCAGGTTTCTTCAAAGTAGGAATGCCTCTAACCTTCTTGAATTTGCTTATTTTTATCATGTTATCAAAATTCACATGACATAACCTTTTGTGCCATAGCCAACTTTCTTCTATTTGAGCAATAAAGCATGAATATTCACTGAGATCAAGATAAAATAAGTTACCTTTTGTTTGTTTGCCTGATCCAATGAGTTTTCCTTTTCCATCCAGTAGTCTTGCTTGACCATTCATGAATTCAACCTTGAAACCAGTGTTGATTAGCTGTGCTACACTTAGAAGATTATGTTTTAGTCCTTCAACCCAATAAGCATTATCACATATGAGTTCTTTGGTTAATGAGATTCTTCCTTTTCCTTTTATACAACAAGGTTCATTGTTTCCAAATCTTACATTACCACTATCACAGTCTTCTAGATATTCAAATTTTGTCTTGTCACCAGTCATGTGGTGTGAACATCCGCTGTCTATTATCCATATATCATCTTTGCTTATATGAGAAATAAGTGCCATCTTATCTTCATCATCATCAGATTCATCCTTTATAGCAATAAAGACAATTTCTTCTTCACTATCATCAGAATCTTTAGCCATAAAACATGTTTTCTTACCTTTATCCTTGAATGATTTGAAATTCTTTTTGCCACAGTACTTGTGACTTCTCTTCTCTTCCTTGACTTGCTTGTTTGGGCACCTAGCTGCAATATGTCCAATTTCTTCACATGAAAAATAGATTAAAGGAGTTTTACCTTTATATTTACCTTTCCCTCTAGAGTACTTCTTTGCAAGTAATGCTTCTACAATTTCAAGATCACTATCAGAACTTTCTTCTGATACTTCTTCACTTTCTGACTGAACTTCTTTAATTTTCTTGTTCTTCTTTAGTGAAACCTTGGCCTCAAATGCTGATTCAATATTTTTGGAACTAGGAACATAGTTGTCATAGTTGTCTAATTCAAAGGCTGTCAATCTTCCAACTAAAGCATCCAAAGTTATATTGTGGTTTGTTTCACATCTTCTTTCTTGAATGGCTGATACTCTTATTGCATAGATAGGGAGTAATGTTCTGAGTACCTTACTTATAACAGTTTCATCTGAGATTGTTCCTCCAGAAGCTCTAATTGCACTTACACTTGCTTTGATTCTTTCAACATATTTTGCAATGTTTTCATCTTCCTTCATATTCATCTTGTCAAACTGTCCTCTTAGGCTTTCTGCTTTGGCTCTTTTCACATTTGCATCACCACCATATATTTTCTTCAGTGCCATCCACATTTCATATGCAGTAGTGCAGTCTTTAATATCATCAAATTCTTCATAGCTGAGAGCAGATGCAATGTCTATCATCATGGTGTTGTGAGTCTTTTTATCTGCAATGTCTTCAACAGTTAATGCGCCATTAGGAATTGTGTATTCTTCATCAATGTATTTGCATCCTGAATCACCAATGGAAGCCAGATGAAGTCGCATGAGACCTTGCCATGCTAAAAAGTTATCTCTGTTGAGCTTTGGAATTTCCCTCTTGTAAGACATCCTAATCTTTGGCTTAGGTCCTTGAAACCCTTCCTGCAAGCACCAAATGCTCTGATACCAATTGATGGAATATGGATGAAGTGACTGAGAGGGGGGGGGGTGAATCAGTCAACCATAAATTACTTCACAATTAATTCTTTCCAGATCCCTTAGGATATCTTAACAATGTTATCTATTTTAGCACTCGGTAAATAGATTGCAGTAACTTTGAAGATGCAGAAAGTATTAACAAAATTATCTTTTAGATATTCATCAGCACTGGTGTATGATTAAGATAGCAATTAAGAACACAAGAGACACAAGATTTTAACGTGGAAACCCAATATGGGAAAAACCACCAATGTATCTAGATACTGATTTTCACTTTTCTGAAGTGATGCCCGGTTAGAAGCCAACCTGGTAAAAGGTTACAAAACACACTGTTAGGTGTGACCTTGTTAGAGGATTTAAACACCCTGCTAGGAGTGGCCTGGTAAGAGGTCTTGAAAAAAATTCAATGGAATTGTCACCTTGTTAGAGGATTTACAATATGGTTGTTAAACCAACTCGGTTAAGAGATTTAGAATTCACTGTTACAATGATAAGAAGGTAACAATGAAAAATGACCTGTATAATAATGCAACTGCCTTGCTGATTACAGATCTTTGTTCTGCATATGTGTGATCCTTCCCGATCGAATAAATCTCTGCTGCACCTTAAGGATATCTGAACATCCTTCACAAATTCGTACACACCTTTCCTGTCTTTCTTCTGTAAATCTTCTGCTATTTTTTCTTGTTTATTTTTCACATTTTACCTTTTATTTATATGATTTTAGATTTGTCAAATCGACATTATTTAGTATAACAGTCGGCTGAATTAAGCAAACTCTATTTGCAAAAATCCTTCAAGGGCCGACAGTGCTCGGTGACCATAACTTTCTACAATCTTTCAGAGACTGAGGGAACTCGGTAAACACCGACAATCCTTTACCTTCGATAACCGACTGAACTCGGTAAACACTGAATTTCCTTTGATGACCGACTAAACTCGATAAACACTGAATTTTCTTTGACGACCGACTGAACTCGGTAAACACTGAATTTTCTTTGATAATCGAGTGGACTCGGTAGACACTAATTTTATTTGATAACCGAGTGGACTCGGTAAGTACTAATCTTCCTATCTAGCAGACCGACTGAGCTTGATAGGAACTGATTGCTGCGGACTATGACATTGTGTGACATCAAAGACAATACATAATTTGAGTAGCAATTTCCTTCAGACAATTGTTTCCAACAGGTTCTATCCTCAAAAATCACAAAATGGTTGAAGGAAAAATTCCCCAACAAGGTAAGTACTGCATTTACTTTAAGAAGAATTCATTTATGTAGAATGTAAAAATTAGTTATTAAAAAATAGTCTTTTAAAAGGAGGATGCCCTAACTTTAACAATATTAGCTTCTCAACTTTAGAATGGTCTCCTTTGTTTAGCCCAAGTAATTTTTCAAAATTCCTGTTAGAAAGGGCGGTCCTACTCCCAGATCTTCCTATTGAATTAAGAAATGAAGACTAGCTTAGGAAAATTGGTAACCTATTAGGGAAATTTGTGGGTTTTGTAGATTATGAACCTAAGCAATCAAAGAATGTTATCATTTTCCAAATGAATATTAAAATTAGATCCCTTAAAAAAAATTTGATCAGGAGTAAAAATAATAGCTTCACGATCTCTCCTATCCTTGTTCCCAAAATTATAGAGGCTAAGGAGGAAGATACAAAACATTTTAACAAGCCCAATCCTGTTGTGACATCTGTAGGAAATATAGTTAACAAGTATCCTGGGAAGTTAGTTTGTTTTCTTGATAATGTAGGGGGTTTTGCTATTAAAGATTCTTTGAACCCTTGTATGGAAGCATTAGAAGAAGGATAAATAAGGGAATCCAACAACCCCCCATCATAAGGATGTGTTAGAACATTCTAGTTTAGATCGTTTGGATAGTGATTGGTTTTATTTAGGAATTGATTCTCATGCTATAAATCTACAAGATCGAGAGGAAATGGGTAAGAAGGACCAAGTAATTATGGAGGAAGGCCCTCCCCTATCAGTAGGATTAACTAAGAGTGGTACTGGAAATTTAAAGGATTCTATTAGGAAAGAGTCTGATCTTTGTAGCAAGGAAATATTAAGTGATAAATTAGATTATCCAGGGTGGGATAAGATAGCAAAATTTTTGGAAATAGGAGCCATAAATGAATTCTTAGGTTTAGATCTAGATATCTTGGAAGATAATGAAGGGAAAAGGGAAGCAAATAGAGAAATTGTTGTAAAGATTTTAGAATCTATGGGTTGTGAAGACACTGAATTAGAAAAGGGGGTTCCCTTAGAAATTAAATCCATTAAGCTTCAAAAGATAGGATTAGGTATGAGTAATTTAGGCAAAGACTCACAGGACTGTATCAAACTGGTTAAATCCAGAGGTAGAAAATCTCTAAAAGAACTAAGAGATAAGGAGGGTCAAGCTTTAGGTCAAGTTAAAATCACATAACTTTTGAATGCAGGGAAGGGGAAGTTCCTTCCCAACCAACCATGAAGGTCATTACATGGAATGTTAGGGGCCTTAATGCCCCTAACAAACAACACCTGCTAAAAAGGAAATTATCACTATTTGAGTTAGATTTAGTTATAGTTCAGGAAACTAAATTAGATAAGGAAGGGTATGTCTCCTTGAAAAGAAAACTAGGCTTGTGGGAGATTTGGGGAACTCCTTCAAATGGAGCCTCTGGGGGTGTGGCAATGTTATGGAATCCTAGATATTGCAATATCGATCCTCTAAGCGAAAATGGTAATTGGATAGGAGGAAGAATCAAGGGTATCAAAAGAAAATTAAGTTTATATTAATAAGCATTTATGGCCCCAAATTTCTTCATGAGAAAAGGAGAATATGGAATGAGATAAAAAAAATTTCATTAACATGCATGATAATGAGGATATTATCTTAGGAGGATATTTTAATTCCATTATAGAAGAAACTAATAAAATAGGGGGTTCCAAGAAAATGACTCAAACAAATTTAGAATTCAAAATCTGGCTTGAAGATATAAATTCTATAGAGGTTAGGATAGAGAATGGAGCTTATACTTGGTCAAATAAAAGGGCAGATGTAAATTTAATTGCAAAAAAATTGGATAGATTCTTTTTTATTGGCAATTTGATGAACTTTGATTTTGGTATGAATGTGTCCATTCAACCTTCATCTGGATCTGACCACTTTCATGTAGCTCTTAATTTTATAGAACCTAATCTCCCAAAGAAAAACCCTTTTAAGTTTGAAAAGATGTGGCTGATGGATGAGAATTGTTAAAAAACATAGACAAATGGTGGAAGGAAGCTAGCTTTAAGGGCTCTAAAATGTATGTAATTAGTCAAAAATTGAAATTATTTAAAAGGAACTTAATTTCTTGGAATAAAGAATTCTTTGGGAATATTTTTAGAAGAAGTTAGAAGTTGAAAATAATATTAAACTTATGAATGAGGAAATCTTTGCCAACGGTATGAATGAAGAACCTTTTAATAAGGAAAAAGAGCTTCTCAATGCATATGAAGAGATTTTAACAAAGGAGAAGACTTTCTGGAAACAATGTTTTAGGGAAATTTAGTTGATTGAAGGTGACAAAAATACTAAATTTTTTCACAACAGTACAAAGGTTAGGCAAAATATTAATAGAATAATCAAAATTAAGAGAACAAATGGGGATATATTGGAAAACCCGGAGGATATATCTATGGAAGCAAAAAAGTACTTTAAAACCATTCTAAATAATGAAGGTTCAAATAGAAGAACACAAAATTAATTTCTTAGAAAGATTCCCAAAATAATTTCTGATAATCAAAATAAAATTTTGAATGCTATTTTTTCTACAGAGGAGGTGGAGAAGGTGCTTAGGAATCTCCACCCTGATAAATCTCCTAGTCTTGATGGATTCTCTGCCCTCTTTTTTCAAAAATGTTGGCATTTTGTAGGCTTTGAGATAGTAGAAGCATTAGAAGGTATGATAAATTAAGGGCATCTTCTAAAAGAAATCAATAATACCTTTATTAATTTAATTCCCAAAAAATATAACCCCAAAAGTTTCAAGGACTTCAGACCAATTTCGTTATGTAATGCAATTTATAAACTACTAACCAAAACTATGGCTAATAGAATAAAGATTCTTCTTCCACAACTAATTTCTGAGGAACAAATAGGCTTCATCCCTAGAAGATCAATACTAGATGGGGTGATTATAGCACAGGAAGCCATCCATACTATTCAGGATAATAAAAGACCAACTATGCTAATTAAGTTGGATATAAGAAAAGCATATGATAAAGTAGACTGGCATTTTTTGTGTAAATATTTGCAAGCCTTTGGCTTTTCCAAATCCCTGGTAAATTTGATCTTCAAATGCATCTCAAGTCCAAAAATTTCAATCTTGTTAAATGAATCCCTAGTAGGTTTCTTTGATATCTCCAAAGGGTTGAGGCAGGGGGGATCCTCTCTCCCCCTTTCTCTTCATTTTAATGCCAGAAGCATTAGGAAGAGCCATGACAATAGTAGCAAGGAGTGGCCTAGTGGAAGGAATTAGAATCAATTCAGAATTAGAACCATGTACTCATCAACAATTTGTGGATGATAGCCTACTCTTTGGTGTTGCCAATATCCAAGAAGCCAGAGCTTTCTCCACCATTCTTGCCAGTTATTCAATTGCCTCAGGTCAAAAGATAAATAAGGAGAAATCATAGATTTTCTTTTTTAATGAAAACAAAGAGTTGGAAGTTGCAATATGTAGGACTCTAAATTTTAGACCAGGTTCCCTTCCCTGTAAATACTTAGGTCTCCCTTTTGACAAAGGCAATTGGTCTACTGACCTATGGAGCAATGTGCTTAACAATATAGATAAAAAATAGAATCTTGGAAAGGTAAATGGTTAACTAATGCTGGAAAAGCCTTGTCGATGAAGTCATTTTTATCTTCTATCCTGATTTATTAAATGATGTGCCTTAACCTATCGGAAGGTGTTAAAAACAAAATAGTCTCAAAACTAAGAAATTTCTTTTGGAAGGGTGCTGAAGATAAATCCAGAATGGCCTTAATTTCATGGAAATCGATATGTAAAGAAAAGATAGATGGGGGGTTGGGTATCAAAGACATTAAATCCCAAAATAAATCCCTAGGTGCTAAGCTAGTTTGAAAGATGATCAAGAATCCAGAGGCGAAATGGGTTAAAATAATAAGTTTCAAATACCTAATAGGAGGAGAAGAGTTGAGCATTTGTAGGAAATTGTCTTCCCCTAAGGGCTTGAGAGTATGTAATTTTATTTGTAGATGTAGAGATGTTGTTCTGGAAGGCATCACTTGGGATGTCAAAGATGGTGGCAAGGCTCTCTTTTGGGATGACTCATGGGGAGCTTACCCTCCTTTATGAGCTGAGGTAAATGATGATAAATTGATTAATCAGATTATATCCACTAGAGGTAGATTCATTAAAGACTACATAGAATTCCCCTCAGATGATCCAGCTATGGGATGGAAATGGAAATCCTTTGAGAATCTAGGCCTAAATAGATATTTTGTCTCAAAAGATTTTAGAAGTTTTATTGAAATGAAAGATCAATCCTAGAATAGGCCCATATACTATTATTTGGGCAAATTCCAAAAGTGGGGAGTATAATTCGAAAGATGAATATGAAATTCTTCATTCTGCCTCTCAGTCTCCTACTGAGCTTCCAATTGATTTATGTTGGAATAAGGATTGCATGCCAAAAGGTAGAATGTTTGCATGGGCAACATTACAAAAGAGAATTTTGACAATGGAGTGGTTTAGGAAAATTGGATACCAAAGCCCATCTAGATGCCCTCTATGTGAGGAGGAAAGGGAAAGAGTGAATCATTTACTTGTAGGATGTAATTTTTCTAATCAGTGTTGGAAATGGTTATTAGGGAAGTTAAATTGGTCCTCAACATTCTAAAATGATATAGTAGAAGTATTCAATAGCTGGCCTAAAATCAAAAGAAATGATATGTATAGTAAAATTTGGAATATTTCCCCATCCATGTTGATTTGGGAAATATGGAAGGAAAGAAACTGCCACATCTTTAAAGAATCCAAACTTAGCTTGGATCAATTCTTGAACAAAGTAGAAGCCTGCATAGTTGAAATGGTTAACTATAGGAATATGTTAGGTAGAATTGATGTCCAATTCTCAACCGAGGATGACGCTATTCACAAAAAATGGTATGGCCTAAATTTTTTGGCTTTCTATGGTAGTAATAAATTGAATAATGAGGAGAAATGGGTGTAATGTTAATGCAGTCAAGGTGGGTGAATCCAGTAAGGACTGACCAACCTTGCAACCAAACCAATATGCAGTGAAAATACACAATACAAACAACAGATCTGCAATGAAACATAAATCTATATTCATGAAAACACTAATTACATGCAATGTGCCAGGCTATAAGGCCTTCCCAGTTACGACCAATTATAATGCAAGTAACAGTCTACAAGATCTCACAGGATCTGAATCTTTTCCCAAACATCAGCATCCAACTAGTCTAGGTCTGCAACATGCAGCACTTTGGTAGGCACCTAGGAAAGATCTAAACTTGTACTCAAACTTCCAAGCAATCTTCCTGCTCCTAAGCTCGCAGGCTACTAACCTTCCTTCCCACCAATTTGATGCCTTAAACAACTACCCAAGCATCCTATAAATACTAATTCCCAGCCACAAGTCAGTTGATGAAACAATAAATCTCTATAAACAAAAATCAAATACTAAAACTTCAGTCAGCTCTCACATAGTCTTACAAAATAAATAAACTCTCAAAGATGGCCCCAAATGGTCACCAAGTCCACATAGAAGAATGCAATATGCTAGATCTAGGTCCCTACACATCCAACGGTCAATCCATAACATGGGGAGCACAACCCAAATTAAATGCACCAGTTGGCCAAGCTGATTTGACAAAACAATCTAGTCGATAAGCAAGAACACTAAGCAATAGAGGAAATAACCGAGCACTAGTCGACCGACCATGCCAAGCATGACTGAGCAACGTAGTTATCACCGAGTGCCAGTGAATCGATGCCTTCAGTTACTGAGAGTTCTTCAGAGACCGAGCACCCTGGTAACCACACAAACCGAGCAACCAGTCTCTCAAACCAAGCAAGAACTCCACCAAACCAAGATCAAAACTAACAATCTACCTTCAAAGACAAACATATTTTTGGTTGATACAGGATTGCCAAGAATCCTAGGATGCTGCTGCATCAAATGTGTATGGAAACCCCCATGGAATGGTTGGTATAAAATGAACTTTGATGGAGCATCTAGGGGTAATCCTAGCTTGGCAGGAGCTAGTTGTTGTATCCATAAATGAGATGGATCTAGGATTGCTAGCAAGTCCATTCCCCTAGGAACAAAATCTAATAATACAACAGAGTTGTTTGCTCTAATTGAAGGAATGTTACTATGCAAATAACTTAACCTAGACAATATAGAAATTGAAGGGGATTCATTTCTGGATATTAATGCTACAAGAAAAGGTTCTACACCAAACTGGCGTCTCAATGGCCTAGTAGAAAGGGTTTTGGAGATTCTATCCACATTCAACCACTTTACCCTAAACTATATATATAGAGGAAGAAACAAAATAGAGGATGCTTTAACTAATGAAGGAGTATATGGTATATCTAAGGAGACAATTTATTCTAGTGTCCCAGTAGATAATGGATAAGACTAGAGGTAACTAGTAATAGTTTTAGATGTTAGTTGATATCCCTCATTAAGAAAATTCTATTAGAACCTCATAGAATTCCTTATATTTCCATACCAAAAAGGGTATTTCTACTTAATTAAGCTCTGTATAGGTGGACTTTTTCTCTAGGCCCCAATAGTCTATACAATTTGACCATTTATGGCTATAGTACATTTGGCAAATTTATCAAATCTGTTAGGGGACTTAAGAACTTAGAATTAACTTTTAGGGATTTATAGAGATAGTAGGAATTCCAAAGGCATCTTAGATTCAAAGGACCAAGCTTAATAACCATCTTAGATTTCTTCCTCATTCTAAGTTTAATCGTTAGATCTCCTTTCTTTATATATACTGGACAATATAAAAGTAGTCCTCATACAAGAGAAATGAATGCTTGAATTGGGAAGCTTCAATTAGGTAGTCTCCCTAGACCAACGAGATAGATAGGATAGGTATAGGCATTCATTTATTTTCACCTAGGAGTAAAGATAATTTTTCATCTCTTATTATCTAGCATGAGATTAGTGACTCCTTAACTCTTTATTTTTGCTAGTTATTTCATTTGAGATCAACCTCTGTTTAGTACGTTGTTATATGTTTATGAAAGTACTTATATAAAATATACTTAGGAATATTCTTATATATATATATACATATATAGATAGATATATATGTATAAATATAAATATATAAATAAATATATAAAAAGATAAAATATTAGAATATATAAATATATTTCATATAAATAAATTCAAAGACATATAGCATCATATTTTTTCCCTCCACTTCGTCTAGATAGTTCTCCTTTACTCGGGTAGGTCTTCTTCTTGCATATCTATTAATTCTTTCATATAGATACATATATCTATATATATATTCATATATATATATATATATATATATATATATATATATATATATGTATATATATATATATGTATATATATATATATGTATATATATATATATGTATATGTATATATATATATGTATATATATATATATATGTATATATATATATATATATGTATATATATATATATATGTATATATATATATATGTATATATATATATATGTATATATATATATATATATGTATATATATATATATATATGTATATATATATATATATATATGTATATATATATATATATATATATATATATATATATGTATATATATATATATATATATATACTGTTGGCAATTTGGCTAATGTGGATGCATAGATGTTGTCATTATGGCAACATATGATCTCTATTGAGAGTGCAGAATCTGGAATGCAAGTATGGCAAGTTGAAGGAAGAAATTGTCTAAGTATGGATACAGTGATCCTGACAGAGCACCCGATGAAGATTTAGTTGGCGACGTCCACTGGAGCAATATTTTTGTTTGTGCAGTTAACTAAAGCTTCTATAGAGTATGAGGATACCCCATCTCAGTGCGCATAAAGTTTGGAGTAGTACGGACAAAGTTATTCAAAGTTTACCGAAGATAGTTTTTGTAGACAAAACAATTTTGGAGACAGTATTAGCGAAAGAGTTAAGGGATTATTTTTGCTTGTCAAAATAATGACTTAACATTATGAAGGGATGACATCCTAGATGTTTACTCTTGGATAAAGATTTTGGAAGCTGACCATGTAAAGTTATTAGCTTTTATAACTCATATATTAGGCATACTTGAAATGTAATGAAATATACAAGTGTGATATGTAAAAAGAAAGAAAAGATAACTTGTGATAGTTGTTTATTGTGATAGCAGCAAAGGCTATTGATGCGAAGTTGTAAGCAGTACCATATTATAGTCAGAAACATTTTGTATTACCTGTTTGGGTAGTGAGCTCAGCTGGTGATCAGGTTTTGTAATCTAACTCCTAACAGGGTTAAGGATTCTAACAAGGGCCTAAAGTCCTTTAACCAGGACAAATCTATTATATATTGTAAATTGACTCCTAATAGGGTCCAATATCCCTAACAAGATACTTTTGATTAGTGATCTTTGTGGGTACCATCCCCACCGGGGTTTTCCCTTGGCCAGGGTTTCCTCGAGAACATATGATGTGTTATGAGTTCTTTCTATTTACTGCTATGTTTGTTAATTAGCTTGATAATCTTTGTATGCACTAAAGTAATCTGTTATATCCATAAGTGGGCAAAAGAAAAAGTTTGTGAAATACTGATTCACCCCCCCCTCTCAGTATT